>CM069933.1:11470988-12062633 GCA_036172225.1 Cryptocoryne crispatula var. balansae
CGATGAGACCTGGAATCTATTCAATCAAGCAAGGTAAACTATGCATGTGACCTGCCAAGTCGCGGAATCGACAACATACCTGCAACCCAGGGGAGACAAGAAGAAGAACTAAGGATTGTGTGGGCCTCACACGGGAAGAATACTTCACGCGCGGGGACCAAGGGAAACGAATGAGGAGAAGGGGAAGGCGTCGGCTGCAGACGACCTGGGAGAAGAGTCCCTGCCAGACCTCAGCTTGCTAACTCCCAGACAACCAGCCTCCATCCTTGTCGAGCCATCCCGACCTCTACCATCGCTGCACAAAGAAGAGCTCGGGAAACGACGACAGAGTGGAGCTCGCCGTGAATTTGTGGATTAGCAGGCTGACCGATGGCAACCGCGGAAATACGGCCACAGCGGACCAGATCAGAGGGCCGTACTGAGAAGTCAGAACGTTGGGCTCACGACGCCTTACCTTACAGCGACGGAGAGAGAGAGAGAGACCGCGCGCACGCTAACCGCGACGGCGTTTGACTGGTCTTCCTCAGTTCTTTATCTTGTTTTGTCTTTCTGATATTTCTATAAAGTCGGTTAAGCAAGTAAATCACCGATTCAATTCATTTTAAAAAATCGTTTGGCATGACCCTGCTCTTGGGGGGATAGTTACCGGTGAGAATCGAGCACAAGGGTTCGATCTCTTGTCCTCGTGCGATGTTGCGCGAATGTTAGTCATAATGACAAAAAAATTCAATTTAAAAAATTAATATTTAACTTTTACATATAACTAAACAAAAAAATAAGACAGGTTGAAGGGCCGCCGAACCCGCCATCCCGGTTACAGGTGAGAATCAAGCAAAGAGGCTCGATCTCTTGTCCTCATGCAGTGTTGCACGGGTGTTGGCCAGTTCGACTATGGTAAAAAAAAAAATTAATTTAAAAAATTAATATTTTTTTACATATAACTAAACAAAAAAAATGGCCTATCTATCCCAACTAAACTGGTCTGGTTCAACATTGGGCGTGTTAGGCCGGTGGCGCCTGCCCCTAACACCTCTTGTCACGACCCGGATTTTTAACATGCACAGCGGAAGATAATCCGGCGGCGTAACGGGAAAGGATATCGGTCTGGAACCAAATAAGACTAAAATCTCAATCCAAATAAACAATTCCAATAATTCTATCTAATTAACACTATGAAATTACAATCTAAATAATACCAACACTGAACAAGTACTCCACTAGCTCCTCGGACTCCAAAACACCACTACGCTTCTGCTGCGCTAAACCTGCACTCCTGAAAATATTAACAACGGAAGGGGTGAGTCACAACAGACCCAGTAGGACTTACACCCGAACTACCCCTTTATAATAATGATTCTAGTGGTATAATAGAATAATAAGCCTAACAATCAGATTTAATACATAGGGTGTAAACTAATTGTATATCTTTAATTAATTGATTACAAGATCAATCAACTACCCCAAATGATGACATGACTCCAAATGCATTAAAACCAACATACCCTACACATTAGACTACTCTAGGTATGCACATAACCTGACATAAAACCAAGAACATAACTAGAACACTAACCTTTGTGCCAACATACACAACTAGACACCTGTCTGAGTAAATACCATGCTCCATCTGATAAATGCAGTCACATCACAAAACTAGCACCAGATTTACCATATAGTAGGAAGTAACATATAGTAACTAAATCCCATAGTACCCCTAGGCAGGGGAGTACTTAGGATGAATCGCGGTATCTGGGATCGAAGGATGCTCCAGATTCAACTAATCTCCGCTGCCCGCGGGCCACTAATTTAGTCTGGTGAAGTACATTTCCATCACAATGCAGCTCACTGCACTAACCACATTCCACACTATGCAAGCATATAATTAACTCAGACAGTAAAACAGGAACATTTAATTGGCAATCAAACATGAAATACATAGATGAACACCCATGGTTCTATGCACCACATATTTGCATACCATACCACAATCTAGCATAAACCAGAACCTGTCTATCATATGATGCATCTAAATAGGATCATGCAAGCTACAACCTAAACATCTCAATTACATACTTAAACAGGACTATCTATCACATAAAAGAAAATAAACTAAGTTCTAACCACATTATGCCTAAACCTTACAACGGCTTTTTATCAAATCGGAATATACATGATTAAGGTTATCGTGATGCAAAACAATGCTAAACTAGCTAAATTAAACATATACAACCTATCCTGATGTCTAACATACCTGGATATTCAAATTAATCTAAACATGCATGGATTAAACAAATTAATCTAAGTCTATCTAAATATGCAAATAAATAAAAAACAACCCATTATTTCTAACCTATCAATCATGATGATCTAAACGTAATTTTTACGATTTAAATAAATATATATAGTGCTAAGGATAGCCGAGACGCCTACCTTGACGGCAACGGCGAACGGCGCACGGAAATCTAAGGAGATTGAATTTGGCGACGAGACTGCCGCGGTTGCGTCGGCGACGGAAAATCGATCCGAGTAGGTGTTCCTGAAATCTGTCGGTAGAAGGGAAATAATAAACTAGGGAACTTGATAGAAGATAATAGGATAAAGGGCGATAGGAGAGAGGAGAGAGGATGTATACCGCGGAGGGGAGAGAGGCGGCGCACGGCGGGCGCACGGGGCGGCAGCGCGTGCGGCGGCGGCGCAGGCGGGCGCACGGAGGGGGCGGGTTGGCGCGCGGGTGGCGCACCGGTGGCGCACGGGGGCGCACGCGCGGGCGTCCGCGCGGCGGCGGCGGCGGCCGGACGGCGGCGACCGGCGGAGGGCGCAGGCGGTGTCGTGCGGCGGCGGCCGGCGGAGGGCCGGTGGTGGTCGCGGTCGCGGGAGGCGGAGTTGGCGGGCGGCGCCGAGAGAGTGGCCGTCGACGGCGGCGATGGCGCAGCGGTGGGCGGCGGCCGGCGGAGAAGGAGCGCCGGCGGAGGCCGTAGGGGGGGCAGCGGCGTCCGGGCGGCGGCGACGCGCGGGAAGGACGGCGGGCTGGCGGCGCTGGCGTCGGAGCTGGGCGCGCGGCGGGCGACGGCGCTGCGGGCGGCGGCGCCGGGCTGCGCGGGGCGGGCGGGCGAGCAAGGCGTCAACCGGGGGCGATGGCCGGCTGGCCGGCGCGGGGGTGCGATGAAGGCCGCGGTTGCGGCGCGCGGAAGGAGGGCGGCGCGTGGCGTCGCGCGGCGGCAGCAGCCGGCGGTGGTCGCGCGGGTGGCGTGCGCGGCGGCAGCGCGGGGACGGCGGAGGGGCTGGCATGGCGGGCGGCCGCGGGCGGGTGGACACGCGCGGCGGTGGCGACCAACGAGAAGGGGTGCCGAGTCAACGGGGGGCGGGCGGTGGTGACGTCGCGCGGCGACGGTGGTGTATGTGCGGGGGAGGCTGTCGACGGGGTTGGCGGCGAACGGCGCGAGCGGCCACGAGGTCAACGGTGGGGGGGGGGGGTCGAAGGGGCGGCAGGGCGGCGTGGCCGCGGGAGGCAGCCGCTGGCGCGCGGGCGCTGGCGACTGGGCGAGAGGCGACTAAGGGGGCGAGGGGCGGCGGCTGCCGCGGGCTGGGCGGGGTTGGCGGCCTCGCGGAGGGAGGCGACAAGGCGGCGATCGAGAGGACCCAGTGCCGACCCAGAAGGAGAAGAAAAATTAGGGTAGTCGGGAGGGAAGATAAAATAGCAGGCGGCGGCTTCGATGGCAGGGGGGTTAACCGAAAAGGATAATAAAGGAGAAAGATGGAGAATAATAGAAATAATAAATATAAAACAAATATTAAATATAATAACTATTTTGTTTTTTAATAAATATCTGGGGTATTACACCTCTACTACATGAGTTTACATCGAGTGCAGTAAAAATATTATTCAAATTACATTCATTTTAATTTATAAAAGTTCAAATTTACTTGAATACATTATACTCTTGTATAAATTTGATTCGTTATTTAATCGATTTTAGTGGCGTGACTCCATTTTAGTTCACATTCACTACGTTCTCATTTATAAACTTAAAAATTACTTAAAAATCATTTGTAAAATCTTAACTTAAGTTCATTTATAAAACTTGATTCAAATTTAAATTACAATTGAATTTTATTTTTACTTGATTCATATATTCAAGTGATAATATATGACTATTTAACATTGACAATTTAAATTTTTAGATAAATACTCAAGTGAATATTTTATCGAATGATTCGTGAACTTATTGAGTCGAGCAAAAGTCTATTCAAAATCTTCTTGTTTAATGAATCAAATTTTATTTTTTTATTCAAATTTATTTTCTAGTCGAGTTTTTATTGAACCAAATTTCAAACCACTATGCATTATGTATTGGTTCATTTGTTATTTTAGGAGCATTTGCTCAGCCTTGCAACCTTTTAATCTCGCCTCTATAAAAATAAGAATATATTATTTTATCCATAAAATAGTATTATCAGGTTAACGATATTTATATCCAAGTCAAGTTTATCTTTAAGTTATTTAATAGTATTATCAGGTTAACGATATTTATATCCAAGTCAAGTTTATCTTTAAGTTATTTTCTTAGTAAAATTAATTTGTTTGAATAGGAATTAACTCTTGTTTAGAAGCTTATTATTTTAATTTATGTACGTATGACAACAAAACCGACAAATCGAGTCAAATTGAGCCATATCGGGGGATCGAGCCACCGATCAATCGCATACTCGGGCTGCTCCCTTGGCGATCTCCTCGGCGTTGCACGGCGGCGGCTCCCTCACTCGCGAAAATAGCTCCGAGCGACTTCTTCGCCCCTTTTGGCAGAACCCTCGTTGCAGCTCTCGCGGCGGAAGAAAGTTAGCTCCAGGTGCTCCCTCGCTTGTTGTAGGAAACAATTCCGGGAGGATTCTTCACCCTCGTTGATGGCTCCCCTACCCCTCAATAGACGGAAGCTTCATCCTCTCTGCGGCCCTCTCGCGCCCTTTGGCGGATCCCACACCCCCCCATTGATGGACCCCCTTGCAGCGTTTCCTCCACCGCCCCTTGACACCTGCCTCGTCACCCTGGTTTTCCTCTTCTTTCGGCTGATCCTCCCCCATCTCTGATAGAAATGTATACCCTACAAGCCAATCATATATGATATGATTCGACATTTCTAGGAATGTCTCATTCAATTAAATAGGCAAAACTTCGTTACTAGCTTTTATTAGAAGCGTATATCGTAATGAAGTCCTTAATCACATGCAATGATGAATGAATCATGATGAGATCATGATAATGAGATCGATCATCTAGAGGTATGTGATCTAAATGTTCCTAGTCATAGGATCCTTGAGATGGGACATCAAGAATCCGGATAGACTAGTGTGTGTGATGTCTTCTCATATGATGAGAATGACCGATCTCATTGGTCATCAGTGTGGAGACACTGAGATACACACACAGGTGCTCATTAGTGGAATGAGTTCACTGAACTGACCAATTTATGAAAACCTGATCGGTATCTTACCGAACTGTCTATCAGGTTATTCTTACATCTCAATAGCATGGTTGGATCTTTGACCTGAGTTGCCAAAGATGTCTTGCCAGGCGTACTATGTACTTTGACTATTAACTGATGGATCACATAGTATTATGGTCCTATATATTTAATGGATTAGGTATATGGGAAACCTGGTGGAGGCAATTGAGCGGATAATAGGGGATCGTTCACTCTCGGTAGGAGAGAGAGAATGTCCTATGGATAGTACTCTAAATCCTTGGCCAAGGTAGATAGGATAATTGGAAAAGGAGTTTTCCAGTTGATCCATTAATGAGTACAAGATTTCATAGAGTTGGAATACTTGGGGGTTGACAGTCAGTGCCGAATCCCTGACCAACCGGGACATTGTATGAACGAGGATTTAAATCCGTGTGGTAATTGATGATGGAAAGGCTCAATGGATGTTATTTAACTCCCCAAAGTCATTTGGGATCATAGGATGTGGCTTGTACCCTTTATGATCAGAGAGCTGTAAAAATTGTTGTCGAATAACGGTTTTGATTTAATTTAAAGGAATTGTTCTTTTAAATTAATTAAGGCTTCAACCAAATTGACTATTGGGCCTAGTGGGTCACACACATTAGATCTAGTCAATAAGATGAGGGCATGGACGCAATTTTATAGAAGTTTTGGGTTTTTGTGAAAATTCCATCTTCTATATATAAATGGCTTATGAAGCTAAACTCTAACAAGCCATAGGGCTGGAGCACGTCCCAAGCCTCCTCTCTTCCTCCTCTCTCCTCTAGAAGGTGATCTCCTATGGTCAAGCTTGGATCTGGAAGGTTTTTGGAGGCCCGAAGGAAGAGAGAACTCGTCTATTGAAGCAGATCGTGTGGATACCGCTAGAGACCGGACACTTGAACGGTTTTCAGCAAGGAGTAATGTCCTCTCTTCATCCATGGTGAGGGATTTTAGAAATCCCATGAGGTACTCTCGTTCTACTTCATATTCCGTTCTGGTTTTACTCGTTCGGCATCGACCAAGGCAAAGATCATGGTTTTATGGAATCAAAATTTTTCCGCTGTCATGTATTGATTCCTTATAGTGGTATCAGAGCCCGTTTGAAGCCTTGGTCGAAGTTGAATCGAAATTGGCTTGATTTCATGTAATTTCTTGCTTTCCCGAAACTGTATACAGAGCAGTTTTGATTTGATAACCACAGTTCGTATGAGAGACAAAACTGTGTGTGGTTAGTTTCATTAGATTCTCGTGGATGAGATCTTTCCAATGCCGCAAACCTCATGAATTTTGGCCATCCGGAGAGTCCGGAATGAGTTCGAAAAGTTGCTAAGATGATCATATCCGAAAATCTGGCCGAAATTAGGGAGTTGATGAACTTACCTATTTGGACTCAAATACCTCTGTCTAATGACGTAGGAAGATAGGAAATTAAGTTTCCTAGAGTTTCCATAAGTTATTGGACACTCAAAGGCCCTTGGAGGTGCCGGATTTGAGAGGTATTTGCGGTTTGGGTTAATTGCGGTCGTGGCAACTTCCTCTGTAAACTGTGCGTTGGATAGAATTTTTCATGAGTTGAAACTTATATAAATAGAATACTTATTCTTTAAGGATTCCAACGCATATTTTTTCGGATTTTTTCTACTATGTTTGACCCCCCCAAATAAGGCCCGAAACTTGGGCATTTTCTAGGGTTTCCGCGCATCTGCCCCGCTCTTACCGGGCGAAGAAGACGGAGAGTCCGGATCGGATCTGGACCCGCCAGCGCGCGGGGGTACGTGGCGATACCGCAGCGCGCCCGGGCGGGGGTACGCGGCCGCCCCGCACTGGCGCCGGAGGCGCGCGGCGGCGGCGCGCGGTACACGGCGCGCTGGGACTGCCGGGTTGGCGCAGCCGCGGGGGGCTCGTGGCCGGCGCCGATTGTTTATTTCGAAAATGATTTTTAAATTGTTTAAAATTCATTTTTGATCCGAAAAATTGCCAGAAAATTCTAGAAAATTCTGAAAATTTGTAGAATTTATTTAATGAGTTATTAAAGTGTTTAATGACTTATTAAATAGAGTTTTACTATTTTTTCATTGAATTCTATTATTTTGATTTTGAAATTGTTTTAAGATCAAAATTAATGAAATTAATGATTATATAAGTTCTGAGAAATTATTAAATATGTTTATAAAATGTTTATGAACCTGTTAAATAGTTTTGGACTATGGTTGCCATAGAATCATTTTATAAATGATTTTAAAACTATTTTAAAATCTATATTGACTAAATTAGTGTTCAAATAAATTCTGAAAAATGTGATTTTGAAGAATTATGATTTGGACATTAATTTAATGCTCTGAGAAATTTTGGAAAAGCATGAATCATCTGAATATTTTATAGTGCTTGTCTTATGCATGTAAATTGATTATATGTGCATTCCATGTTATTTATTTTATGAAAATTCGACAAGCATGAAATTTGGAATTTCAAAATTACAGTATATAATTTTATGATGATATATATGATATATCTCATATAATTATCACTTATGCGCTCTATGTTCAGGTGATGAATGTTGGTGTGTGTATGGAGGTGATCATGGACTTAAATATGCTTTGCTTTTAATTGCTTGGTCAATTAAGTTGGTTATGTTATTAAATGGGGCCTGCGTGTGCCTCCTCTCTCTCTATACAATCTGATTGTACATTCTACCCCCCCATTGGTGTACTCCCCTTGGTTAAAACCAAGGTTTCTTATTATGAGTTGTACATTTGTGGGTCTGTGTACCCTATAGCTGCTTGTAATGGTTAGAAGTCGGCTCGTGGTAGAATGGAGAGCGGGACCACTTGAAGAAGCACCCTTCTGAAGTGGGAGCATACCAACTCAAGCTTCTGAAGCAAGGAATTGCACCTATAGGGGTGCCTTACATGTATGCTTAGGGTTAAGTCCATGATCACCTATGTTTTAATGCATATTTGATATGTGGTGTGTGCTACAGATTATACCTTAAATATATGATATTCCAAAGGTATATTAATATTTATATGTAGCACCTATGTTGATGAGACTAAAATAAAATCCCTCCTCGTTTCAATTAGGTCGATAAACGTGAGACATTGAGAATGACTCACGTAGCCTTCCGTTGTTATGGTCTTGATGAGCCAATCTTAGATTGGATGGGTTTGTTGTGTTTCCCACAAGACTCATTCAGTAAGGGATTGGTGATCATGGCTAAGGCATTTGCCGAACTTTGGGGTGGACCATTGCATGGCCTTGTTGTGTTTCCCACAAGGGCTATGTTAAGAATCCATTCTCATAACGTAACAAGCGGATTTGACCTAACTAGAGTATATAGCTTGTTGTGTTTCCCACAAGGTATAACTCTAGAGGCTGAATGACTAAGAATTGCATAAGTTGTAATTGGTAAAAGTTACCTACCTATTAAGTATGAGATGACTTGTTGTGTTTCCCACAAGGTTATCACCATAAAGTTAGTAGGGTCTTGGTCCCCACTAGGATGTTTTTGTGATATCCCGTCTTTACATAATGAGGGTTATGCAAATTCGTTGAAAATTAGTGGGAGTATAAATTAGGATGAAAGACCATATCTTAATTTTAATGAATGTCTGTAATGTTGATATAATTACATCTATGTTGTAGAATATTATAAACCACCATTAATCTATCATGCTAGATGCTAAGTATTTTAATGGCTCACACTTCTTATATCGGTTTAGAACTAAGAGAATAGTTCTCATAGTTGACCTATTGACTATCCTACTTGAGAAGTAAGTATCTCCTATCCTATCTAATGATGTGAGAGAAGATAAAATCTTATCTCATTGAAAAGATGTATTGATTGCCTTCTATCAGATGTTAGCCTCTATCAGATAAAATTAGTAGTGGCAACATGAATAGATGGATTTGATATCCATCATTGCTCATGGTGATGAGCTAATTAAAGGCAAAGAACAATAATACATATTGAATACTTCTTATTGGTAAGACCAATAGAAATAAGTAAGATCATTAGATAGAAATAGATGGTGATAGTTAAAAGTCAAAGAAGTGAGTCAAGATATTATAACCCAAATTTGACATAGCATTCTTCTACTATCATTATGATGGTAAGTAGAAGAAGAAGTGCAAAGTGTATTGCACATAATGCAAAGGTGGAGCTTGAGAAGCTTCATGTATCTATGTCATTAATATTTACTTGTCTTATATACACATTTGATAGTATAAGATACTATGTATGTGTATTCTAGTATAAGATACTAGGGGTGCATATAATAGTATGAGATACCAGATATGCATCATATATCTACAAAGAGTTGTAGATAATAGAAAGTAAATGAAGGCTTAAAGAGGATTGTTATCCTACATATGAAATGGTACAAAATGTTGCATCATTACTAGTGGGAGATACAAATTTTCTATAGCCTTCCAGAGTTGTCTTAATTATCCTTCTAAAAGAATATTGTTTTCATTTCCTAGTTGAATAAATGAAGATTTATTCTATGGTATGAAAATGATAACAGGTAAAGTGTTTATCAGTAGGAGCATGATAAAGATTTTATTTATATCAGATATGTATGCTCTTATAATATGTGTGAATAATCCTCATTAGGTGAAGTAGATTGATATGGATCAATCTATTGTTTAATAGTACGGTCATATTTATAAGAAAAGACTTAAAGGGTACTATTCGGATAGAAACATATAGGTAAATGATTTGGAATCATTAACTATATGTAAGTCTTATCTTATTAAGCAAAATGACCAACTCTTCATTTGTTAGACATGGAGAGAGGGCTAATGAGTTTATAGAACTCATGCATCTAGATGCATGTTAGCCCATATCTATTAATGTTAGAGGGTAATATTTCAACTTCATTAATTTTCAAAAATGACTTCTCTAGGTATGGACATATGTACTTTATGAAGTACAAATCCAAAACCTTTGAAAAATTATTTGAGATTAAGAATGAAGAGGAAATATTAATGAAAATAGTATTAGAACTCTTTGATGAGATCAAAGAGAGGATACTTAAGTAATAATTCACACATAAATGAAGGATAGTGGAATCTAATTTTGATGGACACCTCTTATACATTTTAGCTTAATTGAGTAGCTAAAATGAGAAGCCATATTGTGTAGGACATAATTTGGATAATGATAACCTTTGCAAAATTCTTCTTTGTCTATTTAGGGGTTAGCACTCAAAATAGGCACTTGATCTTAAATCGGTACCTTCCAAATATATTCCAATTATTCCATATCAGATATGGAAAGGGATTAAAGCTTGACCTTAAGCAAGTTAAGGTTTCAGAATGTCTGACTTGGTAAAGAAGTATAACCCTATCAAGTTGGAATATAAGACTATAAAGTGTTGGCTTGTGGGATATCCTAAGGAAATTTAAGGATATTAATGCCTCCCTTAGGGAGAAGGGTATGAGTTGCTCATCTCTCCATATTTCTAGAGGAAGAGTCCCTCCTTTAGAAAGATAGTGGGAGCAAGGTATAAATGGAAGGTGTTCCAGTCCCACAATCCATGGACACTTTTATTAAGGTGCTAGCTTATATTTTCACAAGGGCAAATCATAGATATTTTCTTATGTCCAATCAACCTAAGAGATATGTGAGACATATCTTTGATGGAAGAAATAAGACATAAGATAAAAGGATAATGATCCTAAGATCTATATTGAAGCAATATGAGATATTGATTCAAAATGGGAAGAAACAATAAAATCCGATATAAACTCTATCTATTCTAATCAAGTTCAGAACTTGATTGATCCACCTGAGGATTTAGTATCTATAGGGTATAAATGGATCACTGAAGAATAGATTGAAGTATATTAGAAGGTAGAGACCTTCCAAGTAAGGATAGTTAAAAGGGATTTCATTTAAGTCAAATAGTTGACTATGATAAGACCTTTTACCTATGCCATGGAATTAATCCATTCGGATTTTGATTGTTACACAATATGACTATAGGATATGTCAAATGGATGATAAGATAGTGTTTCTCTATGTTATTTTGAGAAACAGGTGTATATGATACAACTTCTGGGAATCAAGTTCCAAAACATCCAAATAGTGTGTGCATAAGGTCCATTTATGGACTAAAGTAAACCTTCTCATAGATGGTAGATAAGGTTTAATGAGATTAAATCTTATGACTTCATTGGGAATGAAGATGTGCCTTGTGTATTCATATAATATAAGTGGGAGTGCTATTATCTTCTTGACATGATATATGTATGACATACTACTCATTAAGAATGAAGTTAGTATGTTATCATTAGTGAGCCTAGTTATCAATTAATCCTCCAAACTTAATATGGGTTTTAAGATTTATGGAGATAGATCTAAAAGGTTTCTTGGCCTTACCCAATTCGTGTGCGTAGTTACCATAGTCAAAGAGTTTTACATGGTAAACTCCAAGATAGGTTTCTTACCTATGAAGTGTGGAGTTGATCTCTCTAAAGAAATGTCTTTGTAGACTTCATGAGAGATAAAGAGATCACATTAGTATAGCCCTTATGCTTTTGCAATAGGACCTATCACATTTGTGATGCTACACACATGACTTCATTAATGCTCTAAGTGTTATGAGCATTCATCAAGTAAATCCTTGTGAGAATCACAGGATAATTTAGAGATGTGTCCTTGAGTACTTGAGAAGCACTAAGGATATATCTCTAATGTATGGAGGATAAGACTTGAAGTCTTGTAGTTTTATGAACACAAGCTTCTAATCAGATAAGTCTGATAATAAGTCAACATAATGGTGGTGCAGTGAGCTGGAAGAGTTCCATGCAAGAGAACACTGCTAATTCTACAACTAATCTAAAGTAGATTGAATAATGACTGCATATTGCTTGAGAAGCTGACTAGATGAAGATGTTCATCTAGCTTATAGAAATGTCCCAACTTTCTCTGAAAGTGTATTGTTTTGAGAAAACAATGGGGTAGAGCCAAAGTCTCATTAGAAGTTTCAAACTTCTATGGCAATACCATAGAATCAGAGAGAATACAGTTGATAGAGATATAATTAAAGATAGAGTATCTTCCGTTAATAACATTACAGATTCACTAACTGAAGCAGTTACTCAAAGAGTATTTGAGCTTCACCTTGAGCTGATAGAGATCAGCCAGATGGGTGATTGGCTTTAGTGCAAGTGGGAGATTGATAGAAATGTATGCTCTACAAGCCAATCATATATGATATGATTCGACATTTCTAGGAATGTCTCATTCAATTAAATAGACAAAACTTCGTTACTAGCTTTTATTAGAAGCGTATATCGTAATGAAGTCCTTAATCACATGCAATGATGATTGAATCATGATGAGATCATGATAATGAGATTGATCATCTAGAGGTATGTGATCTAAATGTTCCTAGTCATAGGATTCTTGAGATGGGACATCAAGAATCCGGATAGACTAGTGTGTGTGATGTCTTCTCATATGATGAGAATGACCGATCTCATTGGTCATCAGTGTGGGGACACTGAGATACACACACAGGTGCTCATTAGTTGAATGAGTTCACCGAATCGACCAATTTATGAAAACACGATCGGTATCTTACCGAACTGTCTATCAGGTTATTCTTACATCTCAATAGCACGGTTGGATCTTTGACCTGAGTCGCCAAAGATGTCTTGCCAGGCGTACTATGTACTTTGACTATTAACTGATGGATCACTTAGTATTATGGTCCTGTATAGTTAATGGATTGGGTATATGGGAAACCTGGTGGAGGCAATTGAGCGGACAATAGGGGATCGTTCACTCTCGGTAGGAGAGAGAGAATGTCCTATGGATAGTACTCTAAATCCTTGGCCAAGGTAGATAGGATAATTGGAAAAGGAGTTTTCCAGTTGATCCATTCATGAGTACAAGATTTCATTGAGTTGGAATACTTAGGGGTTGACAGTCAGTGCCGAACCCCTGACCAACCGGGACATTGTATGAGCGAGGATTTAAATCCGTGTGGTAATTGATGATGGAAAGGCTCAATGGATGTTATTTAACTTCCCAAAGTCATTTGGGATCATAGGATGTGGCTTGTACCCTTTATGATCAGAGAGCCGTAAAAACTGTTGTCGGATAACGGTTTTGATTTAATTTAAAGGAATTGTTCTTTTAAATTAATTAAGGCTTCAACCAAATTGACTATTGGGCCTAGTGGGTCACACACATTAGATCTGGTCAATAAGATGAGGTCATAGACGCAATTTTATAGAAGTTTTGGGTTTTGTGAAAATTCCATCTTCTATATGTAAATAGCTTATGAAGCCAAACCCTAACAAGCCATAGGGCTGGAGCACGTCCCAAGCCTCCTCTCTTCCTCCTCTCTCCTCTAGAAGGTGATCTCCTATGGTCAAGCTTGGATCTGGAAGGTTTCTGGAGGCCCGAAGGAAGAGAGAACTCGTCTATTGAAGCAGATCGTGTGGATACCGTTAGAGACCGGACACTTGAACAGTTTTCAGCAAGGAGTAATGTCCTCTCTTCATCCATGGTGAGGGATTTTAGAAATCCCATGAGGTACTCTCATTCTACTTCATATTCGGTTCCGGTTTTACTCGTTCGGCATCGACCAAGGCAAAGATCATGGTTTTATGGAATCAAAATTTTTCCGTTGTCATATATTGATTCCTTATAATCTCTTCACTGTCTCCCCTATCAACCCGTTCCATAGTTCCTTTGTCTCTCCTTTTGTTCGGCAAAAAACCTCTCTCTCTCTCTCTCTCTCTCACTTGACTCACATCTCCTAGCCCCACCATCCCAACCGACTAATCGACTGCCTTCCCTTCGGAAACCGTCTGTATGCATCACCGACCGAAACTTCGGCTAAGGAGTTGTTTTATTATTATTATTTTGTTGTAGTTTGTGGTTTAGGAGGGAGGAGTCCTTCCTCCCAAAATTGTTTAGGTCTTATAGTGTCGGTTGTGTTGTCGTGTCCTTGTCACGACTCGGATTTTTAACATGCACAGCGGAAGATAATCCGGCAACGTAACAGTGAAAAAATATCAGTTTGAAACTAAATAAGATTAAAAATCACAATCTAGATTCACTATTCCAAACATTACCACCGATTAACACCACAAACAAACATCTATCTAATCGAATCAGAAAACAACATTGAATAAAAACTCCACTAGTTTCTCGGATTCCAAAACACCATTACGCTTCTGCTGCGCTAAACCTGCACTCCTAAAAATATTAACAATGGAAGGGGTGAGTCACCACAGACTCAGTAGAACTTACACCTGAACTATCCTACTATAATAATGATTTCTATTGATATTAAATACATATTAAGCCTAAAAATTCAGATTATAATATATCGGGTTTATATTATTCTATATCTTCAATAGACTGATTAAAGTGTCTTTCTACTACCCCATGAGCTGACATGCTTCAATAAACTTTTAACCTGACATAACCTGAACTTTAAAAAAGCTAGGTATGCATTCATCACATAACCTTATCATAACAAAATGACCCATCTAAATCACTATCATACATGTCAAAATGCATAATAAACCATTTGTCTGAGTAAGTTATATGCTCCACTTGGACATTGTAGCAAATGTCACAAAACTAACACCAGATCTACCATATATAGAAGTAACATATAGTAAGCTAAATATCATAGTACCCCTAGGCAAGGGAGTACTTAGGATAAACCGCGGTATCCGGGATCGACGGATGCTCTGGATTGTTCTAATTCATCTGCTGCCCACAGGTCACGAACTATAGTCTGGTGAAGTAGAATTCCATTACAATGCAATCCACTGCATACTACATCTCTCAAGATGAAAGCACATACATAACTCAGACAATCAACCAATCAAAGTAACCATGGACATGTGCATGATAATCTAAACCTGGTTTACATAGTTGAACAACCATAACGTTATACCTTACATGTAAGGAATCGTCCATAAAAGTTTGGAGCAGCGGAAGCGACGATTCCTATGGGTTCCTTTAGAATCCGTCTCAATCAGAACCGAACGACGAAAACCGAAAACCGATCAAATCGGGTTCGAATATACCTGATAGAGATTCATATAATCCCATGGAGAGGAAGGAGATGAGCTTCTTAAGCTCTTTAAACCGTTCAAGTGTCCGGTCTCCAGCAGTATCCACACGAACTTCATCCACAGCAGGTTCTCCCTTCGCGCCGGCCTCGAGAACTCTTCCCGAACGGAGCTCCATTGACCATGGACACCTTCTAAAGAGAGGAGGAGGTAGGGAGGAGGCTTGGGACGTGGTTTTCACCCTTGGCTTGATGGGGTTTGGCTGAAACCATTAGTATTTATAAAGAATTATGGAATTTTTCATAAAAACCCAAAATCTCTATAAATTACGTCCTTGCCCCTGTACTTGTGGATAAGTCCTTTTGTGTGTGACCCACTAGGCCCAATAACCTATTTGGTTGAGGCCTAAATAAAATATAACAATTCTATTTAATTTAATTTAATCCATTATCCGATAACAGATTAATCGGCCTACCGATCATGAAGGGTACAAGCCACATCCCATGATCCCAAATGGCTATGGGGATAATCTCATCTCCATTGAGCCTTTCCATCATTAGTTACCACATGGATATAAACCCTCATCCATCCAATGTCCCGGTCGGAAAGGAGTACGGCATCGACTGTCAACTCCTTAGTGTACCGACTCTATAGGATCTTGTACTCGGAATTGGATCAATTGGAAAACTCCTTTTCCAATTATCCTATCTACCCTGGCCAGGGATTTAGAGTACTATCCCATAGGACATTCACTCTCACTTACCGAGAGTGGATGATCCCTTGTTGTCCGCTCAATTGCCTCCATCGGATTTTCCTTGTACCCGATCCATCGCTATATAGGACCATCTAAATTGTGATCCATAAGTCAATGGTCAAAGCACAAGTTCCACCCAACAAGGCATCTTTGGCGACTCAGGTCAAAGGTCCAACCATGCAACCGTGATGATAGAAAACCCTGATAGACAGTTTGGTAAGATACCATTCAGGGTTTCTAATTCGGTCAGTTCAGTGAACTCATTCAACTAATGAACACCTGTATGTGTATCTCAGTGTCTCCACACTGATGACCAATGAGATCGGTCATCCTCATCACATGAGAAGACATCACATACACTAGTCTATCCGGATCCTTGATGTCCCGTCTCAAGTATCCTATGACTAGGAACATTTAGATCAAATACATCTAGATGGTCAATCTCATTATCATGATCTCATCATGATTTAATCATCATTGCATTTGATCAAGGACTTCATTATTATATTCGCATCTAATAAGAGCTTATAATGAATATTTGCCTAATTAATTGAATAAGATATTTCTAGAAATGTCGAATCATATCATATATGATTGGCTTGTAGGGCATACATTTCTATCATCACATATGCATGCCATACCAAAATTAAACTCAAACTATACCAACTAACTAACATCATGATACTCTAAACTTCAAATCATGCAATTCTAACAAACTACCATGATGTATACATGCAATAATAACAACTATCTATCTACTACATAAATTAATAAATCTGAAATTTAATAAAATTAACTATACTTAAACCCCTAGTTCGGCTATTTAATAAATCAAGTTATTGATTAAGATCATCGCAAGATTAATCATGATATGCTAACTATATTATAACACAAAGTATGATATTTGACATGCTAACATGCTTTCTAATCTAATGTCTAACATATAGTAAATATGCATGATCATTCAATCTAAATAAGCATATCTGACAAATCAAGTTAACTACATCTAAGTAGGCTAGTAAATCAAATAACCCACTAATATCTTTATTTTTCTAACTAGGGTTAACTAGTATGTTTTAACATTTTAAATTAATCATATCGGAATGCTAAGAATAGCCAAGACGCTTACCTTAACGGCGACAACGAACGGCGCACGGAATCGATCCGGATGAAGAATATGCTATGATCACGACGGCGATGGAAAATAGATCCAAATGATATCTTGACAATCTACTAGAACAAAGCGGATAAATAATCTAAGAATAAGAAATAGGGAGAATAGAAGAGAGGCGATAGGAGAGAGAAGAGGACAGAGGAGAGAGAGATACTACCACAGAGAGGGGGGGCTGGTCAGCGGCTGCGGCCTGCGCTGCCGAGGGCAGCGGGCTGGTGACGACAGTGTGCGGGCGGCACGCGGTGCAAGTGGGGACGACCGGGGGGGGTCAAAGCGGCGGGGTAACAGGTGGCGGCGCCTTGGGCGCAGAACGGTGGGGCGCCGCGGCAGGTGGCACGCGCGGCCGAACAGACGGCGTGGAGGCGAGCGAGGCGTGTCGTCGTGCGGCAGGTGCTAGCATGGCAGCTGACAGCGGCCACGGCTGAGGCGGGTGGTCGGGTGAGCGGCGTTGGAGGGAGACAACCAAGGAGGCGAGAGGAGGCGGTCACGTGGCCGGAGGGGGCGCGATTGTGCGGCTGTCACGACCCGGAATTTAAATAACATAAAACCACAACTATGCAGCGGAAAACATAACATCGTGACAGTGGGAGAAATCCATCATTCGGATTTCATAACCCAAACAAGCATGTAAATCAACTAACACAAACAAGTCTATAAAATTCCACAAGATTTCCAAAACCTGGAGTTAACCACTTAAAAACCAAGCCAACTTCATCTAGTCCAACTCTAACCAAAACTTAAACATTCAAAACAACTAAATTCCAAACCAAGTTCATTCATATGTTCCATCTTTAAAGAAAAACCACTAGATTGTTTAAGCACACAATATCCTAAAAGTCCAACACAAGCAACCTGATGAAAATAAAATATATCACTCTGCTCCAACTCCAGGAGACTCTGGTTCTTCCACTGCCTCTACTTGAGCCTCCAAGCCAATCTCCTGATCTTCAAAACCTGCTGAAAAATATTAACCCACAATGGGGTGAGTCCGGGGACTCCGTAGGATTTACACCCTTCACCCATCAATCGGGTAAATAACATATAATCAAGCAATGGTATGTAACATATCTAAATTGAGATGTAATACAAAAGTATAGAATGTTTTCTATATTAATCTCACAACCCATATCCAAACATAATTATCTTCAAAAGAAAAGGTTATGCCAAAGCCAATTAATTCTAGACCAATGCATACAAGACTATAAAACTAAACAAAAATCAACTAGATGATCTCCAAACTTAACTTAACATGACCAATCTAAAATGGGACATATCTGAATTTTTCTAACTTATCATGCTTTAACATCTAAACGTAACATGCAATGAGCATAATTTCATGTTCTTTCTAAACCCATAGTCATATAGCAGTGAATTGGTCGTCTTGCCTTTTCACATCACATATAAAAATCACTTTCACCAGCTCTAATTTATATAGTAATAACATATACTAAGCTAGCCCAAAGTGCACCTAGGCAGTGGTGACACTAAGGGAAAAACCGCGGTAATCCGGGATCTGTGGGAAGGCCGGATTTATCTAAGATACCCGCTGCCCACGGGCAATTTGACTAGAATAGGCTAGTGAAGCCTTCATAACATGTGGTACAAGAGTTCATAATAATTTTCCAGATCATGACACACCTGCTTACCATGTACACAAGACATAAACATCTCATTCCACATCCATGCAAAACATACTATTTTTATCATAAACTAGACAAGACTTGTGCTAACCGACTTGGTTAACATTTTCTAAACAAAACTCATATCAAACTTGACAATATGAACCTAACCATATCATGCAAGACATATTACATAATCTGGAACCAAACCAAACAAATTTTACATGATTTATACACATGAAATATCAAAACTAAACTAGACATGCTTAATTTCACATACAAGACAATTAATCTAAATCAAGCTTGGCATAACCAAAACAAACTAAGTTCTGGTGTCAACACCCATAATCTGACCTAAACAGGTTTCAAGAAGTGTAATTTGATGACTTATGACTTTTCCAAGTCTCCACTTAACTAAATTTCAATTCTAGGTCCATTCTAGCACATAATCATATACATAAATAACTTATGGTCAAATCTCATGAAAATACTTCTACCCATCCAGAATCATGACAAACATGTTCCATAATATTCAAAATATCATTTTCAAAGTTCTGGTTTCAAGGGTTTTTGAGAAAAATCACAAATCTTATGTCCAATGTCTAAACTAGTAAAATCAAAGTCCATAAGTTAAATCATGCATATTTTCTAATCAAAATGGAGTCAAATACATAGACAAGCTTTATAAACATACTTTTAATCTTCTGTGAATTTTCCTAATTTTTCTGGATTTTCCTGCTATTTTCCTTGGCCTTAAATCTAATATCCGTATTTAATAAATCCGAAAAATCAGAAACTCCTGAACCGGCGCCGAACCGGGCGGTTCGACCGGCTGAACCGGGGTGGTTCGAAGACGCTGGACCGCGGCTCGACCGGCGGCTCGACCGGCTCGACCGGCGGCTCACGATGGCGGTTCTCGGCGGCACTGGTGACAGTGGAGGCGGCGCCGGCGACAGCGGAGGCGGCCGGTGGCGCTCGACGGCGACGGCAACAGCAGGGGAGGGCTGACCTCGACGGTGACGGTGAGAGGAAGGCGAAGGCCGGAAATGACGGCGGTGAGAGGACCTCTCATGGCGGTTTCGGCTGGAACAGGGGAGGTCGACGGCGGCGCTGGCTTCCGGCGGCGACGACAGCGGCGGCGCGGGAAGGGGCTGGACGGCGACGGTCTCACTGGCAAAGGAGATGCCGGAGGGAGGCGACGATGACGAGGTGAGGGGCCGGAGGCTGCAGCGGCAAGGGGGACTCGGCGGCGCTGGGTTCCAGCGGCGACGGCGCTCGCGACTGGCGACGGCGATGGCGACGGAGGAGGGAAGGCTCGCAGCGGGGAGACGGCACGAGCGGGAGAGAGAGAGGGAAAGAGATCCGATGGGGGGGGGGGCTGCGAAACCGGCGAGGGGGGATCGCGACGCTCCGGGGGGTGGCCGGCGTTACCGTGGGGACGGCGGCGAGGAAATCGGGAGGGGGAGGGAAACGGGGGGGGCGGCGGTTACCAAATTAACTTAATTAAATTTTTTTTTAAAATGCCAGGTATTACAGCGGCGGCTCGAGCGGCGGGGCGGCCGAGCGAGGTGGCAAAGCCACGCGGCAATGGTGCAGCTGGTCATGCGGGCGACGCACGGGAATACGGCGGCACGGCGCGGGGCCACGACTGCACAGGGGCACGCAGGCGAGGCTGTAGGAGTGTGCGGGGCATGGCGGCGGGGCTGACGCGTGTTTGAGGAGGGCGAGGGGCGGTGGCTTATCCAAGGGAGAAAAGGAGAGCAACGAAGAGGAGGAAAAACAATGCAGAAGGGGGAAGATCGGCGATGTGAGGGAGATATAAGGAGCGGTTCTGCTAGGGCAATCGGGAGGAGAGAAAAATGGAAGGAAGTGTAATGGAAAGAGGGAGTAATTAACATAATAATCTCCTAATTAATTAAAAAAATATTATTTAATAATAGAAACATTCATAACATTACAATCCTACCTAAATATCTATTTAGGTATTTTGATTCTGTTTTGTACACCTACAATCACCAAACTTAGTTTATCTATATTTGGTTTTATCCTATGATCTGTTGTGTTTAGTTATTGTCGTGTGGTTAGGTTCTGGTGCTTTGTCTTTCTATGTTTGTTGCATAGCCGCGTTCTCTACTTCGAGATTGTTAGTCTGGGCAACATTCACATCTTTTAGATGTGATTATCCAGTCTCGAGACAACGATCTAACTCCTTGAGAGGAGCTCTTATCCATGATGTTCGATATTTGATCAAGATCGATATGTGGTTGTGTCTTACATTGTGGGACAACAAAGTATCGAACCGAAATTTGTCTATCTTCATCTTACTATGTCTGGTCTTGTTTAAGGGTGTCGGTGTTTTGTTGTTGTACTCTTTTATCTTGTTATAATTATAATAGTGTTATTGTTGTTTAAAAAAAATAGTCAAATTGAGCCATATCGTTTTGGGCTTTAACCAGAAAAGGTTTCAATTAAGGAAAAACGGGCATAAAATTAAACCGAACCTTGCACATCCCTAAATATTTAATAATGGTAATGAAGCATTTGGTTATAATATAATTTTTGCCTAGTTTTATAATAAAATAATACATAAACATAATTTTTAAACTTTCACATTTGGTTAAAAGTATTATTTTTAAAGCTAGCATAACAAAATATGAAAGTATAAAGAATTTTAATTCAAGAAGAAATCCAATACAATCAAAAATAATTAAAATGAAGTCAAATAAATTATAAAATATAATATATAAATTGATAAAAATAATAAAAATAGAATTTTAAAAATATTATATCAAATTTTAGTAAGTATATGTAAATTATTAATTATTTTGAATACAAATTAATATTTGATATCAAAATAAAAAATTATCAGATGCGATTCCAATTCTGATAACAAAATTAGAATCGGATTGAAATTGAAAGATAGTGATTTCGAAATTATCGAAATCAGAATGAAAACACCTTAATCCTTATCGGAATCGGAATCAAACCCTAGTGATTCAGCTATCGAATCTGACCCGTTTAGACCCTTGCCCCAAACTTCATCACCATGTTTTCTCTTCAACCCTTGGAGCATTTTCTTTCTAAAAATATGGGGCGCAAACCACTAAATACATTCCACAAGCTGTTCAAAACTCAACTTTATAAAAACTTGGCTTAACTCATGTATTATATTAAATAAATAAGTTTGACCAAAAATTAAAGTTTGATTAATCAACATTTCAAGTTTGAATAGATCGCTCCTCCATTAAATAACTTGTGAATAACTTGATTAAATACTCAATTAACTATTTAATTAATATTTACTTAAAAATAAAATATTAATATTAATAGTTGTATGATGTCGTTTAAGTATATCTCACAAAATATTCTTTATTTTTCATTCTTTTAACTTATTTAAGTAGCTTGGTCCAACTCGATCTACGTATCGCTGCAAAAACTTGTACTTACCAACTTCAAAACTACTCACCTCAGATGTGTCTAGCGAGTAAAAGTATACCAAAGCTAGCCCTTCTAAAGATCGTCTAGAAAGAAAGGCTAGGACCCTCTCTTCGTCCCGTCATAACGATGACTTATATAAGAAAGCTTTGAGATTGATGAAGGGGGTTGATGGTGTCATTGTAACGACAGTAAACGTGCAACTTGAAAGGGGGCAAATGTAAGACGCGGAGAGGAGGGAGATAAACTTCTAGAGTTGCCCAGATGTCTATTAAGAGTCAAAGTTCTTTGCATTACTCCCTTAGTTAACAGAACACCGTTGGATCAACAAAAGGTTCCCAAACAATGGGAGGAGAATATATTGGAGCTTGTGGCACCAAGATCAATATCAGGTAGGTCAAAGCAACTAAATTAGAGTGGTGCATTAAAGGGTGCACCAACTGGAGAGAGATATATCCTCTAATTCTTTTCATCAAGTGGATGGGACAATGGGAACCCAAACAACTGATTGAAAGGTGCCCATCTAGGTGAAGCCACATCAGGTTGACAAATTACCAACCGAGGAGTAGAGACATGATGACAACCTTCGAGTGAAACATGGTTGATGGGCGACTTAACTTATTCCTAAGAATTGTTAAGAGTTGTTGGGACCAGCTTGAGAAAAAAACCCCAAGAGACAATGAGAGTCAGAGGTAGGAAGAGCTTGGGTGGCCTCACGTAGGGCCGTGGTATATTTGATGGCACAGACGTGATTAGGCATTGTCTCCGAGTAGATCGATTGAATCTTTTGCACGTATAAAAGACATGAAGACATTGAGAGGAGAGAGTGGAGGTACGCTAATCTTAATTGCTCATGTTCATGACTTGGAAGGGAATGATAATTAGAAAGCAAGCAAAACTAACATTCATGGCTCACGTTTCAGAAGAGGAGTTGACGTGTTGCACATTAAGGCGCTAAGGTAACGGTTGAACTTGTTCTTCAACGCACAAGCAACTTCATCGCACGCCTTACTTAGAGAGTAACAAAATGGGAAAATGGCACATAACGGAAGTCGAGGAAAGATCACACGTGCAGGGTGGAAGTATGAAGAAGTAGGGGGTGGTAATGGGTCGGCCTGGCCTATGGGCTAGCAGGTCAGGCTGGCTACTCGCCAATTCACGGGACTCACATTTTGGCTCGCGAGCGGTAAATAAGTCGGGCCAAAATGGGTTAAGTAGGCTTCAACTTTCATAATATTATTTAATTAAAATATTATTTATACTAATTAAAATATATTTATGTTAAGTTATTATCATCTTTATAATATTATTTTTAATAATTAAATTTATTAAATTTTATAATAATATATTTATGTGATAAAAAATATGGGTCAAGCCGGATTAGGCCGGCCCAAGTTAATATTTTTTACGGACTGGGTCAAGCCAAGCCAACAATGTATTGCAGGCTAGGTTGGACCAGTCAAATATATTTTGGATTGGGCCTTAATCGGGCCGGGCTAGACCCATTGACACCCCCATGAAGAAGCTGGCGTAGCGGATGTGGATGGGACGATGGGAACCCAACCAAACAACTCACATAGAAGACAATTGCCGAGGAGGGGTAGGGCAAGATGCTATAGAGAGATTGAGAAAATGGGTCAAGCGGATGACCAAGAAAAGAGATACCAGCACAACTAGATCTGTACATGGATTCAAGGAACTCATGATGTTGCCTGAATCTAAATTTGGAAAGTGGGTTTGAATGTTCGATTGATGGCCTGAAATAAATCTCAGTTTCGACTTTGAGTGTACCCGATTTAAAGAAAATCCGATTGTTACGTAACGAGTTGTACTTGTGACCCCGATTGGAGGTTTGTTGGACCCGATTGCTCCCTTGGCAGTCGGCTTGTCATCAACATTCGGCTCTTCGTGTTCACAGGCTCCCGTGGGCCCCGACAACATGCCCTACCTAGGGCCGCGGCATTCGATTTGAAGTTATCATTGCTCCGTTGCTGGGGTTGCTTTCGGCCGGGGTCCATCTCGTCGGACCATCCTCCTTCTTCGCCATGGTCGAGAATGCCGCCCCTAACCGCCTGGTGCTTCAGGGCCACGATCCTAGGCCAGATGTCGAGCTCGTCCAACGGTAGGGAGACCCTCCCCTTGCCGCAAGACTTGCTCCTCCCTTATGCGCATCGGCAGTGGTAGATGACTATAAGTGGACGAGTGTCCGCCGATGATTGAGGGGGTTCAGATTGGAGTGCCTACTACTCGACCACCCGCCCCATCTGCGGAACCCCAGCTGCTAGTGCTTGGCTTTCCTCTCGATGGATTTGCCTAGCTGTTCACCCAAGATTGGGTGGGCGATATCAACGTCGTCATGAACCTGAAGGTGGCAATAAACCATCTCCGCCATCTACGCCACATGCAGCGTCGAGTTCACCTTTGACGAGAGGGATCAGCCGGCCGCGATAGTAGCCAGCACTCCACCACCACCACCACGTCTTAGAGCGTTCTCACCCCACGTCGGCAGTCAGGATCCCCTCCTGGATCTTCGTCGCCAGGGAGAACAAGCCCAACTTAGCCAAATAGGATGTGCTTCCCACATGGCCGCCCATGGGGAGGAAGATCGAGATGCGGAAAGGCTTGCGCAGACAAAGTGGTTGCTCAGGGGTCTTGCAGCAGAGTGGCATGCAGGTAAGGAGAAGCTGGGAGGAGGTGCGGGGGGGCGGCCATGCAGCCACAATTTCCAAGTGTCACTGCGTGCGTCCCAACTAGTTCTCGAAGGGGTTGCTTCCTCGCCAACATGTAACTAATAGGTGGATCCAGATCCAAAATTAATTTTGGATTCGGGTATGAATTTAAATCCAAAATCTAATTATTTTTAGGTTCTACTATTGAACTCAGATTTATTTTATCTTATTAGGGTTCGGATTATGAAAACTCTAATTCAAAAGAGATCCGCTGATAGGTCTGGGCACAACTAATCGATAGGCTATAGGTTATATTTTTGGTGGGAAATCAAACTTTAAAAAACGAACCGACAATCTGCCACCAAATGCATCTATTAACAATACCTCAAATTCGATATAACCGTTAAAAACCCAACCGAGGCTGTCTGCAGTTATTTAAAGCACACTACGCAATCCCTAAAAGGTGATCCAATTAATACGACAGACTATCTTGAATTTCACGTGGAAAATGCCTAGCAAGCTGCAAATGACTCGTCCCTTATTCAAACGTGCAGTTTGTGATCACATACACAAAAGTAAATGCAAGTTAGTTTCTAGCTTCGAGATGTTTAGTTCCAGGATGGATATAATATGGAGTACTTGTACCAATATTAATTTTAGTATTACTATTATGGAGTGTTTGGTTGCATGATAATTTTTTTGCACGTTTTCAAGATAAAAAATTGTATTAAAATAAAAAGTGAACTAACTCATGACATAAAATTATCATGTTTGGAGGGATGTGATTACAAAAAAGAGTAACAACCACACATGACCAAACAAAGTGGGGGACCGCAAGAAAAAAAAGAAAGATGTGAGACCTTTTTTTGTTTAAGAAGAAAATCATTTTTAAAACATAAAATTGTCATGGTTATCAAACACCTCTTTTAACAAGTTTTCTTACAATTTTTAAAAATTAAAACAAAAACCTTCCAACCAAACACCCCATTAGTTTTAACATTGACAAGTCTAATGTCCATATCACATTAACTTTTAATGCTTAACTTAGACAGGCATACCATAGGCAAGGTCGGCTGCCAGGCGAGAGAAAGATCAAGAATGCTTACCGGCACGGTTCATGTGTTTCAAAAAAAGTGCCAGAGGCATGTATCTCCTGCGTCCCATAACATCATCCGACTCCATGTAAGTCGGTCCTTAACATCTGACCCAAGTTCAAAACTCGACTCTGTACAAGTATCTAGACCGACATGCATCGACAAACCTTTAGCATGATTCACCATACATGGTGGTCTTCAACCTTTCAGCTCATACCTAGTTCCGTAGCTCAACTATGTACTCCTCTCCACATTGACATTTCACCCGTTCTGACATATCCTGAAAGTGAACGAGGGTGGGTGAGAGAGAAAAAACGTCAGTACAAAAAATATTTTCAGAGATATCACGCGACAATGACATCTGAGTTTGATTGCAAAACAAATTCAGTTTTGTTATATTACCAAACGTGTCAACAAAATGATTGACAATGATTACAGAAATATAATTTTATTGAGAATTCCTTCTTCGACCAAAAAAGTGGTGATGTTTTTAGGGTTCTCATCAATTTAGGTATACATGGTCACCAAACAAGATAATTTTGTCTTTATTATTTTAGATTTTATTTAAAGATAAAACTTTATCATGAAAGTGTATAAAAAATAGTTGTGCAATCAAACACCCTATAACATTTAGACTAGCCCAAGCAGATGAGACATAACGACTCAAACCAAAAAAAGCAAGCTCCTGAGTACCAGATTGGCAGCTCATTTCAGACAAATTGGTGGGCTAAGAGTTTGTTTGTTTGTCTATAGAATAAGTTCAGGTAACAAATTTTTCTAAAAACTTCAATAAACCCTTTTGTTGCATGTAAAAGTAAAAGTGTAAAACCATATTGAACCATTTTCATGGACCACCATAAGTATTTGATTCTGGCATCCCTCAATCGACTAGACACCCTTTTCCAAAAGAGTTTCATCTTCTTCTGCTTCAATGAAAAGAAGCATGGACTCATCTAGGGGGAAGGGGGCATCAACGGAGAAAGAGCATAGGGAGTCATCAGAGGTGAAAGGGGAGATGTCAGTAGGAAGCATCAAATAGGGGTGGGGGGGAAGGGAAGCATTGACCAGGTGGGAGATATTAGGGGAAGGGGAGTGTAGAGAACCAGCATGAAGGGAGAAGGAGACCCGCAACGAGGGGGACTGCCAGGAGATGAGAGGACAGGTATCAAGTGGTGCTACTGCCCACTCACTACCACCACAAGTAGCTGCCTCCCCAAAGGCAGCTAGGGGCAGTTATTGGAGGCCTTGACCACCAATAAAGGGGGAGCCAGTGGTTGTGGTTGAAGGAGATATTGGAAGGGGCAGTTCTTGGTGGCCTTGACATTGAAGGGCGAGGCTGTAGGAAAGCAACTAAAGATAGTGCATCTATGGAGGGAAGCATGCCGGTCGGCACAGTGGTGGTGAAGGAGAAGGTTGTCCTATGTTATTAAAGGCAATCACCTTGGTCACTTAGGTGATGAGGCAAGGCAAGGAGCAAGGCAATAGTTTCTCACCTTGCCTTCGCCAATTTCGGTCACCTCAGCTGCCTTAGTTGCCAAGTGACCATCCCAGGCATCTCGCCTGCATTTTCTGCCTCACTTGCTCACCTAACCTGGGACCTATACCACTTATCCTATCCAGACCTACTACCTAACTAGATCTGATAAACTAAAAGTTATATTTGGCTTGAAAAACCTTAGAGTTGGGATTTGGTTAATGTAATTATATTGAAGTATATTGGCTGCAAGACTTTGAATGTTTTTAGTTGATATTATGTAATCTTCATACGTTGCTTATTGTCACAGTTTTAAATTTTTGCTATTGTTATTAATGTGTTATAAATTAATTCAATTAAATTCCTTCTATTCAATTTTAAGTTGATGTTATTGCTATCTTTTTTAACCAGTCTTACAAATTTTACTATTGTAGTATTGTTATTAAGTTGTTCACCATTTTTGTAATTTTTTCAGTTTATTGGTCCTATTTAGTCATTCATAACTGTTTAAGTATCTCTATTTTTTGTTTTGAATAATCTCTTCTAAGTAAATGTTATTAAGTTGTTCAAAATTCATGTTATTAAGTTGTTGTAGTTTTTCAATTTTAAATTGATGCTGTTGATCTATTTTGTTTTAAGTTGATTCTTACTTAATTGTTGCCACTTTTTAAGTTAGTTGTACTTTTGTTATTTTATACTTTAAATTTGAATTTATGATTTATTAGTATTAGTATCTTATATATACATAAAATAATAATAATATATATATATTAAAAAATGCACTTCACCTCAAGCATCTGAGATGAAGCAAACCCCTCACCTCAAGTGCATCATGCCTTGGATAACAAATAGGTCGCCGACATTTTTTTATCTTTACCCACAAGCTAACACCTTCCGAAAAAGTTGTTGCTCTGATGGAAGAACACAAGAGTACAGAATGTTGTGTTTTAGGCATGCAAAGGTTCAGAAATAGAGATCTTGGGTTAGGCGAGGCTGGTCATCCAATTTGCGGCCTTGACAGATAAGATTTAATGTAGATAACATAAGGAGATCTATTCCTAGATTCTAAGTGGCTTGTTTTCCTCAGATCCTTGATTTTAAAAAAATATGGACGGTGAAAGATAAGATGTCAAGATTCACTACCAGTACCTGACAATCTAGAAACCGGTTTGGCAAAGATCAGGGAACGAGAGCTCATATGAGGAGGCCAGAGTTCCCTATAAAAATAGGAGATTTAACAAATATTTTTTATAGAATAACTTAATTATAAAAATCATCTAGAGGTTAGTGGAAAGAAGTATATTTTTAGTTTTCTTCTAATAGTTATACTTTATTATATAATAATTGAAATGACAAAGTTGGTGATTAAAAACCATAAAAAATAGTTCCTATAAAATTTATATTGTTTTGCAAGCTTTAAGATATGAACTTTTAAAGAATAATTTATAAGTATTAAAATGAAGGAAAATGTCTTTAAAAAAATAATTTATAGATAACTGTTGGCACCTAAAAATTACTGCAAGGGACATACGCATACACGTTGGCATGTGCAGTCTAATGATAGACAGCCCCCTAGCAAAGTGAAAAAACTCACAAATTTGATCCATTTTATCAGCCGGAAGTGGCGTACCTGTGTTGGCGGCAGCACGTAGCCCACAGCTAGGTCCAATCGGCAGTCAATCCTGATCTAGAAAATAAAACTGTATGGGTAGTCACGGCCTGGGGTTGAACCAGCAGAGATAGCCCAATGGGATGGTCAGCACTGTGTGGATCCAGTCAAATGTAGGCCCACATAGGCTTCACAGCAAGCCTCTTCCAGAAGAGATCTCGTAAGAGCAGAAGGACTGTACCGTCGGAGCAATTGGGGGAAGGGGGAAACTGAATCCCACGTATATCGGATCAATCCCGGTCCCTTCCCGAGCAAAAAAATCTCTTCGCGGAAGGATCACTTGCCAAAAGGGAAGCCTCGTAAGATTACGTTAAATAAACGTAACAAAATCATGGGAAAGGGGAGGGGAAGTCGATTCGGCGTAGGATGGACTCCCGGGTCCGTCTCAAAGACGGACAGCTATGTGCGGGAAAGGTCTTCAATAGCGGATGGAGGAGCGGACAGTTATAGAAGATTAAGGAAGCAAGGCGGGTCGATCCCGTATGCTTCGGGACTGTTTTGAGTCCGTCTCGGACCCAGAACCCCCTTCGCGGCAGGTCTCCTGATGGGAGGAGGAGAGCCCGATGCCTATAAGAAACCCAGAGACCCGTCGTGTCAAAGGGACCGGGAAGGAGAGAAGATAGAGAGCAAGAGAGACCCCCCGAGGGCAAGAGAGTCCCGCAAGTGCACAAGAGAAGAAGAGCGAGAGAGATAGAGAACCTGCCGACGTCGCCGGAGCTCCTTCCAGAGCCTGCCGCCGCCGGAATCCCCTTATGCAGCCTGCCACGGTCGCCGGAACCCCCTCCGGGAGAGGCCAGCACTACCGAAGTTCCCTCCGGGAGAGGCCAGCGCTGCCGGAAGTCCCTCCTGAAGAAGCCGGTGTCGCCGGATTTCCCTCCGGACAACGCCATCGCCGCCGCGCGCTCCCCTCTCCGCCGTAAGTCTCTCCCGGGGCCGCAGGTGAACAGTGGAGGGCGAAGTCGATTTTTTGCCCCACTTATGTCCACATAGACATATGCATGAGGGGGGGGGGGCGCAGAGAAAAAAAAAAGAAGAAAAAAAAAGGTCGCCGGAAGGGGTCGTGGCCCGCGAGGAGGTGCCGGTCCGCCCTGTGTGCAGCCGCACGCGCGGCCGCTGCAGCCGCAGCGGGGGAGTTGACCCGTGGGTCAACTTGGACGTGGGGCCCACCAGAAACAAAGGGTTTTAAAAAAAAAGGGCCCGCTGGACCAGCCAGCGGGCGCAAGGAGAAGGAGGATGGGCCAGGCCCATTAGCTTGAAGCCCTGCGGACAAAAAAGAAAAGAAAAGATCTCTCTTTTAAAATGCACAATCAAATGAAAATCTAAATAAAAATCCATTAACTAATTTCACAAACCGAGGCGAGCATCTGGCCGGCTAAAAACCCGCCACATGGTCTCGGCATAATTTAAAAGAATTAAAATAAATGGGAAAGCAATAAGCCGGCTTTTAAGCACGCTTCTTGACCCATAATTCAAAAATCAAAATAAAACAAACAACGAACAGAAAGTAAATAAAAATTCACTAAGTTAATTTCACAAACCGAGGCGAGCATCTGGCCGGCTAAAAACCCGCCACATGATCTTGGTTAAACTTAAAAGAATTTGTGGGTCGGTTCTAAACCTTCCCCTTAACTTTTTAAGGTAGACATACAAAGGTCGAATGACCCCAATGTCATGCCATGTTCATTAAGTTATATGAGGCCGTGCATGATCAACATGCCAATAAGCCGATTATATATTAATGAAGTTCAAAAGAAAGTGAAGGGAAATACCCATAAGTCTGTGTAAGACCGGGTGTATTCCATTCAAAAAAATTGACAAGAACTGTATCCATCAAGGATCGAACAGGAGTGTTCTGAAGACAAGTCAGAGTTGTAATATTGCATTTTCTGGATTGTGAACGTCCAAGACAGGCATACAGGAAACTGTACTTTTGATCTATATTATTGAAAGGAGTCAATGATCTCATTGATCCGATGGGATGCAAAGCACTTAAAAAAAAGGGAGAAAACAGAAACAAATCATTGAACTTGGAATCCAGTCTAAATTCTGACCAAATTCAGTTCTGATTTGCAAATAAGAATTTTAACTCCATAAATCACACATTTGAATAAGCTCAAATCTTAAGAATCCGTAAAGATCTGAGAGTTGAAATGCTGAGATTTGAAGCATGCAGAAAATCTGAGAAAACACAAAATTTGAATTTCTGGAACTCAGGCCGTATCAGGGGACCTGAAATCTGGAAACTATAAAGATTTTGAAACTATGAAGCTGAAATAAAAACTCTGAATTAAAACATAAAGTCTGCAATATAAAAATCTGAGGTTTGAACCTGCAAACGTGCACAAGATCCAGGGAGTTGAAATCTGAATGCACCATAAAAATCTGAAATCTGAACTTGACTCATTTAAAAATCTGAAATCTGGAGGGGATCCGCACTAAGAAAAATCTGCAATTGAAACCCTGAAAATTAAAAATCTGAAAAATCTGAAATTTGAATTTGTGCAGAACCCATTTGAAAAAAAATCTGGAAATCAATTAAAGGTGCAGAAACTGTAAGCTCTGTAATCTGAAAGTCTGAGCTTTATTCATAGATAAAAATCTGAAAAAGGTTTTGAGGGAATCAACAAACTAAAATCAGAATGTTGCAATCATGAAACTCAGGCCCGTCCCAAATTTGAGCCGCTTAAATTTAAATCAAAGCAAGTCAAGAACTGATCCACAATTAGGTAGTCCCAAACCATTCAAACCCATAAGAAAATTCAAATTCAAAAACCGCCCCAAATCATTTTACATAAATCTGAAATTGCATAAAAGAAAATCCAGAAACTGTCAAATCATGAAATACAAATTCTGCTGAAATCTGATTGAAACCAATAAATTGAATGAACTAAATTCAATCTAATAAAATTGAACTCAAATCAAACTCAATTCCATTTCAAATCAATCCAAATCAATCAAATTCAACTAAACCAAATTTCTCTAAGTAATCCAAATATAAGTAAATCTGGGACTGTAAAAATCCAAAATCTGAACTGTGAAATCTGGATCGGTAAAAATCTGTAAGAATCTTTAAATCTGAAACGTGCAGTCTGAAACATTTAAAAATCTGAAATCTGGACTTAAAACATACAAAATATGCAAGTTTGAACTTCACATTTAAAAATGAGAGACCGAAACCTGTAAAATTGCAGAATCTACAATCTGGTCAAATTTAAGAATCTGCAGAATGTGAAATCTAAAGTCGGTCTGAAGTCAGATCGCTTAAATCTGAAACTTGAAATCTGAAGATAATTCACTGAAATCCCAACCAGTTCAAATTAAACTCAGTAAAAACAAACAAATCTGCCCAAATCAATTTGAATCAAACCATAATTGAATTCCGAACCTGAAGTCTTAACAGCAGAATTAAGTCTGAAATATAACATCAAATTTCAATCAACCCAACTCCACAAACTCTCAAACAGAATTCAATCGGAAGTTAACAAATGAAGCTTTAACCAACTCACTGAATTCAAACCCGGCCTTAACCAAACAGAGTTCATTCAAACCAAAGGTAGATTAAAACCCATAAACCAAATTCAATTTCTGGAACTGAATCTCAACCAAATCCAATTTGAAAAAGACAAAAGCTTATCATAATAGAAGCATAACAGAAGCATAAAATTCATTCATCAAGTTCCTAGGATAATAACATGAATTAATAACCCACATCCAAATAAAATCTCAGCCGAAACCTTAGTCCAAATCCCAAACAGAACCTGAATAATTTAAGGCCAATCCAATCCAAACCAAATCTCCCCAGTTAAATCAACTTCACTCAATCCAAGTCAGACAAAAAAAAAATGATTAGCTTTAAATCAACAAATTCAAAATAAACCAAACTCAAATTAATCTATAAACAAACTGTCCCTAACCTAAACCAAATTTAAATCAACAAATCCAAATTGAACCAAACTTAAATCAATAAGCAACTAAAAAAATGAACAAATCAAATTTCAACTCAAACTAAATCAAAATTCAAACCAACAAAATTTAATTCAACCAATTCAATTCAAATCAAATTCAAACTAAAATTGAGTGCTTGCATTCCATCAATTGCATGGAATTGTTTTCTCCTATGTCCATATGTGAGAATGTTTATTGTGGATGCATATTTTCTATTTCATGGATTGCTATGACGCTTAATCAAGGGTATTCGAGTTATCTCGATGTAATTAACGTCGGATCTTCGCACCATCCGACGGGGAGAGGTCAAAACAAATTTTCAAAGAACCTAACAACCTCAACATATAATTTTGACCCTAGTTAGTACTTTTACGGAATACCATCTATTTTCCTAAGAAGTCGATGCTAAGGTCTAATCAAATTCAAATTCAAAAGGAAAATGAATTTCCAAAACAAACAAAAAAAACAGAAATCTTTTCAGATTTTTGAGGTTACATCAATAACCTAAAAAAATTTATATTTCCATAGAAAACAAATTACAAACAAACATAGAGTAGATTGTGTTTATGTTCCTAGTTTCCATAAAAATTACTACATAGAAAATGTTTGACTTGATTTTGTTTTTACATGGATTCAAATAGATCCTTACTTGATTATGCGTTTCTAAGGATATACTTAGCTCCTAACAATTATTGATGCCAAGGCTTGACGTGGCATGACATAGTGGTATTGGGTAAAATAAGAAAGATACTCAAGTTCACTGGTAATACCCTACAAATTAATCAGCTTATTATTGCATCCGATACTAATAAACTCAACTCCACTCCACTCAAGTTTTGATCCCAAATTATTTGGAGTCTGTCATATGGATTTTTTCTCCAGTCACATCGATTTGGAGTTACTCCTTCATACATACTTAAATCATCCAAATCATATTAATTTATCTTTCTTCGAGCTAACTTAGAGTTTATCATGTCATTTTTTATTTTTATTATTTTTATATTTTATACTTTTCTAATTAGATCTTCCTTGGACATACTTTTAACACGTTGAAACTATTTCAATCTCTCTTTTTTCAATTGTCTGCGATTGTCACTACTCTCATATTTTCTCTAATATATTCATTCTTTATTCTATCTAATCTCCTATGACCCAATTCAATCTCATTTCTTTCAATTTGTCTACAATTGTCATTCTTTATTCTATCCAATCTCATATAAGCGCTCATTCATCTTTACCATTCTCATTTCATTAATGTTTATTTTAAAAGTATGTTTTTTATTGTCCAACATTTAATATCATATAATATTGCTAGTTTTATAGTTGTAAGAGAAATTTCCTTATTAACTTTATTAGAAACTTATGAATACATATAATCTATATAGCTAATATCTACTTCATCCATCCTACTCAGTTTGCAAAATCGGCTCATTCCCAAATTGGAATGGACCTCTTAGATCTAATTTCGGTCATGAGAACCCATCCAAGTTGATCTCCCATTGGAATTAACCAAAATCAGTTGAATTAGCCTAGATCGAAACCGGAATCGACCGAATTAGTCGATTCTAAAACAATTTTAGAGAGTTGCATCGTTGATAAGCAGCCGTGGCGTCACTGGGTGGGGAAAACAAGTCATCGGATTTAGTCGTATTAGGTCCACGACTATGTAGTCGAAACCGCAAGGCGGGCGTCGCCTTGTTGCCTTTGACGATGGCAACCCTCTGTGGTCTCCACGGCCGTTGTGCTGTTCTTCCCTACCCTAGGTGTCCTGTTGGCACACAATTTTTACGAAAAAAGGGGGGTTGACCGGCCTTGCTTAGGTTTATGGAGGCACCATGTCCCATGATCATAGCTGCAAAGTGGGCTCGACAGTTCAAATATTAAGTTCATTATCCAATTAAAAGAATTCAAGACCAAATGACTTGTTTGGACCACCTTCCAGGGGGGTGAATGGGCTATGTTTTAGTCAATGCCCAAATTTATTGAGCAATATAGGCCCATGTCAAGACGAGTTTGACAATCCGACAATTAGCTGCCATAAGATAAGCTTAGCTAAGCACATTTGGCGCCGAACTCAAGCAAATCCGAGAGAAAGAGGTTGAGACTCCTTGTTCGGCAGGTTTTCCAACAGACAGGAACAGAGAGAAGGAAGAATCGGAAGAAGAAGGGAGTCAATCCCGCAAATATCAGGGCCTTCCGAGTCCGATTCAAAGCTGGAGACTCCTGTTCGGCAAGTCTCCTATCAGAGGAAGGGAAGTCGAATGCCTATAAGACACCCGCAAGGCCCGGCGTGGTAGGGAGGATGGATCAGCTGGAAGAGGAAGGCCAGGAAAAAAAGAAAGGGAGAGGAAGGGCGACCGGAGCCGAAGAGGAAAGAGGAGACGGCCAGACAGAGGGTTACCGGAGCCGCAGCACCCCATTCGTGCCGTCGGACTTTCTCCACCCACCCGAAGCATCGTCGAGGCCTTCTCTACCTTCCTGCGACACCGTCGAGAGGGAGATAGCTCGTCCGGACTTTGTCTTCCACAGTCGAGCCCAGCTACTATCCCAAAAGCCGCCGGAAATCTTCTCTGCCCCTGTCGTGGGGATCTTCAACCCCTCCGCCGTCGGCAGCAAGGTTCGTGAAGTTGCTTGTCGCCGTCGCAGTTGCCGAATTCCCCCTCTAGAGTCGCTGCCGTCGAATGAAGCCGGGAGGTGCCCGCGATGTCGGGGGAGGGAGCCGGAAGCCCGTCGGGAGCCGGAGGAGTGTCGAGCAGACACTGTAGCAGCCGGGGGAAATAATACTCCCCGACTTTCATCCACGGTGGAAATTGGCAGGGCCCACCAGGTTGCCATGTCAAAAAAAAAGGGAGAACCGACCGGACGAAGCCGGCCGGCCCCCGCGAAGATGGACCGCCGGTCCAAACAGTGCCGGGCCGGCCCAAGAGGAGCAGCCGATGAGCCTTCGGCTTAGCAGAACCCCCTACGCAGTGCAGGGCCCTTCAACAAAAAAAAAAACAAATTAAAATAAACAATCAAGTGAAAATAAATGAAAATCTACATTTAATTCAACAAACCGGACTAGTTGGGGGGTCGACTAACCATCCGCCCCTACGTCTCGGCTTAACTTAAAAAAATCTAAAATTCGGACTAGTTGGGGAGTCGACTAACCATCCGCCTCTACGTCCTTAAGGTAGACATATAAAGGTCTATAAAATACCACAATGTCTTACCATCCAGCTATATGAGGCCGTGCATGGTCAACATGCCGCTAAGCCAATTATATGCTGACAAAAAAATTAGTGAGAGATACCCATAAGTCTATCAAGACCGGGTACATGCCGCCCATGAATTGACAAGTTCATCAAGAACTTAAGAAACTGGATTGTTGGTCATAATTGTAAATCATGTCTCATATTGAGAAAGCAAATGAAGTTTCATATTCGGTGCACATGTTTATGCTACAAGGAGAGGACTGCTGCATGAAATTTTCTAGAAGGCAAGCCAACAAAAAAAACTGACATAAAGTCTGAAAAATCTGAACTTGAAATAACCTGTAACCCGTAAAAAAATCTGAAGTTCAAGCAGATCTAAATCTGAAATCTAGAAAATCTGAAACGTACGTAAATCTGAAATTTGAAGACTAAAATCTGCAAATGTGCACAAATGGGCCAAATCTGAGACTTCAAATCTGAAAATTGGAATGCGCAGAATCTGAAAATCTGTGAAGCATGTGAGATCTGACTCCATAGATTTGAAATCTGAATGTCATATTTGAAGATAAAAATCTGGAACCCAAGCAAATCCAAAACTGTAAAATCCAAAAATCCGAAAATCTGAGATCTGTACAAAATCAATACATTTCAAAAATATGTAAGGTTCACAGGAATTGAAAATACTTATAAACATCAGGTTTGGTTAAATTTGCAAACAGAAACCCAAGTTGGTTTAAATCAAATGAAACATGATCCTAGAAAGAGGCTTCCAAATGAATCAAATCAAACTAAAAGAATACACATTTAAATCACAATCAACACATAAAAGATATAATCAAATCCAAGTCGATTCTGACAACAAACATCCAAATCAAATCTTCTTCAAAGCAATCAAACCTAAATCAGTCCATACAATCTGAAAAAAATCTGAAATATGTAAGTTAATGAATAAATAACAAATTGTAATCAACTCATCAAATCTAAAGATAAAACAATCAGTCAAATATCAAAACAGATTTAATTTCCCCAAATCAAATTCAATCCAATTCTAATCAAATAAACCAAAATTCAATTCAAATCCAATTCTTAAATTAAACTTAATCAAACAAAACTAAACCCAACAAACTTCGTTTCAAGCCAAATCTAACTTGAACAAATTTAAATCAATTTCACTCAATCCAAATCAATTTCTAAATCAAACCTTAAAACAAATTAACTTTAACCAAACAAATCTAAAACAAACTGAAATTAAATCAATCCATAAACAACTTTTAACTCAAATCAATCAACTCAAATACAAACCAAATTTTCCAAATCGAACTAAAGTCAATTCCAACTCAAACAAATTCAAATTATTCAAACCGAAATCAATTCAATTCAACTTAAATCAAAACAAACCAATTCAACTCAAATCAATTTTAATCAATTCAATTCAAATTAAATCCAAACCAAATTAAGTGCTTGCATTCCATTGATTCCATGGGGCTGTTTTCCTATGTGTATGTGAATGTTTATTTTTGTGGATATATTGTCTTCTACTTTCATGGATTGTTGTGACGATAATCAAGGGTATTCGAGTAATCTCGATGTAATTAACGTTGGATCTTTGCACCATCCGACGGGGAGATGTCAAAATCAATTTCAAAGAACCTAACAACCTCAATGTATAATTTTATACATATCATTGACCCTAGTTAGTACTTTTATGAAATATCATCTATTTCTTACAAAGTCAATACTAAGGTCAAATCAAATCTAAGTCTAATCCAAAATGGAAAATGAATTTCCAAAACTTAAATATTTAAAGTAGAGATTTTTGAGGTTACATCATGTCCCTAGGGGATTAAGTCACCGAATCTAGTTGTATTAAGTCTCGATAGACCCACTCCAACTTTAAGTCGCTAAATCTGATGACTAATGCTCCTACCATGGAATGCCATCTCGCGAGATCTCGCCGAGATCTCGCGAGATCTCGGTCTCGCCAAGGAGGCCGAGAAACGAGATCGCCGAGATCTCGTCCCATGTAGACTGGTCCATGTGCGACTACTCTGCGCCAAGGAGGCCGAGAAACAAGGTCGATCCGCGACTACTTTGCACCCCGTTTATGATAGTGTAAACACATTTAATATATTTCACTATCACTTATATTATCACATAAAAATGTGTTACAAGTTTAATACCATATTAGTATTTAAATAAGATTACATACAAGTTTAAATCTTTTAGAAGCACAAAAATTATCTTTTTGGTATTGAAAGGGCTTGTAATTGTTCATTCACATAGTTGATGTACAAAATGTGTTATATATTTTCATGTAAATTCATTTATGTACTCCTATTTTTATAAGATATTATGTTATGTTTCATACATATATACATTTTGATATGAGAATCCGAGATTCGATCTCCCGAGATTTTTCCGAGATCTCTTCTCTTTCACCCCGCCGAGACGAAGTCGAGATCCGAGATGGCAATCCTTGGCTCCTACTATGGGACCTAGCAGGGGCATATTCTCCATCCAATAGGATGGGGAAGACATTGTGGAGGCACCCCATCAACCCTATCAACGGCAGCCTTGGTTGCCTCCTTTGATAATGTAGGTCCATGGGACATGATATCGCGAGAGTTACCAAATCCCAATGGGCCCTATAAGTTGTCCTCCGCACCCGAAGATGTGCCTCCATGGCGCCCTTTAATGGCCCATTTTGAGGTTAAAATCAGCCCCAAAAGAGGCTAGATAAGATTGTATTATGGATCGATTTTTCTCCCGAAAATTTGGCTAATTCAACCTATCTGATCCAAATCGGATTGGACCGGTTCTTGATTCTGATCCTGCGATCCTTGATCAGTTAATCCTACTTTAATCTTATGGTCAACATCCTCTCTATTTTTTAAATAATTAATTTATGATACTTGAATTGAGTACTTTAAATTAATATTATCCCATCCACACTAACTCCATCTTCTTCCCTTTAGTTTTTATTAAATTTATAATGCATATATTTGTCTTAATTTTCCTTATCTTAAAACTCTAATCTTTAAAATATTCCTCCCCAATTCTAGTTTCCTATTTAATCCTTCTTATGCCTCATCTATCAATGCAGTATTGTTTACAAACATCATGCATATGGTATATCATCCTATATATTCTTTGTTTATTCATCCATAACTAATATAAGAAGATAAAAAATTATTGTAGATCTGTGATGTGAGCAAATTTAATTAACAAAATCTTTTATTTCTCTTACATTTGTGTATATACTAGTGTTTGTTTCATCATACATATCTTTTATCACTTGTATATAAACTTAAAACATCATCTTTCACTCCATCACCCACCACAAAACATCATTTGGAAGTTTATCATAAATCTTTCCAAGTCAATAAACATTATGTAAATCTTTCTTCATATCACCATACTTCTATATTAAGTTTCTAATAAGAAACATAGCATATGTTGTAAACCTATCTTGAAATCATCGCTTAATAACTCTTTTCCATAATTTCTTAATATGACTCATGAGTTTGATCACTATATAATTTGAGTAATCTTGTAAGCTCCTTTGTTCTTAAAGATTGGTATAACGATGCTCTTTTTCCATTTGTTCGATATTTTCTTAAATAATAAGATTTGTTAAATAGTCGAGTTAATCATTAAACTCTTAAATCTTTCAAGCATGTTATAATATTCAACATTCATCAGTTGAGACCTCTAGATCCATTCAACCTATAGCTATAGGCTCTATATTTGTTTCTTCACAATATACTTGACTTACTAACAATTATTTATTTAAGAAACAAAATTCATCACAACGAACAATTAAGCTTTCAAATGTGTTCAAACTACAGCCAAGATAGAAAAACAAACTAGTATGCACATTAACAAATGCTTTTTAGTGCAAACTCATAGCTTGCAACTTTGTTTACTATTGATTTTAAGTTGTTATCAATGTTAATACATGTTGATGTCACATAGATCCCCTAACACATGTAGCATCTAGTTCACACTTCCAGACGACGACAGATTCTATTGAAGAGACAGGACCAGTTTTAAAAATTCCAACACTAAAATACATATATGTTGTTGCACGTCTTGATGTGGTGTCAAAACCACAACGGTAGATAGATAAATTGCACATTGTCTAAAAAGAAAGGGGTGTACCATCATTGTATGATGATTGAACAGTCATAAGGAGGGCAATGATAAATTTCCATGTGTATTGCTCATATGAAACTATATGTTTTAAGTTCATGGGTAATTTTGATCAAGTGAAAAATTCTTACTATATGTTTGGGTTAATAGGTCAAGTGATTGAAGAGAGAGAATAGAAAATTATAGTCCAGATAGTGATAGATGATGAGCATTCTTATAATGCAGCAAGAAAAATATGATAGAGAATAGAAAACATGTAATGATAATTGGATCCCATCAGTAATGATATTCTTTCATGTGCTACCCATTCTATTGATGTACTTCTTGAAGATATTGAGAAGGATCAATATGTAATGATAATTGTTAGTGAAGCTTAGTTGATTACCTCCATTTATAGTCATCTATATTACTACATACTATGAGGTTGCATATAGATGGTCATGACTTGATCAAACATGGTCACACACAACTTGCAACAAACTTTACTACTTTGGAGAGTCTTAACTCTTAACAAATAGAGGCTAGGTTGCTTTGTGCATGTGCATGAGTAGATTGTCTAGCGTGATCTACAGCACAAGCATGAACAATTTGATATCTGACTAAGATGTAACATTTCATTCGGGAAAATTTGAAACAGCATACATTATTATCTTGAACTCATAGAACCTTGAATAAGTATTGAGATTGGTGGATAACCATGATAAGAACTGCATAAGATATTTATACAATATCTTTAACAAGGCAAAGATACAAATTAAATAGAAATATTTTTAAAAAAAGTGGAAGATAAGGATAAATCACTACACAAGTATATACACGTAGCACGTAATTGTATATTTATTATATTTATTTCCAAGTTATTTTCTAATTGATCCAATTGTGTGCTTTTTAGGTAACTTTTTAAATCGTATAATTTAATATGGTGGAGATCTGTGCAGTGATGCTGAAGTTGTGGAGGGCACATTGCACTGCCATGTGCGAAGTTAACAAGGTAGGAGTGAGATTGATTTAAAGAGTAAAATTCAATCCATGGAACATTTCTATCATCCAAATTGAATATAAGTGAAATATTTTCTTACATGACTTTTTAAATTTCAAATGCAACCATATATGACGAGGCAACAGGTATATTCAAAGCTTGGCCTACAATATTACATGACTTTTTAAATTTCAAATGCAACCATATATGATGACGCAACAGGTATATTCAAAGCTTGGCCTACAATATTCATTTGACAAAGTTAGTCTAGTGAGTATAATATTGTTTGAGATGTTTAAATGCTGAATGTATCGCAATTTACATGTTGCTTAAATGCTTTGTTTTGTGTTACTGAAAATTGTTGAAAGCAATAGAAGTAGATAGGACTCTGGCCATTTATTGCATTGTGCATTATAAGCCAATAACAAGTACCTCACAATGAGAGAATAACCAGAGCAAATTCAATCTGCTTTACATGAAAAATAGAAATATATTGTCAAATACAATATTGGAGAAATTGATCTTCTGACACTATAATAAGTTACTACAAATAAGAAATATCAAGACTATATGAGCAAAGTTTTTCACACTTCGTTGGTGGCCAGATCAAGCTCAGGTATAAGCACAAGCACAGATAGAGGGAGACAAATGTGGAATTGACATAGAACATTTATTCTATGAGTATCTGATGCAGAGCAACGCAGGTGGACTGGGCTGAAAATAGTCAAAACACTGCAAAAGGGCATTAGAACACCAAAAACAAAATAAACGAAGCGAACCAGGCTTAAAAACAGGCCTGAAGCCCTGAACCGGCCCTAAACATGTCGAACCAGCCTTAGACCAGCTTGAACCAGCTAGTTTGGGCCCCAAACTGGCTGGACCGTTGGCAATCTTGACCCGCCCTGAGGGGGTTGTGAATGTGCCTCGTTGACCCTGGGATGGGTGTCATGGCTGCCGGATGGTGCCACAATCGGGCAAAGGTGCTCAACGCGTGAAGGTCTTGATTGGGAAGGGGGGGTGTGGCGCTTATGGTTGAGCCCCGGCTAGGGATCTTGGCAGCTATCACACACGTGACTGGAAGTGAGAGGGGGCCTTGATGGCCTGTGCACATGTGAAGGAGGTGATGCAGGTTGAGGGCCTCTTCGCCTTTTGCCTTGGGTAATTGGCTAGACCCAAGGGCCCACGCGAGGTCAAGTGGTGAAGAACCGTGGGGGTGCATGGTCAGCTGAACATGCACCCGAGCACGCGATAAGGCAACAGCACACCCGCAAAACCTTTTAGATGCGGGGCTTCATTTCATCGTGGTCATGCGTTTGGATGGCAGAGTCATAGGTGGTGCAGGGAATGCAAAACGGTAGCATCCCATGTGGCTGGAAGTGGAAGGGAGGGACTCAATGCGTCGTCTTCGAGCTCCTTCATTGTCAATACCAAAAGGGAGGGAGGAGCAAGGGCGGTAGCAGCATCCGCAGGCAAAGCAGTGTCATCTGCAGCTTCAACTGGCAAAGCACCCAATGGCATGCATAGAAGGGACCCAACAACAGAGCACAGCCGGTGCAAAGGAGCCGTATGCCAGAGTTTATGGTGCCAGCGGTGACGTCATTGGAAGAAAAGACTAAGGTGGCTGCAGCAACCAAGGACAACAAAAGGATCTGACTCCGACAAAGTAAGGCAAAGGGGAGGAAAATGAAGGGGTGCATTGGGAAGTAATTCGGAGTCGAAGGAGCTCAGGAGGGATCCGAGGATCACCGAGCCCTCTCCATGTATTGCCAGGATGCCATTGCGCAGGTTTGAGCTTCACCATGGTTAGCTGTAGCCGAACTTGCAAACTTGCAAACTCCGATGAAGCCGATGGAGGAGTTGTAACCTATGAAGGGGAAGGGTAAAAGAAGACATGGAAGCCAGGTATGAGAAGCAGCTGAAGAAAGTGCCATCACTAGAGAAGATGAGCCAGCCTCCTGCATGTGGTGGGAAGCAAAGCTCCATTGTGGAAAGGGTGAAGGAAAATTGGGACCTCCCGAGGGTGAAAGATCTATGGGACCAAGGCCCCCTTACGTAGGACACCAATGGTTGAGGCCTTCTTTCAAAAAATTCTTCTCTTCTTTGTGTCTTCATTTACATAAAAGGCTCCCTCTTATACAGAGGTGTCAAATTATGAAAGAGACCTTCAAAATAACTATTTACAAGCATGTTCTCGTAAGGAAAAAACAAGGAAAAGAATTAAATAAATTTCAAAAATCAACCAAAATCAACCAAAAAATCAACCAAAAATCTGTCAAACTGGATCCCATCAGTATCCATTGGCAGCTTAGGTAGAAGCCAATAATGAGAAGACCATTCCACAATTCAACTCAAATAATTGTGGACAAGGAAGAATTTGGAAGTAGAGGCTAAGGTGAGTCTCTCACCACACCTCTCTTCGGCACACAAAGGGTCTCGCCAACTCACTCCCTAACTTGTGACACATTTTTTTCCAAAACTTAATTTCCATTCAATCTATTTCATACAAAGTACGTCTGTTTACACAAAATCCTAATAATTTCCCTTTTATACACAAAATCCATAACCTATAAATCTTATGAAAATTTCATGGTTCTCACTTATATCGTGTCAGAACAGCATGGAAAGAATAGATTCGGTCTTTTCCACATATAATCAAACTCATTATACTTGGGTATGCGATTGATGAACCATGCAATCTGTAAGTTATTAAAGATGACACTGCATTTAAACTAGTTGATCATTCTATAACAGCTCAGAGATCAAGCATCAATTAATCCCAATGTAGATCAGTTAACTAAAGCAAGACTAACTAACCAATCATAGTTAACAAATACATTCCACTTATATAGATGTTGGTGCCTAAAAATTCCATGACACTCAATTCAAGCAAGTATTGGGTAAAAGCAAGACAAAGATAATTAGGAGCGGACCCCAATTTGACTCAGTTGATTCCCATGGGTTGGATGGGCCCATTAAGCCTTATTGGACCCAATCGAATGAGAGTCAGCCCAATAGCAAATTGACATAACACAGTCTACCTAGCTCAATTCTGAGTAACACTAGAGTCAGATGCGGAAATCTGACTCATACTCGGTAAGTTAAAGGCAAAACACTGAAAGTCGACTTCTAAACAGCCTTATCAGGGCTTATTGGGCCTAAAAATCAAACAAGTGGGCCCATGGACCAGTGCCAGTGGCCCAGTGGAGACCCTTGCAACGTTGTCCCAAATGTCAGAAATCAATTTCAGGTGTCGAAATGTCATTTTTGTCCCTATTGGGCTGAGCAGCCTAGAGATGGCATAATAAGAAAGTGGCACTAGCATAAGATCCACCCGACTTAAGGTTCAACAACGCCAAAGTCGACTTAGACATCCGACCCATATTTGCAAAGTTATGGACAAAAGCTCAAAATTTGTGCTTCTCTATGCCCATCACCTCAAGAAAAAAATGGTCCAAGTGATCAAGGAGCGGGTCTACAGGCCCAATATTTAAATTTTTTGATCCATGCTGACAATCCACATGCTTGCAAAAAAAAATATGAAATGAGCGAAATTAAATTTAATTATATTTTTCAAACAATTTACGTGATAATCGAGAGCTGAGATCACATCGATCGAAAAAAATCACAAAAATCATAGTTTTGATGCAATTTGGAAGCCTTCAGCCATAAATATTGATAGAACACATGATCTACAGTGATAGGAACACATTCCAAGTATTTTCCAATTGAATTTCATGAAATAAAACAATTCCAGATGGAAATTATTTTCAACCGTTGGATTGGCGACCATCTTGATGAAGATTAAGTAAAAAAATCTGACCTAATTTCAGCCGTCGGCCGGATTACTTCAAGATGAAGTCTTCTGCGGATTAACTTTCTACAATCAAGGAGAGAAATCATAGAACATTATCTTATATTTATGTCATTCAAAAAAGAAGAAGGAACATGGCCACGACCAGCCTTGCCTTTCCCGGATTCTCTCTTTTCCTCCTCCCCATTCTTCGGTAGAAGGGCACCACTGGCTAGTGCTACAAGGTTCACAACCCAAGAAAGAGAAGGAGAAAAAGAGAGCTGTGCCCACCTGCTGCCATGCCAAGAGGAGGAGGAGAATAACAAGAATGTGAGGTCTGCCCTTCACTGTATAGCCCTACCCCCTTCTCTCTTTCCCCCTCATTCTCCTCTCCTTTTCCCAAAACCGCAGCCTTCTGTTTTCTCCATCAGCCTTCCCTCAAAGCCCACTGCCGACAGCCCCTTTCCGGGCCATTCACGGTCCCTTAGCAGCCCACTGCCATCTCCTATCAGATTTCCAAACAGCCCCTTGCGGCCTTTAAAAATAGCCCCTATGGAGCCCTTTGGGTCTGCCTCAAACATACCCCTTACCATAGCCCCTTAAAATGGGCCTGGTCGACCCCCTCTTGGCCTGCACATATAACCACTACAGGCCCTTTAACAGCACCCCTTCGGCCACCTGCAGCAACCCCTTCTGCAGCCCATTTCAGGCATCTAAACAGCCCCATATCAGGCCCTGTTTGCCCCCCTTCTGGTCACCTGCAGACCCCCTGTTAACAGTCCTTAAGACCCCCTTGCGGCCCTTTAAAACTGCCACCCGCAGACCTCTTAACGGGTCCCTTAAAACAGTCAGATTTTACCCTTGTTTGGCCTGGTCATAGCCCCACTTACAGACCCCTCCCGACAGCCCTTAACCCCTCTGTTCGGTCCCTCTTTGGGCCACCTGCTGCAGCCCCCAAACAGCCCGATGTCTGACCCCTTTAAAGCACCCATTCGGTCTGAACTGCAGACCCCTTAAAGTCCATCTGCAGAACCTTAAAATCCAGCCTGGCTAAGCCCCACAACAGACCCCTACAACAACCCCTTTTGTGGCCCCACTTCTGCCCCTTGTGCAGCCTCCTCCAACACCCTCACAGCAGCCCTTGCACAGCCCCCCAAACTGCCCTCACACAGTCCCCTAAACAGGACCTGTTTGGCACCCCTTAACAGTCCCTTGCGGCCCCACTTTCACCCTTAACAGGTTCCCATGTTGTCCGGGTTTAAGCCCCACTTGAAACAGCCCCTGTTCAAACCCCAAACAAGCCCTGGTCGGTCTCCTAACACAGTCCCTCATGAGGACCTTACAATAGGTCCTGACTGTTACCCTAAACAGTCCTGATCAGACCTCTGTTTCAGCCCAATTTTCAATCCACTTCCACCCCCTGTTCAGACCCCAAGCAGGTCCCTGATCGGTCTCCTAACACAGTTCCCACCCCATTTCCATTTCAGCCCCTTTTCTGCCCAATTTCAGCCCACAACCAACCCCCAGATAGGTCCTTAAAACCTCCATTTCCACCTCCCCTTAGAACTTTGGGCAAGGGCAATGTTCAAGTCTTCTTGGAATCCGTCTGACAAACCAAATCTCATCCGGAGAACCCTCGATTTCCTACTCAAAACAGGTAATGCGAGACTAAGATCGGGACATCAAGCGGGCCATCCGGGCTCACAAAGCGACAAGCAAGCTAACTGGGCCCATGAAGACTTGAAGACCAGCCAATCAGGCCCAATGGACATGAACTGGCCTAATGGGCCTTGAACAAAAAAATGTACTTTAATTAAATTTAGATGAAATGAAAATTAAATTAAAAAGTTAGCTCATTTCTTGAGCACTCCACCTTGAACAACTATTCAGGGTCCACCCCGGTATGTCATATCTGTACGGATGCATGGGCCGGTTCACATTGTCGATACATCCTTCCCTCGATGTAGTGAGTCGAAAGACTTAAACTATTAAAAAGGTAAATCTCATTCGATCAAGGGTGGGTTGTGCATGCGTCATGCCACCCTTCCCTTAGAGCTTATGAAGATATACCTGGGGGAAGGAATGCCACCATGCTCATCCGGGTTTGCTTTCATGTCAATAGCATACCGATGTACCAACATGCCAACCGGTGTATTCATGCCAATAGATGTACTCATGTTACGACATACAATCAATGAAAGAAAGTTCAAGTGCCAAGGCTGACGTTCAGGTTTAGGGCAATCAATGCTAACTTGATAGATTCAATGGGATGCAAACTGAACAAAATAAACAAGATAAAACAAACAAAAAAGATATTTAATTAAATATGAAAAATGCCTAAAACAGACCATTTAACAATCTAAAAAATCATTTAAAATCACTTAATTCATAAAATTTAAATCCTTAATCAAGAAATGATTAAATAGCTTCAAAAAAATTTAAATAAACAACACTCAACACTCAAAACACATAAAAAATACCGAAATCAATCTCTGAAAGAAGAAAAATCAGGTCATAAAACAAATTAATAAACCAAAGTACATTCAAAACATTTAAACCAAACTTAAAACCCCTAAATCAAAACTCCAAGCATTCAAACCAATATAAAAAAACATGAACCGACATAAGAAAGAGATAATTAAACATCTCATTTAAAATATGTCAATCAAGTGAATTAAATCTTAAAATATTTAATTCAAACATGTTCTATATTTTTTCAAAATGTATCGTCGGACTATTGAAAACATTTATAAACTATTACCTATTTTCCTAAGTAATCCAGAAGGAGATACAAGAAACTTATCTTCTCTTTCAAAAAAGATCGAGGTCTATTGATAACCTCAGTTCTATATTTTTTAAAACATATTGTTGGACTATTTAATATATTTATAGGTTATCACCTATTTTCCTAAGTAGTCCAAAAGGAGATACAAACTTCTACTTCTCTTGAAGAGAACTTATAGAGGTTCTCACAATAGAAATAATACTTAATTGGTCAACTATCCCAATGACAAGCATATCATACTAAAGGCATGATAATGGAATCGAGAAGAGCAAAAATATAATGGTATGATCTTTTCATGCCTCCTAGTTGATAATACTGTACAGAGAAACAATCAATTACTTTAAGAAGATTGTCCTCAAAAACACATATCTGGTTCAGTGAGTACACAATATAGAAAATTTTCTAAATGCTACCTGAGATACAGCTACAATTTAGTCTCTCTGAAACAAAATAAATGAGTTTCACCCTTCTCAATACCAAAAACGCTGTAAGCTATTTAACCATTCAAGCTAATTTGGAAGTTCTGTACCTAGTCCACTTATGGACTCCGCCTGGTTCCAAATAACAATAGATATTAACCAACTCGATCTTTTGGAACAATTCATAGTTATGAATTTGAAATGTTTTACGTTTTTGTTTACCTGCAACTTCTCGATTCTTTCCTGTAGAGATTGCAAGTACTCAAGTTCTCCAGCTTTGTCAGCCAACAGGGCTTGATGCTCTTCTTCTAAGGCCTTTGCTTCCATTTGCTGCAGTTCAGACTGCAATACAGAAATAAGGTAAAAAATAGTATATACTTGGAAAAAGTGGAAAAGGCATAGTCATCACTATGAATAAAAATCATGTTATCTCATATGTATTGACTCACTGGAAAGCCTTCTATTTTGCATTGCATGTCCGAAATAAGCTGCTTAGACTGACAAGATGAAAGTTCCAAAAAGGATTAATTCAATAAAAATGTAAAGCAGCTAGTCAACTCTCAACTGTGATAAAATAAAGTTCCATTTTGTTGACATAGTAATTGAAAGAATAGAACACCTTCTTACTGTCCGCAGAAACCTCAGATGTTTTAGCCTTTATGTCTTCATGTTTTGCTCTAGCAGACTCCAGCTGATCCCGCAGCTCCTTGGATTTGCAATAATTCAAGCAGCTACTACTTATGTGACATGACCACATGGGTGAAAGCATTCAATGCTAACTGGTGAATAATGCATACACATACCACACTCCTCGTCTTCATATCAGTAGAAAGAAACTCACTTCTTGCCACACCTGATGAACAAACTTTAAATATTAATCAGATAAAATTAATGATAGACTTGGGAGGGAGAGAGCATAAACGGGTTATGCATTTAACATAATGCATGCTCCTTGATGTTACTATGGTAGAAATTGAAGCGGCTGAAAAGAGTGATGTTGTGTCGTTTACATCACTCATCATAATATAAATCCTTTTTTCAAACAAGGGACCAAGGTAGGCGGTGCCGGGGTCTCGACCCATATCTGACCTGGGTCCGACCAGACCCAATAACAATAAGAAATAAAAATTAAAATTTAAAATTTTTTAAAAAATATAAAAAACAGGAAATATGACAAGAAAAAGTATTTATTCATTTCTATGAAAATTTTATGTATTGCTGTTCTTTTACATAATTTGTATACTCTTCCCAAAATATTTGGGAACAGTACACATGGCTGCAAGTGTATACATACTTGTAGTACTCTGCACTCCCGTCTACAATCATCTTAGGATAAGTTCCTCGAGATCCACCATAACTACCATAGGTGGAGTCAGCTCAGATGTCCGATGCAGATCCATAACTATGTGTTGGCGTCAATTTTTGTTAAAAGAAATGAGCTGGTCTGGCCCTCAAATTGGGTAAAATCTGGCCCTTCATGGACCCATCGACCCAACTTCTAGCTGACCAGTTATTGTTTTCATTTAAATAATCATTTTCTGACCCTCCTTAAAACCCACCTACGTACAGCCCATGGGAGGAGAGAATTGGGCTGTGGTCAAGGTCAATTGACCCAGTCAACAGGCCCAGCTGACTTGTCCGAATCAGCCGCCACCTCAACAGGTCCCACCGCCCTGTCCACATCAGCATCCACCTCATCCTTGACCCATTTATGACATGGGGAAAGTCAAGGGTCTGGCCAACGTGGGAGAACTCAAAAGGCAGGTCAAACATTAAAGAATGGGTCTGGCCAACGTGGAAGAACTCAAAAGGCAGGTCAAACATTAAAGAATTCAAGGAATTAAAGCCTATTGACCACCTAGGACAGACCAACAGTCATCTTACGTGAACTCCCTTGATGACTCTTGATATCCCACCTGCTCCTATAAAAGAAGGGAGGGCAGCCAAGGCCAGAAGGACCAGCTGAAGGACACCGACAGGCTGCTGCACCAGCTGCTGCCCCTCCTGCACGCACCTGCTTTACAGCACCTGCCAGCGGCCAAAGGAAGAAGAAGAAGGAGACCCCTTGCAGCCTCCACCTGGTGCCAATCTCCCATGGAGAGGGAGTCTTTCGGCATCCTACTGCATCCTCTCTTACATCCAAAGCAAAAAGACAGTAGGGAAATATATATGTATTAGCTATGTAGCCCTTTAAAGGCATCCCCTTCACCTCTTCCTAATTCTCTTCTCAAACCCCTCCAATGGCCTAAACCGGCCTCCATCGACATCGGCAACCCCAATGGACCATCCAATGCCTGGTCAACCCACACAAAATCTTCCAAACAGGCCCCCTGTTCGACACCCAGTCAGGTCACTTTCAGACCCCTTAAACAAAGCCTGTTCAGCCCACTTGCGCAGTCCCTTAAACAGGACACATACCCCCTCATTTTGCCACCTGTTCGGCCCACCAGAAAACCCCCCAAACAGGTCCTTGATCCGCCCAGTTATAGGCACCTGTTTGGCCTACTATCCAGACCCCTGAACAGGTCCTTCTCCAGCCCCTAAACAGGTCCCTAACCAGGCCATTTGCAGGTCCCTGCTCAGTCCCTGTTCGGTCCACCGGGAGAGCCCTCAGTTCAGGCCCCTTTCGTCCCATACAGAAGACCCCCAAAACAGGCCATCGCCAGCAACCTTACAGCAGAACTCCAACCCCTTTGTGGCTCAACCAAATGGCCCTTTCACGGGTCCAGCCAGTTTCAAAAAAAAAAAAAAAACCTTGACAGCCCCCTTGTGGCCTTGCAGAAAATAAAAAAAGAAGTTACAGCAGCCCTTTTGTGGACTTAACCGCAGAGAGAGACAAGGTTCAACGGCCCTTTCACGGGTCCGGCTTTGCCTTCAACATATCAAGAGGGAGGCAAGCTTCAACGAACCTTTCACAGGTCTGGCTTTGCCTCCAACATATCAAGAGAGGGGCAAGCCTCAACAGCCCTTTCACGGGTCCGGCTTTGCCTCCAAGAAAAAAGTCCACCTGATTCAAAGAAGACTGAAGCCCGGTTTTAAACGTCGATGGAACTTGAACTGGCCTAAAACGCCCTTAAAAAATAAAATAAAAAAATCAAAATGCAAAAGCCAAATTAAATTAAGGAGTTTCACCCCAACGGGTACTCCACCTTGGACGGGGGCGCGGGCATGTTCCTGTAGCCGTGGATCCTTCCCCCAACATGACTAAGTCAAGGCTGGCCATTTTAAATGGGTAAACTTCACCAAGTTAGAAAATGATCGGCATGCCGGCATAATGTCAAAATTTTTCTATATCGGTGAGGAACATATGTTGAGGGAAGGAGTCGACTATCTTCTACATCATTGTACCTTATCTTCTATGAAATGAAATGACATTGATTGTCGGCTTAGAATGCATGAAGCCAGGCACCGAATGGTAGCCTGATGGACAGGATGTGATGCAAACTGCTAAAAAAAAACAACAACAACAACAACAAATAACATAACGATTAATAAAATAACACGAACAAATCTGAAAATTCAACAAAAAAAAAATCAGAATTAAAACAAATCTGAAAATTTAAACTTAAAAACACCCCGATTGAAAACACATGTAAAAATCAGACTTTTTTACAACCTGAAAATTCACTTAAAAGGCACCAAATCTTACCAAAATGAACAACAAATGCTTAATTTCAAAGAAAATTAAATAAGCAACACTTTAAAACACTCAAAACATGCCAAAACCAACATGAAAACAGAAAATTCAGATTGATAACTAAATCTGAAACCACAAAATCAAATCAACCAAACTAAATCACATAATGTTTAAAACATCTCAAAACTCATCAAAATTGAAATCAAAATAACTTGAACCGATCAAATAAAACAAATCAAAACCAAACCGAAACCAAATCAAATGAACAAAAACAAATCAAACAACTTCACTTAAAACTCAAAACCATAAAACTGACTTTAAGTCAATCAAAAATCAACCAACAGACAAATAAAACAAACCTCAAACAAACCGGTTTGCATTTCATCGGGCCCAAAAGGTCGCTGCCCTTTTGAGTTCATTTTATTTTATGGATGTGCACGCTCTCCGAGAACAGGTTGCTACGACGATTAACCAAGGGCATTCGAGCTGTTGCTCGATGTAAGTTAACGCCAGATAGTCGCACCATCCGGCCGAAAAAGGTCAAAATCATGGTTCGCCGGGTCGCGACCTGGGCCCGCCCGATCAGGTTTGGTCTTGACCGGCCTGGTCGCGACCCAACTGGTCAAGTCACGCCGGGTCGCGCAACCGACCTCCAGCCCGCCCTCCCCCCATTCAGCCCCAAAGCCCCCAAGGGGCTCCCCTTACCCCCACCTCTCACTCTCACTCTCAAAGCTCTCATTGCTCTCAAATTTTACTCTCATTACTCTCATTTTCTTCTTCATTTACTTAATTATTTCATTAAGTACTTCATTAGTTCATTTAGTATATTTGTTTAATACTTGTTTCATTGATTAGTTAGTTAAGTAGTTTCTTCTTTTTAATACTTACTTAGTTAGATAGCTAGTTAGCTAGAAGATTAGTTAGATATTTAGTTTAGTAGTTACTTAAGTAGATAATTAGTTAGAAGGTATAGTTAATTACTTACTTAGTTACATAATTAGTTAGTCATTTATTTTACATAATTAAAAGTTTACTTAGATAAGTGGTCACTTATTAACGTCATTAACTTTTTTAAATAATTAATTACTTACTTAAGTAATTAATTAGTAAAAAAATATCTTCTCCAAGTCATACAACTCAAACTACCGATGCGACCCGGAGTGATCCGGCTTGATTACATTGCAACTTGATCTCCATGGCGGAGGGAAAAGTGCAATGTAAATATTGCGACAAAGTAATATTCGGTGGTATTTATTGTTTGAAATTTTATTTTGCAGGCATAAAGGAAAACGTTCTTCCTTGTACACAGACTCCGCTGGAGGTCAGAGCTCAATTTCGTAGGCACCTACAAGCGATGGAGTAAACGAAGGAAACTAACAAACGGCATAAGAAGACCGTCCGAGAAGAATTATTACAACTAAGGAGACGTTCCGTACACATTTACGGGACCGAACAAGAGAGGCCAGATATTTTTAGAGACAGAGTACGAGGGTATGTTTGTTTTACTCATAAACGTAGTTCATTTTTCTATTTTAAAAGATAATTAAGAAGTTGAATATTTCTTAAATAAATGACCTCTTATGGGGAACGGAAGCAAATTGAAGATCATTCGCCGATGAAGAGTTACATAAACGCACCGGCCGAATGATGGATCAAGAGTTTAGAAGTGAGAGTGGTCAAGGAATTAGAAGAGGATCCAGCAACCAACCGCAAGATGAGATTCATAATCTCACCCAAAACGATGACCCGACAGTAGGTCCCGTGGATCCCGTAATCGTCAGACCACGACAACGTCAAACGACAATCATGACGACGATGAAGAACCTAAAATTATGTAAGGAGAAGATGGCCGGGCAACGTCAAGGTGGTTCATTCACCATAACATTCCAGCAAATGCCGCGAGGGGACCGTACTACGAGAATATGATCGACATGATCGCAGACGTCGAGAGGGGAGTGCCTGGTCCAAACCCAAAAAAGATATACAATGTATATCTTCTTATGGAGGTGCAAGAAACAAAGAAGTACGTGACATCATTTGAACGAATATGGGAGGAACAAAGTTGCACATTAATGACCGACGGAAGGACCGATAAGTATTTTTGTTTATACTCATTTATATTAAATGTATAAACATTCTTTTTAGTATAACTTAGTTAATATCTTATACTTAACAAGTATAACTAGGAAGACAATGATCAATTTTCTAGTGTACAGTCAAGCCAGCACGGTCTTTTGGAAGTCAGTCGACGCATCAGGATAGGTAAAGAATACGGAGTATCTTTACCAATTGATAGATGAAGTGATAGAAGAAATAGGAAAGAGTCGGGTAGTTCAAGTAGTCATAGACAATGCGACCACATACAAATCAGCCGGACAGATGCTTATGGTCAAAAGACCAAAGTTGTATTGGACACCTTGCTCTGCCCACTCCTTAGACTTGATGTTGGAGGATATATGCAAGGATCCTCAAATAGACAGGGTAGTTAAACTAGCACAGTTTATTTCTTCTTTTATTTACAACTAAAACTTTGCCCTTGCACTTATGAGGGAACACACCAAGGAGCAAGAGTTGCTATGGCCCTGTGCAACTTGGTTCGCCTACCACTACATTTTATTAGAAAGTTTGTTGAGTCGAAAGAGAGCTCTAACTCAGATGGTCATTTCACCGGGTTAGTGCAGTTGGATAGCTAGATGTAATCAATCAAAAAAGAGAAAAGGAAGAAAAGTATATAAGACAATAGAGTGGAGATTTTTGGAAAGTTGTAAAGAAGACGTTAAACATCGTCCAACCTATAGTGAAGGTACTAAGGATAGTTGACGGAGATAGAAAAATAGACATGGGGTATTTATACGATGCGACTGAGAGAGCGAAGGAAGAAATCTCCAAGACAGTGTTAGACTTTGCCAAGTGTTGGGATATCATAGATCGCCGCTGGGAATATACGTTACATCAACCCATACATACAACAAATATATTTTTTTAAACATTTACTAATCTTTTTTTTAAAATGTCATATATGTATAAGTTGTTTACTAATGTTATTTGGTTCATATGTTACTTTTTAAACCCAAGGTATTGCTATAGTCCATAGTTTAAGACAACGAATGAGCTATTAGATGACGTGAAGAGCGTCATTCGACGGTTGCTTGATGACGACGACTGGGCTATTATCGCCTGCAACAAGATGTACGATTACATAATCGAGGGCATTTCACTTTGGAATGAGCAGAGTTGAACGAGCTGTGATGCTACTAGTCCAAATGATGGGGACCCGGTCCGGTCCATTTTGGGGTTTATTTGCATTTACGTCCATTTGGACTTGTTTGTAAATATTTCAGTTTTATTTGTGGTCTTTTCTTTTTATTTGGGTCCTCAAGAGGACATGTATGTAATTAGTCATTTATGGTGTCTTGTTTGTAATAGGCTCCTCTATTTAAGAGGGCCACTTGTTGAATGAATGAGAGAGAGTTTTAGTGTCAATTTTTGGAACCCTAGAGGGGCTGCCCCGCAGGGCCGGGCGGCGCCGCCCCTTCCCCGCCGCCCCCTCCACGATGGAGGTCGTCCATCTCCACCTCCGGTGAGGACCGGTCTCTCCGCAACCCTCCGGCGTGGGTGCCTTCTCCTTCTCCTCCGTCCAGCGGCCTCCGAGCCATTCCTTCACCTTTCCCCCTTCATCGGTTCGAGTTGAAGCCCCATCGACACCGATCACCTCCGTTTACGTCCGTTTCGACCCCTCCGACGTCGTCGATCTCCGCCTCCCCGTCCACCCCCACCTCCGGCGATCCCCGGAGTACCTCCACCCGCATCCCGGTGTTGTAAACCCTCCCTCGGAGCCCTATCAGACGAAGAAGGAGGAGGAGGTGGAGGAAGAGCCGCGTCTGCGGCTCTGTCCATGTGCGCGCGGCCCCGCTAGGGCTCCGGTGCGGCTCCCTCCACTCCGGCGTCCTAAGGAGGCGAGAGGAAGGCGAAGACGGCGCCGACGGCGCCTTTGGAGGCTCCCTACCCCTCCGACCACGGCGATGGCGGCGTCCGGCGCCGTACGCGGCGTCCGGCCCCTCTTCTGCGCACCGGAGGCCGGTGACCATCGACGGCCACCCTCTTCCCTCCTCCCGCGACGGCCTCCTCCGGCGACGATGACCCTTCCGGCTGCCTTCTTCCCCCCCGACGACGGCGACGGCGGCGTCCGGCGCCGGCTACGGCGACTCTTCCTCCCGCGCGGCGGTGCCACCGCGGCCGCGGCCGCATCCGCGAGGCGAGACCCTCGCGTGCTCGCGAGGGCGACGATGGCGCCCCCGAGGGGTACGCGGCGCTCGGCGAGTCGGCCGCGTCGCTCGCCCCGCCGCCAACCACGGGCGGCCACGGCCCCCCAGCTTAAGTCGTGGCCGGGTGAACCGGCGCCGGTTCACCTCCGCCCGGCCGGCCGGCGCACCGGTTCGCGTCTCCCGCCCGCCCGGTCCGCCCGCGCCATCGAGCCAAGCCGCTGGTTCGTCTCCCGAGCCGGCCCGACCGCCGGTTCGAGCCGGTTCAGGGCCGGTTCGGCCCGGTTTGACCCTCCAGAGGCCGGTTTGGGCCTTAAACCGGCCGGTTCAAGCTGTTTGGGGCCGGTTCAGGCCGGTTCAAGTGATTTTGGGGCCGTTTCAGGCCCGTTTTGAGGGTTTCGGGCACGGTTCGACGTATTTTGGGCCCGTTTTGACCGGTTTAAGTCCGGTTTTGCTTGTTTCCTGCATTTCTTAGGTCTTTTTGCGCCTCCTGAAGGCTCTCTGCAGCGCCGCGCCGCCGGTCCGTCCCGCCTCGTCCCGCATCAAATGGTATCGAGCACGGGATCGGCCCGTTCTCGTGAGCCGACTCTGGGATGCTTCCGATGAAGTGCGGCGCTTGGTGGAACGTGACGGCAACATTTGAAGACGTCAAAACTCGAGGACGAGTTTTCTCCTGGTAGAGGAGAATGATGGGGACCCGGTCCGGTCCATTTTGGGGTTTATTTGCATTTACGTCCATTTGGACTTGTTTGTAAATATTTCAGTTTTATTTGTGGTCTTTTCTTTTTATTTGGGTCCTCAAGAGGACATGTATGTAATTAGTCATTTATGGTGTCTTGTTTGTAATAGGCTCCTCTATTTAAGAGGGCCACTTGTTGAATGAATGAGAGAGAGTTTTAGTGTCAATTTTTGGAACCCTAGAGGGGCTGCCCGCAGGGGGGGGCGGCGCGCCCCTTCCCCGCCGCCCCCTCGCGATGGAGGTCGTCCATCTCCACCTCCGGTGAGGACCGGTCTCTCCGCAACCCTCCGGCGTGGGTGCCTTCTCCTTCTCCTCCGTCCAGCGGCCTCCGAGCCATTCCTTCACCTTTCCCCCTTCATCGGTTCGAGTTGAAGCCCCATCGACACCGATCACCTCCGTTTACGTCCGTTTCGACCCCTCCGACGTCGTCGATCTCCGCCTCCCCGTCCACCCCCACCTCCGGCGATCCCCGGAGTACCTCCACCCCCATCCCGGTGTTGTAAACCCTCCCTCGGAGCCCTATCAGACGAAGAAGAAGGAGGAGGTGGAGGAAGAGCCGCGTCTGCGGCTTTGTCCATGTGCGCGCGGCCCCGCTAGGGCTCCGGTGCGGCTCCCTCCACTCCGGCGTCCTAAGGAGGCGAGAGGAAGGCGAAGACGGCGCCGACGGTGCCTTTGGAGGCTCCCTCCCCCTCCGACCACGGCGATGGCGGCGTCCGGCCCCTCTTCTGCGCACCGGAGGCCGGTGACCATCGACGGCCACCCTCTTCCCTCCTCCCGCGACGGCCTCCTCCGGCGACGATGACCCTTCCGGCTGCCTTCTTCCCCCCCGACGACGGCGACGGCGGCGTCCGGCGCCGGCTACGGCGACTCTTCCTCCTGCAGGCGGTGCCACCGCGGCCGCGGCCGCATCCGCGAGGCGAGACCCTCGCGTGCTCGCGAGGGCGACGATGGCGCCCCCGAGGGGTACGCGGCGCTCGGCGAGTCGGCCGCGTCGCTCGCCCCGCCGCCAACCGACCACGGGCGGCCACGGCCCCCCCCCCCAAGTCGTGGCCGGGTGAACCGGCGCCGGTTCACCTCCGCCCGGCCGGCCGGCGCACCGGTTCGCGTCTCCCGCCCGCCCGGTCCGCCCGCCATCGAGCCAAGCCGCCGGTTCGTCTCCCAGGCCGGCCCGACCGCCGGTTCAGGCCGGTTCAGGGCCGGTTCGGCCCGGTTTGACCCTCCAGAGGCCGGTTTGGGCCTTAAACCGGCCGGTTCAAGCTGTTTGGGGCCGGTTCAGGCCGGTTAGTGATTTTGGGGCCGTTTCAGGCCCGTTTTGAGGGTTTCGGGCACGGTTCGACGTATTTTGGGCCCGTTTTGACCGGTTTAAGTCCGGTTTTGCTTGTTTCCTGCATTTCTTAGGTCTTTTTGCGCCTCCTGAAGGCTCTCTGCAGCGCCGCGCCGCCGGTCCGTCCCGCCTCGTCCCGCATTAAATGGTATCAGAGCCTGGGATCGGCCCATTCTCATGAGCCGACTCCTGGGATGCTTCCGATGAAGTGCGGCGCTTGGTGGAACGTGACGGCAACATTTGAAGACGTCGAAAACTCGAGGACGAGTTTTCTCTGGTAGAGGAGAATGATGGGGACCCGGTCCGGTCCATTTTGGGGTTTATTTGCATTTACGTCCATTTGGACTTGTTTGTAAATATTTCAGTTTTATTTGTGGTCTTTTCTTTTTATTTGGGTCCTCAAGAGGACATGTATGTAATTAGTCATTTATGGTGTCTTGTTTGTAATAGGCTCCTCTATTTAAGAGGGCCACTTGTTGAATGAATGAGAGAGAGTTTTAGTGTCAATTTTTGGAACCCTAGAGGGGCTGCCCCTTGGGCTGGGGCGCTGCCCCTTCCCCTTCACCCCTCGCGATGGAGGTCGTCCGTCTCCACCTCCGGTGAGGACCGGTCTCTCCGCAACCCTCCGGCGTGGGTGCCTTCTCCTTCTCCTCCGTCCAGCGGCCTCCGAGCCATTCCTTCACCTTTCCCCCTTCATCGGTTCGAGTTGAAGCCCCATCGACACCGATCACCTCCGTTTACGTCCGTTTCGACCCCTCCGACGTCGTCGATCTCCGCCTCCCCGTCCACCCCCACCTCCGGCGATCCCCGGAGTACCTCCACCCCCATCCCGGTGTTGTAAACCCTCCCTCGGAGCCCTATCAGACGAAGAAGAAGGAGGAGGTGGAGGAAGAGCCGCGTCTGCGGCTTTGTCCATGTGCGCGCGGCCCCGCTAGGGCTCCGGTGCGGCTCCCTCCACTCCGGCGTCCTAAGGAGGCGAGAGGAAGGCGAAGACGGCGCCGACGGTGCCTTTGGAGGCTCCCTACCCCTCCGACCACGGCGATGGCGGCGTCCGGCCCCTCTTCTGCGCACCGGAGGCCGGTGACCATCGACGGCCACCCTCTTCCCTCCTCCCGCGACGGCCTCCTCCGGCGACGATGACCCTTCCGGCTGCCTTCTTCCCCCGACGACGGCGACGGCGGCGTCCGGCGCCGGCTACGGCGACTCTTCCTCCCGCAGGGCGGTGCCACCGCGGCCGCGGCCGCATCCGCGAGGCGAGACCCTCGCGTGCTCGCGAGGGCGACGATGGCGCCCCCGAGGGTACGCGGCGCTCGGCGAGTCGGCCGCGTCGCTCGCCCCGCCGCCAACCACAGGCGGCCACGGCCCCCCCCCACTTAAGTCGTGGCCGGGTGAACCGGCGCCGGTTCACCTCCGCCCGGCCGGCCGGCGCACCGGTTCGCGTCTCCCGCCCGCCCGGTCCGCCCGCCATCGAGCCAAGCCGCCGGTTCGTCTCCCAGGCCGGCCCGACCGCCGGTTCAGGCCGGTTCAGGGCCGGTTCGGCCCGGTTTGACCCTCCAGAGGCCGGTTTGGGCCTTAAACCGGCCGGTTCAAGCTGTTTGGGGCCGGTTCAGGCCGGTTCAAGTGATTTTGGGGCCGTTTCAGGCCCGTTTTGAGGGTTTCGGGCACGGTTCGACGTATTTTGGGCCCGTTTTGACCGGTTTAAGTCCGGTTTTGCTTGTTTCCTGCATTTCTTGGGTCTTTTTGCGCCTCCCCGAAGGCTCTGCGCAGCGCCGCGCCGCCGGTCCGTCCCGCCTCGTCCCGCGTTAAATGGTATCGAGCACCGGGATCGGCCCGTTCTCGTGAGCCGACTCTGGGATGCTTCCGATGAAGTGCGGCGCTTGGTGGAACGTGACGGCAACATTTGAAGACGTCAAAACTCGAGGACGAGTTTTCTCCTGGTAGAGGAGAATGATGGGGACCCGGTCCGGTCCATTTTGGGGTTTATTTGCATTTACGTCCATTTGGACTTGTTTGTAAATATTTCAGTTTTATTTGTGGTCTTTTCTTTTTATTTGGGTCCTCGAAGGGACGTGTATGTAATTAGTCATTTATGGTGTCTTGTTTGTAATAGGCTCCTCTATTTAAGAGGGCCACTTGTTGAATGAATGAGAGAGAGTTTTAGTGTCAATTTTTGGAACCCTAGAGGGGCTGCCCCTTGGGCTGGGGCGCTGCCCCTTCCCCTTCACCCCCTCCACGATGGAGGTCGTCCATCTCCACCTCCGGTGAGGACCGGTCTCTCCGCAACCCTCCGGCGTGGGTGCCTTCTCCTTCTCCTCCGTCCAGCGGCCTCCGAGCCATTCCTTCACCTTTCCCCCTTCATCGGTTCGAGTTGAAGCCCCATCGACACCGATCACCTCCGTTTACGTCCGTTTCGACCCCTCCGACGTCGTCGATCTCCGCCTCCCCGTCCACCCCCACCTCCGGCGATCCCCGGAGTACCTCCACCCCCCGTCCCGGTGTTGTAAACCCTCCCTCGGAGCCTATCGGACGAAGAAGAAGGAGGAGGTGGAGGAAGAGCCGCGTCTGCGGCTTTGTCCATGTGCGCGCGGCCCCGCTAGGGCTCCGGTGCGGCTCCCTCCACTCCGGCGTCCTAAGGAGGCGAGAGGAAGGCGAAGACGGCGCCGACGGTGCCTTTGGAGGCTCCCTACCCCTCCGACCACGGCGATGGCGGCGTCCGGCCCCTCTTACGCGCACCGGAGGCCGGTGACCATCGACGGCCACCCTCTTCCCTCCTCCCGCGACGGCCTCCTCCGGCGACGATGACCCTTCCGGCTGCCTTCTTCCCCCGACGACGGCGACGGCGGCGTCCCGGCGCCGGCTACGGCGACTCTTCCTCCCGCGGCGGTGCCACCGCGGCCGCGGCCGCATCCGCGAGGCGAGACCCTCGCGTGCTCGCGAGGGCGACGATGGCGCCCCCGAGGGGTACGCGGCGCTCGGCGAGTCGGCCGCGTCGCTCGCCCCGCCGCCAACCACGGGCGGCCACGGCCCCCCCACTTAAGTCGTGGCCGGGTGAACCGGCGCCGGTTCACCTCCGCCCGGCCGGCCGGCGCACCGGTTCGCGTCTCCCGCCCGCCCGGTCCGCCCGCCATCGAGCCAAGCCGCCGGTTCGTCTCCCGAGCCGGCCCGACCGCCGGTTCGAGCCGGTTCGGGGCCGGTTCGGCCCGGTTTGACCCTCCGAGAGGCCGGTTTGGGCCTTAAACCGGCCGGTTCGAGCTGTTTGGGGCCGGTTCGAGCCGGTTCGGTGATTTTGGGGCCGTTTCGAGGCCCGTTTTGAGGTTTCGGGCACGGTTCGACGTATTTTGGGCCCGTTTTGACCGGTTTAAGTCCGGTTTTGCTTGTTTCTGCATTTCTTGGGTCTTTTGCGCCTCACCGAAGGCTCTCTGCAGCGCCGCGCCGCCGGTCCGTCCCGCCTCGTCCCGCATTAAATGGTATCAGAGCCTGGGATCGGCCCATTCTCATGAGCCGACTCCTGGGATGCTTCCGATGAAGTGCGGCGCTTGGTGGAACGTGACGGCAACATTTGAAGACGTCAAAACTCGAGGACGAGTTTTCTCCTGGTAGAGGAGAATGATGGGGACCCGGTCCGGTCCATTTTGGGGTTTATTTGCATTTACGTCCATTTGGACTTGTTTGTAAATATTTCAGTTTTATTTGTGGTCTTTTCTTTTTATTTGGGTCCTCGAAGGACATGTATGTAATTAGTCATTTATGGTGTCTTGTTTGTAATAGGCTCCTCTATTTAAGAGGGCCACTTGTTGAATGAATGAGAGAGAGTTTTAGTGTCAATTTTTGGAACCCTAGAGGGGCTGCCCCTTGGGCTGGGGCGCTGCCCCTTCCCCTTCACCCCCTCCACGATGGAGGTCGTCCATCTCCACCTCCGGTGAGGACCGGTCTCTCCGCAACCCTCCGGCGTGGGTGCCTTCTCCTTCTCCTCCGTCCAGCGGCCTCCGAGCCATTCCTTCACCTTTCCCCCTTCATCGGTTCGAGTTGAAGCCCCATCGACACCGATCACCTCCGTTTACGTCCGTTTCGACCCCTCCGACGTCGTCGATCTCCGCCTCCCCGTCCACCCCCACCTCCGGCGATCCCCGGAGTACCTCCACCCCCATCCCGGTGTTGTAAACCCTCCTCGGAGCCCTATCGGACGAAGAAGAAGGAGGAGGTGGAGGAAGAGCCGCGTCCGCGGCTGCGTCCGTGTGCGCGCGGCCCCGGAGGGCTCCGGTGCGGCTCCCTCCACTCCGGCGTCCTAAGGAGGCGAGAGGAAGGCGAAGACGGCGCCGACGGTGCCTTTGGAGGCTCCTGCCCCTCCGACCACGGCGATGGCGGCGTCCGGCGCCGTACGCGGCGTCCGGCCCCTCTTCTCGCGCACCGGAGGCCGGTGACCATCGACGGCCACCCTCTTCCCTCCTCCCCCCCCGCCCTCCTCCGGCGCCGATGCCCCTTCCGGCTCCCTTCTTCCCCCCCCGACGACGGCGACGGCGGCGTCCGGCGCCGGCTACGGCGACTCTTCCTCCCGCAGGCGGTGCCACCGCGGCCGCGGCCGCATCCGCGAGGCGAGACCCTCGCGTGCTCGCGAGGGCGACGATGGCGCCCCCCCGAGGGGTACGCGGCGCTCGGCGAGTCGGCCGCGTCGCTCGCCCCGCCGCCAACCACGGGCGGCCACGGCCCCCCCCCAGCAAGTCGTGGCCGGGTGAACCGGCGCCGGTTCACCTCCGCCCGGCCGGCCGGCGCACCGGTTCGCGTCTCCCGCCCGCCCGGTCCGCCCGCCATCGAGCCAAGCCGCCGGTTCGTCTCCCGAGCCGGCCCGACCGCCGGTTCGAGCCGGTTCGGGGCCGGTTCGGCCCGGTTTGACCCTCGAGAGGCCGGTTTGGGCCTTAAACCGGCCGGTTCAAGCTGTTTGGGGCCGGTTCAGGCCGGTTCAAGTGATTTTGGGGCCGTTTCAGGCCCGTTTTGAGGGTTTCGGGCACGGTTCGACGTATTTTGGGCCCGTTTTGACCGGTTTAAGTCCGGTTTTGCTTGTTTCCTGCATTTCTTAGGTCTTTTTGCGCCTCCTGAAGGCTCTCTGCAGCGCCGCGCCGCCGGTCCGTCCCGCCTCGTCCCGCATCACCAAATGCGTAGCATTATTTTCCATCACGTAGTTAATCAAAGTGTACGAGGTAATAATGTAAGACATTCAATTTATGCAGCTTATTGATGGATGAACCATGATAAAGTACCAGGGTACGGGGACTTGGCGGATGTAGCCATCAGGGTCCTAAGCCAAACCACTTCAGCTTTGGGCTACGAGAAGAATTGGTCTACATTCAACTTGATTTACACAAAACAAAGAAACAGGTTGACATCAAGGAGACTTGAAGACCTCGTGTATTGTCACTATAACATGAGGTTAAAGTTGAAGAATTTGGAGAGAATGAAGCAGAACCAGATGGAACAAAAGAGTTAAATACCACAGGTGACGAGGCATTCGGTCGAGGAGCCGCAAATTGAAGAGGAGGACATCGATTCAAATCATATATTCTATGAGAACTCCTTAGAAGCTTGGGTCAACGTTCAACCTAGAAGACTGACAATGAGCTGAAGGAGTGCTCGATGATGTTCCTTTGGCCGAAAAATTCCAGATATCTCCCTCCTTAGCAAAGCGACAAAGGACCAGAGAAAAAACTAGTCGAGGTACGCAAAATAAGAGAAAAGGTAAACATGTTATGACTGATCCTTTTGATATTGCAGATGCTAATATGGTTGAAGACGATCGAGAAGATACGTCAGAGCCGAACATCCAAGTGCAGTACCAGACTTCCGAGGATTCGTCGTCAAAGAGTAGCAGCGATGATGATGCTAGATACGAGGGCACGAGCATTTCACAAGTACAAGGGACCCCAGATCCTCTCATATCTCCTACAACATCGCTACGTTTTACCAACGATGAGCAATATACCTATGCGACCCAAGACACCGATCTAATACAAGGCCGCAAGGTAGAGGAGGTCATCGTAGCCATGGAGCTAGAGCAGAATACCACAATGTCTCCAACTATGCATATGATTTATCCCAAGGCTCTTGGTTCTCTACATACGGTCAAGAGTATTATAGAATAAATTATGTGGAGTCATCAGATACTTCGATCCAATCAACCTATAGCTATGGTGATATAGCTATGGTGACTCGCTTGGATCAAGTCTTACGATAGTTTCCTGAGAGACTGACGAATATGATCATCATGTGCACATGTATCAAGCTTTATACTCAACCCAAATGACATGGGGAGAATACATAAACTACCTACAAAATGTATAACACGTCACATTAGAATAAAGTCGATGTATTATTTGTTTAAATCATGTCATTTATTTTTCTCAGATTTTTATGCATTTTTTTAGATTTTTTGCATTTTTCTTGATTTTTTTTGAATTTTTCAAAAAAATAATAAAAAATTGGGGTCGCAACCTGATCCGACCGGGTCGGCGACGCGACCCTCAACCCAGCCTTGGTCAAAATATCAACAATTTTCAAAGAACCCGAACCTCGGTTCTAACATTTTTAAATTATTACCAAACTATCTAATATATTTATGATATCACTTATTTTTTCTAGATAAGTCCGGGGCATTGACCTAAAACATTTTTCCAAACAAACGGAAGAAAAAACGAGGTTCACACACTATGCTAAATCATCCCATAACCCTCTTGGTGATAGTGAATTTCTCAGATTTGAAAACTGCACTTCAATTAGGTGCCTTAAAGGTGTTGATCTTATAATGTTCAATTTTATTTTCCTCTTCATTCTTTCTTCCCTCTTTATTTTGCTTGCACTCCATTAACTTTTTGGGTTTATCATAGAACTCCCCATGCACATCCATACAGTCAATTGTCAATAAAATGGCATTCATGTTGCATCTTGTACATTGATGTACATGTATGTAGGGAAAGGCATAGAAATCCATAGTTTCCCTTGGATCAAATGGGGATATTTTCCAGAATATCCACACTTAAGCTAAATGTCAGTTTAGCATAGTAACATACATGACCTCTTAAATTAGTGGGATTTACCTCCTTAGTAGATAGAGTTTTACACTTCCTACTTTGAGAGAAGGATCGGTGTATAGTGGGAATGTGTCCACATACCCCTCTAGAATTAGTACACCTCAAGGCATGCCCATGTGCCTGTCCTGAATCAAACACCCTGGGAACATGCCCATGTGCATGTCCCACTTAGTATTTAATTGTTCAATTTCTGTATGTTTAAGTTTTTTAGTTAAAGGGCCTTGATGACCTGTCATTTTCTTGGCCCTGGTGGCCTGACATTGCTTCATTCCAATTCCCTGTTTTTAAAAAACTTCTAACATACTGCCACCCCTCTATCTGATCTGACTCTTCCCTTGCCGTGCTTCCGAGTTTTCTGCCATTTTTCTGGACTCTGAGGTACTAGGGACAGGTTACTAAGCTTGGTCTTATAGGCTTGCTCGGATTTGACTTAGGAGGGGTGTGTTTAACACTAACACGGGACTGGCATGAGGTATTTATGAGCATCATGCTGGGGGTTTGCACAAGGATCTGTTCTATGGGTGCGGACATGGAAGCAAATGGCGACTTTTTTTTACAATCAGGACACGATCTGATTTGGGATCAAATAGGAGGGGGTCCGGGGCTTAGATGACTTAGAAGATGGGCATCTTAGACCCAGAGGAACTTTGTTTTGTATGTTATCTCAGACCTTATCCGGGATAGACCTAGGACCTATCATAGGACAGATTTTTAGGCCTAATAAGGTCTGGGATTAGGATCATACTAGGACCAGTAATAAGGGTGGATTGAAGTCTAAGTCCGCATAGTATTTGGGGACCGAAATAGGCATGGTTTGAGAAAGACTATGGGCTGTGCAGAGGTTAAGGTATAGGTGGATGGCCTAGCCCCATGTAAGTCTCTCTCGAACCAAGACTATATCGGACCCAAATACTGTCTAAACCATGAGATGAAGAACTTATTATATATCAAACACTAGGTATTTCATCAATCAATAAAAGTAAACAACAAACTAAATTGATAATAGATATATAAAAAAATACATTGACAAGAGTCCTTTTGAGAAGTTCATTTCACTATTTAGCACTATACTTGTGAGTAAAGATAAAAAAAATTATGATTTATTTGTCCCTGAAAATATTCTATCTACTAGACGTCGTAGAGAGTTGAAAATTCTAATTTGTTTCAATTCCTTTAAGAGAAATGTTGTAAACATAGCTAGTAATCTACTATTTACCAGGAACATTTGGCGATAAGATCGTGCCTATTTGGAGAGATCATCAAAAATTATCGAAGTCATCTGCGGTACATAAAAGACTCAGCAAAAGAAACTCTGGAGTGAGGTATTGTAATGTAGCATGTAAATCGGTCGTCTCCACTACCACAATAGTGTATTCCATAGGCCCTGTTCCTAGAAAAAATTATGGAACATCGAACAATTGTACAATATTTGTCTTACGTCAGGCGTTCGGATTATCTAGCCATTATGTTCACAAAAGCAATAACATGCACAAGCACAATTGAGAAATATCCAAGTACCTCAAAGAACCAGCTATATGAGAGTAATTATGCTAAAGCTAAGTCTAGCTTCTCATGTGTTATGGCTTGGACTTTTTATGACATCTACATCTAATTAATTTAGTTATTTATTTTATGTGCTGTAAGCCTGTATTAGCAAGAATTTCATTCTTTTTCCTTCGTTGGAGAAGGGGATTTCCCCTATACTTCTACATCTAGAATCTAAACTATATTATTGATAATACAATAATTGGGAATGAACATTATGGCAAAAAAAGTGTGATTAAGAAAGAGCATTTTGGGGCATCCTCAAGATATATTTTCATATACCACCATATAACTACAACCCATCTTTGCTCAATGGATACAAAACACCCATGCTTTAGCACCTGCACTGTAGTCAGACGCCATTGGACGCACGCTTGGATGGAGCACTTAGCTCAATCCAAAGAAGGCGTACGCCTTGGGTGACTAGGTGGCCAAGGCATGTGCCTTGGCATCACTCTGCCAAGGCGGGCCATTTTTTTCTTTTTTTTTTAACTGGCTGCCAGTTTAAGTTGAACCAGCCGGTTCTTTGTAACTTAAATGTTTTATGTTGAACCCCCCAATCAACTAAACCCCAGCAGCTCCCTTCCTCAGACCCTCTCGATGCTCGATCAACCCTGATGCTTGTAGAGTCGCACATCGCACAGTCCAAAAATTGTTGCCGCCCCCGCCCTCAACAGTGGAAGCCGCTGCCATCACCTTGGCCTAGCGACGACCTTGGCCTCCTTGGCCTCACAGAAAGCAACTCTCACCGCCGTCCTTCTCTTCCATCGTTCTCCTCCGAAAAAAGTTAGGTTTTGCATTTTTTTAATTTTTCCACCTATATCTTGGCATTTTTTCCTTCAAGTTTAGTCTTGTAAATCTATTTGAGTGTTTTTAATCTTCTTGTACATATCCTATGCTTAAATGTTGAAGATATTGTAAGTTTGGATGTCTCTGGTGCGTCAAAAAATTTTGACTTTCTTGTTTTTTGATTCTTCAACCATTTGTTAGCATTTATGCATGTAAACATTGTTTGAAGCAATGATTGCCGTCTCGGATCTTGGCTTCATCTTGAGGGGCTGAAAGAAAAAAACTCTCGGAGAAATCTCGGAAAAATCTTGGGAGATCGGATCTAGGATCCTCGAATCAAAATGTATATATATATGTATAAAACATAACATAATATCTCATAAAGATGAGAGTATATCAATGAATTTACATGAAAATATATAACACATTTGTGCATCAACTGTGTAACTGAACAATTATAAAGCACTCTCAATACTAAAAAGATGATCTTTGTGCTTCTAAAAGATTTAAACCTGTATAATCTTATTTAAATATTAATATGATATAAAGAACATTTTTATGTTCTTGTTCTTGATTGTTTATTATAAATTGATAATTAAATATTTATAAAATTGAATTGATGTAATTTGTTTATCACATAAGATATAATCTTTGTACAATAAATTGATGATTAATAACCAAATCTAAAATTTGAATACATTAAGAATATTATTTGACTTAAGTTATAATTAAATGTGTCTTTATGGGGGAGAGAAGAGAGTTAGAATAAATCTTTATAAAATTTAAGTATATAACATGTATTTATGATTATCAATCTTATATATATGTTATAGTATAAGTGATAGTGAAATATATTAATACATTTACACTATCATAAAGGGAGCGCAAAGTAGTCGCAAATTGACGTGGGGCAAGATCTCGGCGATCTCGTTTCTTGGCCCCTTGCAAAATAATATTTATATATGCAGAGAGATAGAGTATTGTTGGCACACAAATTTGTCATACAAAAATGGAAGTAAGAGTCCTTACGTCAGAAAAAAAAAGGGAGGAGAGGGAGCTGACGGACATGGCCCAATAAAACTAGTCATCCACGGAGGTAGCTAAAGCCAGCCCATTCACGCCCATCTCTTCTGATTGGCCCATTCAAGAGGAGAGCAAAAAATAAATAAATAAAGGAAGAGAAGCTGTCGGAGTGGGGAAGGAAATCGACTCCCCATCGAACTCTATCCCGGAGCCCATTACAAGCCAAACTCCTCAAAAGGGAGGGAGTCCCGTAAGGAGAGGAAATCTACCGAAAATAGGCAGGCCGGTGAAGGAGGGAATCGATTCCAAATATTTTGGGAGTCCTCCGATTCCGTATCGGAGCTGGATGCCATGTTCGGGAGGTATCTAAATGGAAGAAGGGGTCTTCGAGGCCTATAAGAGAAGGGAACGGAGGCGGAGAGCAGCCGGGGGGATCAGCCTGAAGAGAGGGATCGAAGAACAGAGAGGGCGGTGCGTAAAAGACCCCCCCAAGAGAGAGCGATCGTGAGACCGAGAGGAGGAGAAGAGAAGGAGGGCTACTCGCCTGTCCGGAAGCCTTCGCCGCCACAGCCGCCGCCGGAAGTCACTGCGGAAGCAGCCGTCGCCGGACCTCCTCGCCGGAAACTCCCTTCACTGAAGCCCTTGCCGTAAGAGCCCCTCTCCGGAAGCTCTCTTCACCTACCGGCACCCCCGTCGAGGCCTTTAGCTCCCTCCTCCGCCGTCGGAAGAGCCCAGAGTATCCAAAGCCGCTGTCAGAAGAGCCCGGAGTATCCAAAGCCGTCGCCGGAAGGCCCGTCGAAGCCCCCGCTGCCGTCGCTCGGTCGGGGAGAGCAAGGGGGCGCCGAAAGTATTTTTTTTGCCGCACTTACGTCCATGCTGGCACATGAACAGGAGAGATGCGCGCGTGAGTCCGCCGCGGATCCAAAGTCAAAATTGTGCGGGGCCCACCAGATAGAAGGAAGCAAAAAAAAAGGAAAAGGCACGCGGCCGTCTGCCGCGCGCGCGCGAGAAGCAGCGGCCAAGCCGCGTGAGCCGCGCGTGAAAGACTGGTTGACCATCGGGTCAACTGGATGTGGGGCCCACCAGAAACAAATGGTTTAAAAAAAAAGGAGGCCCGCTGGACCAGCCAGCGGGCGCGCAAGAAGGAGGATGGGCCAGGCCCATTAGCTTGAAGCCCTGCGGACAGAAAAAAAAAAGAAAAGATTTCTCTTTTAAAATACACCATCAAATGAAAATCTAAATAAAATCTATTAACTAATTAAACAAACCGATGGCAAACATCTGGCCGGCTAAAAACCCGCCACATGGTCTCGGCATAACTTAAAAGAATCAAAACAAATGGGAAAGTAATAGGCCGGCTTCAAGCACGCCTCTTGACCCATAATTCAAAAACCAAATAAAACAAACAATTCACAGAAATTAAATAAAAAATTCATTAATTAATTTCACAAACCGAGGCGAGCATCTGGCCGGCTAAAAACCCGCCACATGGTCTCGACTAAACTTAAAAGAATTTGTGGGTCGGTTCTAAACCTTCCCCTTAACTTTTTAAGGTGGACATACAAAGGTCTATTGAAAAGACCCTAATGTCTTACCATGCCCCAAGAGGGAGTTACTTACCCATTATGCCATGGAAAGGTTGTGCATGATCAACATGCCGATATGCCGAACTATGAGCTAATGAGGTTACATCAATTGGCACGCCCGGTGGGACCTCTCCTTCCCTTCATCTCTCCGTCATAGCAATTCAAGAAGACATACATCCCAATTTTCATATATATCTAACACATGCTTCTTTCCTTTTTGCGCGAGGAGGAGGCGGAAAACGTCAAAGGATGAGACTCGATGGGGTCCAATGATCCCACCATGAAGACTTCATCCCGATGTTGCAAACATCTCAAGAAGCCACTCTCGGAGTTCATCCAGCACCGATAATATTTCATGGGTCAAACAACTTGACCCTATTTTCAAAGAGTTTACCACGGAAGCTCCCCAACAAACAACTCCGGGGGCAGGTGGTTATAGATTCTGTCACCACCAACCCTCAAAGAAGTCAATGAGGCATCAACCATGTCGTCTCAAGACCCATGCAACTAAACACCAAAGTCGGTTTTTTCATACCCGACCAAGACAAGAGGAGGACAACGCCAAAGCAAAGTCTAAACTCCTCCACTTCCAACAAGTGCAAAGCACCGGGGCAACTACAATAAGAAAAGGTTGACCACAAATAAAAAAAATGGGCTGCTGGCCAACCGGCAAAGAAAGCTCTCGGACTCAAGCTGGCAAGGTGTCGTTCAGCAGGGAACAAATCCCTAGGTCCAAATGAACTCTATCAACCAAATGGGGGCAAGGAACAAATCCATCACCCAAAAGTCATATCTGGTCAAGCAATGGCCATGCCAAAGACATATTCTCAATTCGTGAGATCACCATTGCTGGCCAACCGGCAAAGAAAGCTCTCGGACTCAAGCTGGCAAGGTGTCGTTCAACAGGGAACAAATCCCTAGGTCCAAATGAACTCTATCAACCAAATGGGGGCAAGGAACAAATCCATCACCCAAAAGTAATATCTGGTCAAGCAATGGCCATGCCAAAGACATATTCTCAATTCGTGAGATCACCATTGCTGGCCAACTGGCAGAGAAATCTCTCACACTCGAGCTGGCGATGTCGTCATTCGGCAGGGAATAAATCCCTAAACTCGGATGAACTCCGTCAGTCAAATGGGGGCAAGGAACAAATCCTTCGCCTAAAAGTCATATCTGGTCAAGCAATGGCCATGCCAAAGACATATTCTCAATTCGTGAGATCACCATTGCTGGCCAATTGGTAGAGAAATCTCTCACATTTAAGCTGGGGATGTCATCATTCGGCAGGGAATAAATCCCTAAACCCGGATGGACTCCGTCAATCAAATGGGGGCAAGGAACAAATCCTTCACTCAAAAGTCATATTTGATCAAGCAATGGCTATGACAAATGACATGTCAAGAAGGAATCAATTCCTAACTCATGAAACTACCATGGATGACCTACCAGAGGCTCGGCATATTCAAGGACAAGGAAACACACTTTGGCCAACCGAATATCAGCTTAGCTCCAAACAAATGTTACTTGGGTAAGGAACAAATCCATCACCCGAGTGAAAGATGTTGAGACTGGTTGGTGGCCCGCATGTCATCGAGGTACCGTCTCTCAAATCACCATGTTACCATGGCTGGTTAAATTGAGGGCTCAAATCATGAGGCATTTCGACTGGGTAAGGGATTAACCCTTGACCTGGGAAAATAATGTGGCTTCAGTTTAACCCCATATGCACTGGGGTAAAGAGCAAATCTTACCCCCAAGGAAACAAAATCATCAAAGCATGGCTGCCCAGTCAACGGCATATGCCAAAGTTGTTCAAGGAGGGATTAACCCTCAAATCCAGGGGATTACCATAGTGCTTGGTTAATGGCCAATGCCAAAATCGCTTCAAGAAGGGAACAACCCTCAGTCCACAATGCTGCCATTAGTGGCCTTCGTCCACAACATACAATGGGGAGTCTGACAACGGCATATGCCACATGAATGTCATTTCCATAAGGAATCAATCCTCACGCCACGACATGAAGTCTTTATGGCTGGCTAACCAAGTAGGGGAGTCAATCTTCTACTCTTGAAATGCCGAGGGCTATCAGTCATGGGCTTAATCCCGAGATGCTATGCATTGTGGCTACCCAGCTGACAAACAACATCAAAGTTCTGTGAGGGATCAGCCCTCTAATCTGAAAATTGACAACTTGGGCCAAGCAATAGCCCGCCATGTTGCTGCCAGGGTGAGGGACCAACCCTCAACCCGCATTCTCAACCAAGCTTGATTGACCAGCAATTCAGGCTCCTCATACTCCTCTTCAAATTGGGAACTAATCCCATATTTGTGCCATGGCCCAGGCTGTTCGGTTAGTGGCACAACTCCAAGATATCCCTTGGGCTAGGAATAAATCCGATGCTCACATTAAAACTTGCATATACAAGGCATCATCACACTCTACTCGGGTGCGGAATCAATCCACCACCCGGTATGCAGTAGCCATTCTCCCGACCGCTGGATAGGATCTTCATGTCAACTATCCAGCCGGGTGGCAAGATGCTCCTTTATACATGTCATGTTAATTTGACAACAAGTCAACTTGAACAACTACCACCAAGATGAGGGGGCAGCCCTCTGCTCCTCGTTCCAAAGGTGGCAGGCCAATCAACAGCCCGCAAAGTTATTGATCAACTAAGGGAGTTAAGCTTCAGCTCGACACCTCAACAAGTCATGCCGACCAACGGCTTGGTTAATTCATGCTTTCCTTAAAGCAAGGAATCAATCCTTTGTCTGCTTATATGTCATGGTCAACTAATTCTCAGCTGAGCCCAAGAAAAATTTTGGGCAAATTAGAAATCAGGTGTCCATGCTGCAGCCGACTTAATGGAAGGTTCGTCAAACTCAACATGAACAACAAAAACAACTCAGAATTTCATACTTCGCTGGGTGCAATCGCCCAGCCATACCATAATAGCATGGGCCAAGGATAAACCACATGCCCGATATGTTATCAAACAATCAGGGAGGAAGCAATCTTCCACCTCAAAAGGGGAGCTAGTATAGGTTCCAACATTTCTTATTGCTAACCGTTATGCCACTCTGGCCTGGTTGGAGAAAAAGAACAAGGCTACTCCCCAACCTTCCACCAACACTGCTGCAAACGCCCATTCGGGGAAAGAAGAAATCTTTCGCCCGTCAAGTTATGCATGGCCAGTCAGTGGTTTCAATTGCTACTGGAGAAAGGGAGCAGGCTCTTTTCCTAAAGATCAACAATTCTGGTTGATCAATGGCCCACCATAGATCGCGGAATCGGCCGATCCGGATCGGAATCGGCCGATTCCTGGATCGGATCGGCCATTGCCGATCCGATTCTTGGCTGAAGGACCGATCCGGAAAAAAGTTCCGGCAGGATCGGTCGGGATCGACCGGATCGGTCGGGATCGGATCGGAATCGGATCGGAATCGGAATCTGATCGGTCGAATCGGTCAGGATCGGAATCGGGATCGGAATCGAATCATTTTTTTTCATTTTTTGCTATTCCAGTCGGATCGGCCAGGATCGGCCAGAATCGGTCCGAATCGAGCAGAATCGGTCCGGATCGGTCTGGGATCGGATCGGATCGGAATCGGATCGTTTTTTTTTTTTTTTTTTTTTTGCTTACCGATTCTGGATCGATTGTCTTCCATTGGATCGGTCGGAATCGGTCCGATCCGATCCGATCCGGATCGGATCGGTACCCACCGATCCCGATTCCGATTCCGATCCCGCGATCCTTGTGGCCCACCAAGCAATGGTTCTAGTGAGGGATCAGCCCTCGGCCCATAATTCGAACGGGGGTAACCGATCAACGGTGCCATCCCCACATACTACCTTCAGCTTGCCTGTTCAACAGGGATAGCCGATCAACGGTCCTGTCCCCCCAAATACTGTTTGATGGGCTAGGAACCAATCCTAGGCTCACCAATTGAAAATTGTTGCCCGGTTATCGGTGCAACTCCAAAATATCCTTTGGTCTTGGAACAAATCCGATGACCGAATCAAAACTTGCCCGGATGTGGCTTCTTTCTATTATGCTGAGGCAGATGAAGTTGAACCTCACCAACCAATATTTAGCCAATCGTTTATGCCACTCTGGCTTGATTGGATGGAAAAAAAATAGGGATGCTGCTCAGCCTTTTGCCAGCATTGTTGCAGCTGCACGGGGAAAGAAGAAACCTTTCCCCCGTCAATTCATTTCTGACCAATAATGGTCCCAACCGCTAATGGAGAGAGAGATCAGTCCTCTCGTCTGAAAATCAACAAATCCGGCCGATCAACGGCTAGCCATGCTATTTCTCGGGTAAGGGACCAGCCCTTGGCCCGTAACTTCAACTAGGGGTAACCAATCAACTGTTTCATCCCTGGACATTATCTTCCAAGTGAGGGATTAACCCACGACTTGTCAGTTTAGGCTGGACAACTGATCAACGGTTCTGTCCACCAAGACAACTCAACGAGCTAGGAATCAATCCTATGCTCGCCAGATTGCAAGAATGCTGCCCGGTTATCGGTGCAACTTCAAAGTATTCCTTGGTCCTGGAACAAATCCAATAACCACAGCAAATTGACCCAGATGTGGTGCCTTTTCATGCTCGGGTTCGGAATCAATCCGTCACTTGGTATACATCAAGTGTTGGTCGGTTCGCTGGTCAACTCACAACGTCACCCATCTAGCTGGGGGCAAGCCTCCAAGCCACCCCAGTACAACTCGGGCTGAGGGTCAACCGGACGCCCATCATACTGGTAAGGAGCAAGGAAGAAATCCTTTGCGTATGAAAAGAATGCATTCAACCAAGGTGATCGGTACTCTGGCCACCAAAGGAGGAAACAATCCTCCATACTTCAATAAATTTGGCCAATCAATGGTCGAAAGCATGGCTTTCAGTGAAGCAAGGGATCAACCCTACATTCTTCGGTTAGAAGGAACCGGTCGATCAACGACCTAAGATGTTACAGAGAGATCAGCCTTTTGCCCTTTCTCTCAACCAAGATGACCAACCAATGGTCCGATCATCTAATTCTGACATGCAGATGAGGAATCAATCCTCTATCTGGTGAATGGATGCAACTATCATGATAGCACTTGGGCTCAGAACAAATCTTATGCCCTCACTGAATGATGTCTATATGACATCACCTGATAAGGTTATGCTCGGGAGAGAAAGCAATTCTCGACCCATTATGCATCAAAAAAAACCAGTTAGTTTCTTGAGCGGTCCTCTAGGAACTAATCATCCGGCCGGGGGGGCATGCCCCTAAGCCATCTCATATCAAGCAAGAGTGCGGGTGAACTCTCCACCTAAGAAGGCAACAGGGGGCAAAAGGACCAACCTCTATCAGTGAAGCCCCAGAAAATTGTCAATCTGCACTAACTACAAAGGGAGACAAAGAAGAAATCATTGTCTCAACAGAAGACTATATGAAGTCAATCCCATTATCTGGGTGAGGGAGCAACCCTCCATTCTAGCGGACCAAGCCGATCAACGGCCCCGATGCTGTAATTCGAGTGGGAGACCAACTCTCAACTTGACTTTTCAAATCAGTCTTGCTAGTCAGCGACTCGACCTAATTATGCTTGTTGGCAAACAAAGAAATCTATCCCTACATATCAACATGCCAGGGTCAACCATCAATCCAATGCAAAGCATAAAGCTCGGACAGGGAAGAAGCTTGACGCCCGTCACAAATTGAGCCGTTTGCAGCTCGATTAAGTCTTGCTCTGGCAAGGAAGCAATATCCAGTCCAATATGCTTATTGATGTCAACCAGACAAAGGTCTGAGAAAGTCGTGCAAGGCCAGGGACAAGTCCTTAAGCCCCGTTGTGACAACAAGGCTAAGTTTGCCTAAAACAGCACTGGGGGCAAAAAGAACGGGTTTTATCTTTCCGAGATTGACCCATTCTCAAATGATTCCTGGAGACCTGGATATCTAAGCCACAAAGAACTCCCGAATCAGCTCCCAGCTAGAATATCCCAAATATCTCTCAAGAAATGCCAAGGGTTGGATCTTCTTCTATCCCTTTGCTTGGGGAATGAAGAGTCCATAGAGCAGCCCTCCACAACCCTTCAATTCAATCCCCAAAGTAGGCCATCAACCTACCCTCAAATGTCCCCAAAGCAACCTCCTATATGCCCTCATATACCACAAAAGAAACAATCTTCATGGCCTCCGACATGCCCATGTAAAAAAAAAAAAAAAAAACCTTCATGGCCTATGACATGCCTAAGTCCCAACTCATGCTAATGGCTGTGACATGCCTATGCCCACATACAAGCCATCCCCAAGGCCCACAATATTCCTATGATCAGCCCTACACAGTTCCCCTGTATGAACTCCAAAGGAATTTCAAAAAAGAAAGAAAGAAGAGAAAACAGGTCGGATGGAAAAGGTACTCCCAACTCAAGCAATGAGAGAAATAAATTCTCAAATTGACACTAGTACCACCTCAAAGGCGACAAAATATACTGAGGACATAAGGCAACATGTTCGTTTGTGCTTGTCAAGCCTCAAATTTCAACAATCAGAGAAAGTGCACGAGGAGGTCAAGAGCCTAAGGTGCCAATCATGTGTCACCTCTCCATATATTTCTCCATCAACACGTCAGGCATCTACATCGATGGTGGGATGATGAGTAGGTGGAGCATGACCAAAGCTCATATGGCTTGAGGGAAGCCTGAATTCCCTTGTGAAAAAAAAGGAAAGAAAGAAAAAATGAAATAGCTTGACAGACTTGGTTAGTTACACCATTAATTGACCAAGGGCAAAATATGTCAAAAAAAAAAGAAAAATAAAAAGAAAAAAGAAAAGAAATCCAACTGAGGTGATGACCCGATGAAGGCACCTTAGGCAAAAATAGATCACCCTGCTGTATGAAAACCCTGCAAAGCGGCGTACAGGTAAAAGAAAAAGGGGACTAGCTTGGGTGAAAACCTTTCAAAAGGCAGTCAAGTTAGTTTGAAAAAAAAAAGAAGAAAGAAAAAAAAAACTCTCTGGAGACTCACCTCTTCTCTAAACATGTCAAATTTCATGCCATCATGACTTGCATGTCCACATGGCTTCAAACAGTTTCATACCATTATGACCAGCCAAGTTTACATGGTTTTCATAAATTCATACCATCATAGCCCTCCAGGTCTATATGGTTTTCAAACATTTATACCATCATGGCCTCTCAGGTCTATATGGTTTTCAAATCTCCATACCATCATGGCCCTTCCAGTCTACATGGTCCCCAAGTTCTCACGTCATCATGACCAGCAAGGTCTATGTGACTGTCAAATCCTATACCAATATGACCCTCTCGGTCTATATGGTTTTTATAAATCCCATACCATCATGGTCTTTTGGTCTAAATGTTGCTTAGATTGTATGCCACCAAGGCTGGGCATGGAACCATTCTCATTTCCCAAGTCCCACCAGCAACATCTGAGCCTTGAGCCTTTAAGCATGGGTTTTACCCTAAATTCATACTTCACGGACTGAGCATGATCATCTCATACTTGCATGTCCCACAACTCTACAAGCGGCAGCAAGCCATCCCATATTTCATCTTTTGAACCGAATGCGACTCATTCGCATTCATAAGTCTTTAAATTCAGTGGCATTAAGTTATCTTGTCACTTTTCGGCATCAAGCCACCACATTCGGCATTAAGCCATTCCATGCCGCATCTTCATGGCATTAAGCCATCACATCCTCATGGCATTAAGCCACAACATTCTTTTTGGCACCAAGCCATCATACCTCTTTTGGCACCAAGCCTCTACATTCGGCATCAAGCCGTCATGTCCTTTTGACATCAAACCATGATACTGCTTTGACATTAAGCTGTATCTTTCGGCATCAAGCCATCACATTCGGTATGGAGTCATTCCATGCCACAACACCCTTTTCGGCATCAAGCCACCAAATCATTTTTGGCATTAAGCCACAACACCCTTTTCGGCATCAAGCCACCAAATCATTTTGGCATGAAGCCATAATGCCCCGTCACGTCATCTCGCTGTCAACTCCTTTTGGCATCAAGCCACAACACTTTATTTTCTGGCATTAAGCCACCATAACCAAACTGGCATCAAGCCATCATCACACTTTTTGGCATCAAGCCACCATACCACATTCGGCATTAAGCCATCACAAATTATATTCTCTTGGCATCAAGCCAACATATTCCTTCGGCATCAAGCCATCATCCCTTTTGGGCATCAAGCCACAAACTCATACCCAAGAGGCCGAATACGATTCCTTCGTGTTCATATGTCCTATAAGCCACCATTCTCAAACTCAAAAGACTGAGTGTGACCTCTTCATACTCACATGTCTCACGGGTTCTTTTGGCATCAGGCCATCCCAAACTCGAACCCTATGGGTTGAGTGTGATCACTACATACTCAAATGTCCCACAGATTCCTACAACACAAAGCCACCCCAATACCATAGCCTATGGACCGAATGCAACTTCTCCGCATTCATAAGTCTACGGGCCAAGCGGCATCATGCCACCTCAAAGAACATCTCATAGCCTAAAACAATGTTCATATACCCAAACTCCATACCCTATAGACCGAGTGTGACTTCTTCATACTCACAAGTCTACGGGTCCACCGGCATAAAGCCACCAAAGCCCATGGCCCAGGGGAAGCCTTAATTCCTCACCGTCCAAATTTTATGGCCCAGGGGAAGCCCTAATTCCTCACCGCCCCAAAACAACTTTATGGCAAGAGGGAAGCCTTAATTCCCTTACAAAAAAAGGAGAAAAAAAAAGGTGGGCTAAAAATAGAGATGCCCAACGGACTTAGCTGATCTGATCTCATTGATCGGTTGAGGGTAAGAATGTCAAAAGAAAACCTGGCTAGAGTGAAAACCTGAAAAGGCGCTTTAGGCAAAATTGGGTAACCCTGCTACATGAAAACCTCTCTTGAGGCGTGTAGGCAAAAAGCAAAGGGGGCTGATCCGGGTGAAAACCCGAAAAGGGCGGTCGGATCAGTAAAAAAACAAAAACAAAACAAAACAACAAAAACAAAACAAAACAACAAAACAAAAAAACAACAACAAAAGAAGTAGAAAAGAATGAAAGAAAAATTTTGGCTGGACCTTGAGAAATATCTGACTCGGAGCGCCAAAATGGCAGGCAAAGGCAAAAAGCCTAATGTATAGAAGGCTTTCAACAGAAAGAGCAAAGAGGGCCCAAGCCCTTCTCAGCCCAAAGGTGTCCAACCAACAAAGGAAATGGTTCAACTGTATTCACACAAGCAATTTGAAGAATTTACAATCAAGCAGCAAACAAATGACAGAAAGGGAATACAGTTGAACAATTCAAAATTTTCAGTCATATAGCAGCAAGCAAGCGACAGAAAAGAAGCCATGCACAAGCAATTGCAAAATTTTCAGTCCACATAAGCATCGATTGAAGAACGGAAGAAGCCGTAACTAAATATATTCACGGGCAATTCCCCGACGACTCTCGTCTCTGGAGAATCACCCGTGGGGGGCATTTGTTGGCACACAAATTTGTCAGACAAAAATGGAAGTAAGAGTCCTTACGTCAGAAAAAAAAGGGAGGAGAGGGAGCTGGCGGACATGGCCCAATAAAACTAGTCATCCACGGAGGTAGCTAAAGCCGGCCCATTCACGCCCATCTCTTCTGACTGGCCCATTCAAAAGGAGTTCAAAAAAAAAAAAAGGAAGAGAAGCTGTCGGAGTGGGGAAGGAAATCGACTCCCCATCGAACTCTATCCCGGAGCCCATTACAAGCCAAACTCCTCAAAAGGGAGGGAGTCCCGTAAGGAGAGGAAATCTACCGAAAATAGGCAGGCCGGTGAAGGAGGGAATCGATTCCGAATATTTTGGGAGTCCTCCGATTCCGTATCGGAGCTGGATGCCATGTTCGGGAGGTATCTAAATGGAAGAAGGGGTCTTCGAGGCCTATAAGAGAAGGGAACGGAGGCGGAGAGCAGCCGGGGGGATCAGCCTGAGGAGAGGGATCGAAGAACAGAGAGGGCGGTGCGTAAAAGACCCCCCCAAGAGAGAGCGATCGTGAGACCGAGAGGAGGAGAAGAGAAGGAGGGCTACTCGCCTGTCCGGAAGCCTCCAAGTGTCGCCGGAAGCCTTCGCCGCCACAGCCGCCGCCGGAAGTCACTGCGGAAGCAGCCGTCGCCGGACCTCCTCGCCGGAAACTCCCTTCACTGAAGCCCTTGCCGTAAAAGCCCCTCTCCGGAAGCTCTCTTCACCTACCGGCACCACCGTCGAGGCCTTTAGCTCCCTCCTCCGCCGTCGGAAGAGCCCAGAGTATCCAAAGCCGCCGTCGGAAGAGCCCGGAGTATCCAAAGCCGTCGCCGGAAGGCCCGTCGAAGCCCCCGCTGCCGTCGCTCGGTCGGGGGGAGCAAGAGGGGCGCCGAAAGTATTTTTTTTGCCGCACTTACGTCCAGGCTGGCACATGAACAGGAAAGATGCGCGCGTGAGTCCGCCGCGGATCCAAAGTCAAAATTGTGCGGGGCCCACCAGATAGAAGCAAAAAAAAGGAAAAGGCACGCGGCCGTCTGCCGCGCGCGCGCGCGGGCGGCGGGCCAAGCCGCGCGAGCCGCGCGTGAAAGACCGGTTGACCATCGGGTCAACCGGATGTGGGGCCCACCGTAAACAAATGGTTTAAAAAAAGGAGGCCCGCCGGACCGGCCGGCCGGGCGCGCAAGCAAGGAGGACGGGCCGTGCCCATTAGCTCGAAGCCCCCGCGACGGAAAAAAAAAAAAGAAAAGATTTCTCTTTTAAAATACACCATCAAATGAAAATCTAAATAAAAATCTATTAACTAATTAAACAAACCGATGGCAAGCATCTGGCCGGCTAAAAACCCGCCACATGGTCTTGGCTAAACTTAAAAGAATTTGTGGGTCGGTTCTAAACCTTCCCCTTAACTTTTTAAGGTGGACATACAAAGGTCTATTGAAAAGACCCCAATGTCTTACCATGCCCCAAGAGGGAGTTACTTACCCATTATGCCATGGAAAGGTTGTGCATGATCAACATGCCGATATGCCGAACTATGAGCTAATGAGGTTACATCAAGTATGTACAAGAAATATGCCCATAAACTCAGACACCTTATGGAGGAAACCAATTCCACTCATTTAACTTAATCATATGGTACTCGCATGTACTATGTATTCAAGTTGAAATAAAAATGAAAATCTCAAACATGTGAGATGATGTGTTGTCACTTGACAACATTGAATCTTCCTGGAATTCAACTATATGAATAAAGTTAAATGAGTCATATAAATGACTTAAATAACACACTTTATTTAACTAAATAAGTAAACACAAGTACACAACAAAAATTTTAACAAAATAACGACTTAACCATTAACAAAAAATTAATACAATCAAACCAAAGTCATATCATAAAATAATACATAAAAATAACTATTAAAGATTACAAAATATGTTAAGTTCAATCAAACTTAACTATTAAACTAAGTGGACGTTACCTAATTAAACAAATAAGCATGATGAAACAATCAAATAACAACTTAAACACCAACGAAATGTTAACATAATCAAAACCAACTGCATTCCATAAAATAATACATAAAAAATGCCTGCTAAAGGTTAAAAAAAGGTTAAGTTGGATCAAACTTAACTGTTAAATTAAGTAAAAATTGTTAATATAAATAAATCTTAACAAACAAAAATCACTTAAATCATAATAAAATAACAATAAAACACAAAGATGATTTCCATGATAAAAAACAAATAAATGCAAAAGGTAAAAAATATGGTAACTTATAAAAAGTTAACAGATAAACAAGAAAATGATAAAATCCACCAATCACAAAAATCTCAATCCAAATAGTCTTAAATCAAATTAGTGACAAAAGACATAGAAAATCAAATAAACAAATCAAACAAAAATTCAAACAATTTCCATATTCAAAGCCTCAAAAAAACATATTAATGACATCTTAATAATTTAATTAATATGATCTCTAAGCTCAAAACAAATTGAATCACAGAATTAAATATCATATGGCCACAAAGATATGTCGTTCAGCCTCTTTATTGCTTTGTGTGAATAAATGACTTCCAATCAATGCATTGTTGCCATGGTTAATCAATAGTGTTCGAGTAGTTACTTGATGTAAGTAACACCGAAATATCAGAAGTCCGATTAAAAGAAAACATTTTCAAAGAACTTTATGACTTAAAAAAGAAATGTTGTTCAAATTGTTTTAGTGATGGGTAATCCCCATGTCAACACTTATAAGATCTACAAAATCCTTGTTGCATGTTCATATATGTGAATGCCACACAAAATTAGTTAATACATTTATGAATATTATATATTTTCATAGTCGTCAATGCTAAAATAAAAAATTAAAACTTCTTTCACAAAAGTTTTCATAAGTTTAATTTTTTGAGGTTTCAACATCTGCATAAAGTCATCCATATCCACCCAATTTTTTTTAATATTGCTACTTAGTCCAATTTGCGAATCCCACGCACTAACTATATTAATTATTCTCTCTATAATTATTATTACTATAATAATCTTATCTCTTACTCTTTTTATTAAAACTACTACATCTTTTAATGTTTTATCAATAACGATACCTACCCATTTTTATTTCTCGTTTCCGTATACAGTAGTTTATAATCTATATTTTCTACTTTTTACAGTTCTCTCTTATCTACTTAGTTTCTTGAATACATACAATATTAATCTTTCTCCTCTCCATACTATCAACAAATTCCATAAGTATTCCGGTGAGGGATCCAATATTCCTAGTACCTACTCTTATCCTTCTTTCAATCATTTCTTTCTTATATTTATGTCCATAATAATGTCTATTTGCATAGTCATTATTTACTTAACACCACATTATGGAACTTATGTGGCTCATTGCAATGCGAGGAATGCATGCCCTCACCTTTGTTGTATTTTTTGTCACACTTGAACTCTAATGTAATGCATTGTTTGGTGAATATGCCCAATGTTTATATAATTTGAATCCATATCATTATATATGATTTTGTTTTATGCTGGTTGTCACCTACCACAACCATCTTCCTTTCTCATTCGGGCTTGGGATAGGATATGGCAGAGTTTACTTAAAAAAGTATAAAATATAAAAAAAAAAAAATTGGTAGACTTAAGTTGACATGGAGAAGAATAATTCAATGTGATTAGATAAACTAAATATATATAAAGAAACAACTTAAAATTGACATGAGTGGAGAAAGAAAATCCATATGACGGACCACAAATAATTTGAGAATAAAGCATGAGTTGAGTTGAGTTTTTTTTATTAAAGTTGACAAGGCTAAGTCAAATTAGGCATGGGAAAAATCACAGTATGCATATGAATGAATGAATTTTAGGAATGTTGTGTCAAACATGGTAATAAGTGCTTTTAGGGTATACAAATAAATGAACCATTTTGAAAAAATAAGTACCTTCAGAAAAGCTGGTACTTCCCTTAACCTGCAATTTCACATCACTGGGACATCATTATTTTCATCCCCAGAACCAAGTAAACTAGTCAAAGTGCAGCTGAGTGCGCATTATGGAATTAAATTCTTATCCTATTAGCAAAAAACACAACTAATAAAAATGTATTTTGGAATAAAAATCAGATAGAAAAAGATTGAGCCTTTCCCCTAGAAAGAACATTCTACTAACCAAAACTGTGCCACTTATCATTGTAATCTTCTGCAAATGAACCCATTGCTGTGACAGTTAAAAAAAATTAGCAGTTTATTAATCTGGAAAACTTTGTGTGCACTGAGTGACAAATTAGTAGGTGCTCATCAAGGATAAACAAAAGGCTTGCATCCCGCCATCAAAAGACAAATGCTTGGGAACTTAACCTGTCGATCATGAAGCTTAGCATTCAATTCTCTTCTGACTTTCTCGTGGTACATGCTGGTACAGACAACAAACAGGTAAATTTACAACAATTAGATATCACTGTAAGAGTCCATTCAAAATACTTGCAGTCATCAATCATCATATTAAAAAATTTCATTGACCAGTCTTCCTTGAATTTCTCTTGAAGGATGACAGACTCTTTCTGAAGAAGCTCTAGTGTCTGTGAGAGTAAATGATGCATTAGGCAGGTCTTGGCTCCTTCCTTATATGAAGTGCCAGACACAGAAATGATACATCAGTTAACATGGGTAAAAACATAAAAATAGAAAGAACTTTTCTAAAGCCAGATAATCCTAGTAGACTTCAAGCATATAGCATATAAGCAAATTTTAGCACATTCACCCCCAAATACTACACTGCTTCATACCCATTTATTCCACAATATTTGTCCAAAACATCAGGACCATGAAAAGCACAAAAACATCATTCCGGTAGTAAAAAAACAATAACCTGTGAGAGGGTGGTTGACTCAGTTTCAAGAGAAGAAATTCTTTTCTGTTTTTCCAATATCTGGGTGCAAACTGTAGCTTTCACTTTGATCTTCTCATGGGCTTCTTCATTTAATTGTTTTGTCTCCATTTTGACTGCAATTGTGTGGCTTCATAAGTAACATACTACACACTTAAAACATAAGAAGCGCAAATCTTGCAATCAAGAAGACTGACATTGGAGGGCATGCTTGCTTATGGACTTGACGGACAGCAACTTGACTAGTAGTCACTAGCACTGTTTTCAAGGCGTCGCCTAGGTCGCCTAGGCGACAAGGCGCCCCCAGAGGGGGCAAGGCGATGGGAGCCTAGGCGCCCATTGCCTTAAATAACTATTTTACTTATTTTAATAATAAATAATGCTAATTAAGTGTCAATATCATATAATTAAGTTGTTTTAGAGTAAAAACAACTAGTTTTAATAGTTAATTTGACTATAAATTAACATTTTGATGAATAATAGCTAGGGTTAAATGATTTTTTAAGTGTTTACTAATAGATGATATAATTTAAATAGTAATTTTAACTAATTTGTCAAGTTATTTAGTCTATGTAACTATGCAATTCCCACATTATTGATTGATTTGCATGGTGTCAAAGTAATTTTGCATCATTTTTTACATATATCTTTATTATTTTATCTATTTTACTATATAAAATAAGGTGTCGCCTAACACCTCGCCTTATCGCCAAGGCGGTACTATGTCGCCTTGATCGCCTTGGCCGCCTTAACAACTATGGTCACTAGGACCAGATGAGAACGTATGAGGAACAACACCATATGCCGACATCCAAAAGTACAAAAAACAAGGTACTTTTAACGTACAGACTTAGAGCTAGTAATTATTGTGATAATGCAGGAGCAAGATTCGTCCAACATCTGAAACCAAATTTCAGTAAAATGGCAAGATAATAGATTGAACCTTCTAAGCTCTTTCTCACCACTTTTTATAAACCAAATCCATTCTACAATGGCTTTCTTTGCCTATATAGAACACAACTACAAAGGCAGCCACACAGATACAAGAAGGAGAAGAAAACCTAAGTCAAGGTCCTTTTCCATGGCGTCTATAGCAGTTTTCTGCTTCTGCTCCTCCACGGACACGCTAGCAGCTTCATCTTCAAACTCTATCCAACAAGAAACCCTACCATTAGTTAAAGATTTTTGTTTCTAAAAACGGATTTCCTTACGGATTCCATTGAGCAACGATCGGAAAAGCAAGACGCCAAGAACGAAACGTTTGACACCTCACCGTTCATCTGAGCCCGCAGATTCTTCATGTTCCTCAGGTACTCTTCCATTTCGATCTCGAACTGTAAACAGGAGGAACAGAGAAAAAAAACAAGGGAGGACGCATGGATCAAGAACGTCGCAAGTATTGAACACTGAAATTCCGTCAGAAACTGAGAAGCGTCGATCCATCTAATCGAATTCCTATAGAGAAGGAAAATGGTGAGTGGCTCGTCGAAAAAAAGGAGATGCCCCGATACCTCTTCTCCGGACACCTGAGTGAGAGAGAGAGAGAGAGAGAGATCGCTGGGACTGGGAGGGCGGGAACGAGCTGTCCTATGTCCTACCTTCGTATGAAGAATGAATCACTCAAGTTTTTTGACCTTCAACGAATTTACTATAATGCCCTTGGGCCTATCGGAAAGAAACATCTTTTAAAAACTTAATTATGGATCGCAATAAGAATCTCAAATTAATCTTCAAATTAGTTGAGAAAATATGTTCAATATCCACTCCGGCCGTTAAAATCTTTTTAACTCTAGGTTCAGTCCTCCATTAAATTCTCCTTCTACAACCAAAATTGCCCTTCTAAACATTGTTGCATTTTTCTAATAAAAGCTATTTTTATGTAATATTTAAATTTTTTTGATGTACTAAGATATAATAGAAAACTATATAAAATTTAAAAATATTTAGGATTAAATTAAAGAGATTATTTTAGAATCAACTTTTAATATACACAAAAATTATAAATATCAAAAATTTTGGATCAAAGATTATATAAAATTCTCTTAAGAGTATTTCGTATAACAATAATAAATAGCTAACAAGATGAAATTTCAAAATTCCAATTCAATTCTCATAAATTTAACAAATTTGGAACTTGATTTTGTATCTTATAAGCTATCAAAATGGAGGGAAGGCTCTGTTGATTTGGACATATTAGACAGTACTTTCTTGAGATATTTGTCAGACAAGTTAAGACCTTGTGATTGCCCGTGCAGAAGAGGCAAAGAGTTGTGTCCAAGTTAACTTGATGTAAATGTATCCAATATGACTTAGATGAATTAGGCATATGAGAAGAGTTAGTGAAATACTGAAGATAATAGAAAATACAAAATCCATATAGCCAACCCTAGTCATTTAGGGTCGAGATTTTGAGTTTGAAACTATTGAAATGGATATTATAGTAACTTACCAAAATTGAAATTAAAATTAGTTAATTTTGTTTTAATTTATCCAATTTAGATGAAACTCAAACTGAAAATCTTAATTTCAAATGATTGAGGTCTGCTACATAGATTTGTCTCTTTTATTCTATGTCCTTGATTAACTCTTCTCGTATATTTATCTCATCCAAGTCATAATGGATTCATCTACAACACATTAACTTGGGCCTACCTTTTTTATTTTTCTGCACTACCAACGTCAAGACCTTAATTTATCTAACAAGCACCTCAAGAGGACATGGTTTGATATACCTAAACCAACAAGTCATCCATCTTTTGTTATATCCTCGATTCTCGCAGCTCTCACTTTATCTCTAATACACTCATTGTGAATTCTATTTACCCATGTGTGGTCACACATCTACCGTAGTATTTGCATTTTAGCTACACTCAATTTGGTAATATTTTCTTCTTAGTTGCCAAACACTTACTACTGTAGAGCTTGGCAAATCTTATAACCATCAAGTAGAATCTTTCTTTCAAATTTTTGAAGAATTTACAATCATATCGTAATGAAGTCTTTGATCACATACAATGATGATTGAATCATGATAAGATCATAATAATGAGAATGAACATCTGGATGTATGCGATCTACTTATTTCTAGTCACAAGATTTTTGAGACGATACATTAAGAATCTAGATAAACTACTGTATTTGATATCGTCTCATGTGAAGAGGAAGGTTGTTGGTCATTAATGTGAAGACATTGAGTTACACATACAAGTGCTCATTAGTCGAATGAGTTCACTAAATTGACCAAATTAAAACTCTGAATGGTATCTTATCAAACTGTCAATCAAGATTTTTAATCATCATGGTTACATAGTTAAACTTTTTCACCAGAGTTGCCAAAGATTCTTTGTTGGATGGAACTTGTGTTTTGACCATTAACTTATGAACCACTATTTAGATGGGCTAGTATAGTGATAGATTGGGTATAAAGAAAACCCAATGGAGGCAATTGAGAAGATAATAATGGATTGTCCAATTTTGATAAGTGACAGTGAATATCTTATGAGATAGTACTTTAAATCCTTGTCTAGGGTAGAGAGAATAATTGGAAAAGGAGTTTTCCAATTGATCTGATACTTAGTACATGTTCCTATAGAGTCGATATACAAAATAGTTGACACTCAATGCTGTACTTCTTTCTGATTGAGACATGGAATGGATGAAAGTTTATATCCATGTAGTAACTAATGATAGAAAAGTTCAATGAAAATAAGATTATCTCCATAACTATTTGGGATCATATGATATATCTTGTACTTTGCATGATCGGTAGGCTGTTAAATATATTATCGAATAATAGATTTAATTTAAATAAATAAGATTATTCTAATTTAATTAAGCTTCAATCAAATTAGCTTTTAAATCTATTATGTCACACACATAATGACTTATCCACAAATATAGGGACAAAGACGTAATTTATAGAAATTTTGGGTTTTTATAAAAAATTAAATTCTTTATAAATAGAAATGGCTCTAACAAAAATTTATCTAGTCAAAGGTGAGAATCACATCCTCAGCCTTCTCCTTATCTCCTCCCGTATCTAGAAAACGTCCATGTGTAATGGAACTCAATTCAAGAAGAGTTCTTGAGCCGGGCGCAAAGGGGAGAACCTGCTATAGATGAAGTTGTGTGGATACCAATAGAAACTTGACGTTTGAACAGTTTGATGAGCTTAAGAAGTTCTTCTTCTTCTTTTTGAGGGATTACATAAATCTTTATCATGTATATTCAAACTTATTTCAAACGATTTTTAGTTTTTGTCATTCAGTTTCGATTAAAATAAGATTAACATAAACCCATAGAAATCATCATTTCTCTTGCACCAAATTTTTATAATGATTTCTTACACTTTCTATCCAAGGTTACTTCAACTTATTCAACTCTTAGGGTTTTGATATATTTAAAGTTCATATACTTCATTTTCATTCTAATAATTTTGAAATTCTTAGTTTCTAACTCGGTTCTCCATTGTTCAAGTTTCTTGTTTATGTTGTCTCGAGTTTCATCAATCAGAACAAATATCATTTGCGAATATCACTTTCTAAGATAAATTCTCTTGTATATTCTTAGCTATTTTGTCCATGATTAAGACAAAATGATACGAGTTGAGAGCATAACCTTGGTGTAGTCCAATTGACACCGAAAATTTTTTTGACTCCTCTCCTGAAGAGGAAACCTGGGTAGCCGCACCTTCAAACACATCTTTGATGATGTTACTTACCCACTAAGTACTATTTTCTTTTTAATCACCCACCAAAGAACTCCACGGCTACGGGGGCTTTGGATTTGGGAACAAAATGAAAAAGAAAAAAATATTTTAGAGTTTATAGTGGCCTATTGTTTGATCCTAATGAATTCTCATTTCATCAAGAGAGGCTCCCATCTAATAACGTTCAAGAGTGAGAGGAGCAAGAGTCCGATCAACTTCATCCTTATTGGAAAGATTAGTTAAGCTCTATGTCGCAAAGTCATATCCAATGAAACATCACAACTCATCATAAATTCTTGTTCTTGGATTACAAAGGTCCCACGAAATTGCATAGAGTGATAAAATTAGATAAATTATAAAATATAAATAAAATTTGATAAAATAAAAAATATATAAATTAAATGATGTAGAAATTGATAAAATGTTAAAAATAAAAATTTAAAGAGAATATATCAGATTTTAGTAATTGTACGTGAACTATGTACTCATTTTAAAATAAAATTTAATAAATAGTATGTTCCTAATTCTGATTCAAATGAAAATGAGAACGGGATCAAAACATAGTGATTTGAAAATTATTATAACCGTGTGCATGCGATGTCTCATGTTTACTAGTTCAAGCAAGTGTGTTTTTTTTTTGAGAAAATCAACATGAGATCAGTTTCAAATTGTGCAGTTTAACACTAAATTTGTTTTCAAAATTAACATTATGTTCATTTTAAATTTTTTTTTAAACTCTCGCTCCATTTTTGACTGCTGACAAATGTTGGTCCTGTAAAAAAAATCTTAAATTATCCCTTCAATGAGAGCATTTCTCTCTCTCTTTCTCCCATGACTTTTGTGCTTCATCCTCCTGGATTAGGGGTGCAAACGAGCCGAGCCGAGCCGAGTAATATGGTGTTCAAGCTCGGCTCGTTTATTTTACACGAGTTCGAGTTCGAGCTCGAGTTTTAACGAGTATGTGGAACCCTTGTTCAAACTTGGTTCGTTTATTAATCGAGCCGAGTCAAGCTCGAACTTGAGTAGTAGTTAGACTAAAATTTAATTCACATTCAAACTTAAGCTATATACAAACTCGTTTATAAAACTCAAAATCAATGAAAAGTCATATGTGAAACTCTATATTTAGTTCATTTATGAAACTCAATCTAAGTTTAAACTCAAAATTTAAATTATTTAATATATTTAAGTGATAATATATAATTATTAATACTCATAATTTATTTATTTTTAAAATATAATATAATATTTAATCGAGTTACTCGCGAACTTATCGAGCCGAGCAGGAGTCTGTTCAAGCTCGATTCGTTCAATGAGTCGAGCTTTATTTTGTGTTCAAACTTGTTCATTTAACATAATAAATGAGTCGAGTCGAGTTTTTATCGAGCCGAGCTTCGAGTTACTTGTCGAGTGTATTAGTTCGATTGCACCCCTACCCTGGATCTTACTTTGCATCTGCCCTTTCTTCACAATGTCTAACAGCCTTTTCCGATCCGCAGGGGTGGGCTTGTGTCCGACCACGGACACTTGGATTAATTTGTCAGAAATGCCGGCCATTTCGAACCGCCATCCGCTTCACCACAGTCTTGGGGTCCGTTTGGGAATCTCTTAGAAGTGTTTTTTTTACTTCAGCTTCATCCGGAATGCCTTCTTATTTTCTTGGACTCGTTTGGGAACGTTACTAACGTAACTTCTCCTTCGCGGAAGAGGAGGAAGCCAGAAGGAGAAAATATCTCATTCCGAGGACCGAAAAAACACTCCCAACGTCTCTCGCCCCCGTATCATCCCGGGAAGCCTCTGCTCGATGCCGTCCTGTCACGACCCGGATTTTTAACATGCACAGCGGAAGATAATCCAGCGACGTAACGGGAAAGGATATCGGTCTGGAGCCAAATAATACCAAAATTCACAATCCAATTAAATAATTCCAAACTTTACAACATAATAACACCATAAACAAATACCTATCTAAACAAATTAAATACCACATTGAATGAGAGATCCACTAGCTCCTCGAATTCCACAACACCACTACGCTTCTGCTGCGCTAAACCTGCAATCCTGAAAATATTAACAACGGAAGGGGTGAGTCACAACAGACCCAGTAGGACTTACACCCGAACTACCCCACTATAATAATGATTCTAGTGGTATTCTATACATAATAAACCTACAAATTAGATTTAATACATAGGGTGTAAACTAATTATATATCTTTAATTAATTGATTAAAGAATCAATCAACTACCCCACATGATGACTAGATTCTAAATGCATTAGACCAACATAACCTACACTTTAAACCACTCTAGGTATGCCCAAAACACATAAACCTGACATAAAACCAATGACACATCTATAACACTACCATCTATGCCAATCCACACAACTAGACACCTGTCTGAGTAAATATCATGCTCCATCTGATAAATGTAGTCACATCACAAAACTAGCACCAGATTTACCATATAGTAGGAAGTAACATATAGTAAGCTAAATCTCATAGTACCCCATAGGCAGGGGAGTACTTAAGATAAACCGCGGTATCCGGGATCGACGGATGCTCCAGACTGTTCTAATTCATCTGCTGCCCACAGGACCGAATTATAGTCTGGTGAAGTACATTTCCATCACAATGCAGCTCACTGCACTAACCACATTCCACACCATGCAAGCATTTAATTAACTCAGACAGTAAAACAGGAACATTTAATTGGCAATCAAACATGAAATACATAGATGAACACCCATGGTTCTATGCACCACATATTTGCATACCATACCACAATCTAACATGAACTAATGCATATACATGGGATCATGCAATTTACAACCTAAACATGACAATTACATGCTTAAACAGAACCATCTATCTAATAAAAGAAAATAAACTAAATTCTAACAACATTAGGCCTAAACCTTACGTCGGCTTTTTAATAAATCAGAATATATATTAAAGGTTATCGTGATGCAACTATACTAAACTAACTAGATTAAAACATAACAAAACCTATCATGATGACTAGCATACTTGAATAACCGAATTAATCTAAGCATGCACGATCTAGACAAATTAATCTAACTCTAACTAAACATGCTAATAAATCCAAAACAGCCCATTAACTACAATCTTCTAATCCTGGTGATCTAAACATGATTCTTACGATTTAATCAAGTATATTAGATTGCTAAGAATAGCCGAGACGCCTACCTTAACGGCGACGACGAACGGCGCACAGAATTCCAACGGAGTCGATCCGGTTGAAGAATATGCCGCGGTCATGACGGCGACGAAAAACCGAACCGAACGGTAGTATTCTGACCACATGTTAGATTAAAGAGATAATAAAATAATCATAGAAGAAATAGAGAATAAGGTGATCGGGTAGGAGAGAGAGAGAGAGCGATATGAGAGAGAGGGAGGGAGAGGGGCTTCACCGCGCGGAGGAGAGGGCGGCCGGCGCACGGCGGCGGGGCCGCGCAGGAGGGTGGCGCAGGCGGGCGCATGGGGCCGCGCGGTCGCGAGGCGTCGACCGGGTCAACGGCGGCGGCGCGCGTCGTCGCACCGGGCGGTGGCCGGCGGGCGACGTCGGCGACGGCGACGGCGCGCGTGGCCGCGGACGGCGGCGACGGCGCAGTGAGGCGCTGCTGGCGGCGCTGCAACCGGGCGACGACGGCGGAGGGAACGCCGGACGGCGGCAGCGCGAGGAAGGTCCGGACGACGTGGAGAGGCTGGCCGGCGGTGCAGGCGTTGGGCGAGCGGCCGGACGGCGGGGCTGGCGAGGTGGCTGGCGCCGGCGGCGATGTCGCGCGGTGGCCGACGGCGCTGCGCGCGCTCGCGCGGAGGAAGGCAGCACCGAGGGGGGGCTCAGGTGATGGCGGCGGCGGCGCTGCAACCGGGCGGCGATGTGCAGGTGGGTGGCGAGCGTGGCCGGGAGGCCGGCGGAGGGTGCAGGTGGATGGTGGCGACGCGCACAGGCGCGTGGGAAGATGGCGGGGCTGGTGAGGTGGCTGGCGGCGGAGCTTGGCGCCAGGCGGCAACTGCGGCGGCGGAGGGAGACGCAGGCGGCGTCGCGGGTGGCGGCTGTGGCCGAGGGAGGGTGGCCGGCGGAGGGGGCAGGCGCGGGGTACGCACGGAGGCTGTGGCCGACGACGGCGGAGGGAACATCGGACGGCGGCAGAGGATGGCCGGCAGTGCGGGAGGGCCGGCGGCGTCGCGGGCTGGCGCTGGCGTCTCGTCCAGGTGCGTGCTAGCCGGATAGGAGAAGAAGAAGAAGAAGAAGGAGGAGGAGGATGATGCGGCTGCTGCGCGGGGGAATAAAAATAGAGGGGGGAGGGTTCCGTAACCAAGAGGGAGAAGAGAGGAGAGTCCGAGTAGAGAGGGGGAGCAAAATCCGGCAAGCGGCGGGCCGAAGGAGGGGGGGGGAGGAGAGAGAGTCCAGGTAAGAGGGGGGGAGTCCGCAGAAGGAATTAATTTTTTTTTTAATTTTAATTTTTTTTATTATATAACCGGGGTATTACACGTCCCCTCTTCGTCGCATCTTCCGCGCCGACTGGTTGGCAAGCCTCCTCGTCTCCTCTTCGCCGCCCTGGAGGCTGCTCCTCGAAGAGTCCTCTTCTCCTCTTCGTCGGTGCAGAAGACGTCCGCAGACAGCGCCGTCAGCATCTCCTCTCCTCTTCGCCAGCGCGGAAGACCATCTCCTCGTCTCCTCTTCGTCAACGCGGAAGACGCCGGAGGACAGCCGCCGGCCTTCTTTCTTCTTCCTCTTCTCTCCCGTACGCGCGCGCCCGCCCGCGGATGCCGCCGCCGTCGCCGCCCATGACGTTCCTTCTTCCCCCCCCCCCCAGTTGACCTCGCCGCGCCTGCGGCCCCGCCGCCTCCCCACGCACCCGTGCGCGTCGCCGCCGCCAGCCTCCTGCGGCTGCCACCGTGTCACCCCACCGCGCTCGCCGCGACGCCGTCGCCGGCCAACTGGCCGTTGCCACCGCGCGAACCGCTGCTGCCACCCTCCGCTGCCGCCGCCGCCGGCCACCCCCGCGCGCGCACGCGCGACCCGCCCTCGGCCTTGCCTCCTCTTCGTCGGCGCGGAAGACCATCTCCTCTTCTCCTCTTCGCCGGCGTGGAAGACGCCGGAAGACAGCCGCCGGCGGGACGTCTCCTTTTCGCCGGCGTCTTCAGCTTCTTCTCGTCTCCTCTTCGCCGGCGCGGAAGACGCCGGAAGATCGCCCTCCCCTCCCCCCCTCCTCCACTGGACGAGTCCCCTTCGCAAACATTTTTTGCTTCCGTATATATGAAGCACTTCAAAATAAAGGTCCTTGTACGAGAAGTCTTCTCACCGAATTGCCAAACGCACCCTTGGTCGCTGGCCAGTTAGTCTGCCCATTCATAAACTAAAGCGCGGATCAGTAGAAAAATCAAATCGGTTCCACGGTCACGGTTCCAACAACCGCGCGAGAGAGAGACCGAGGCCAGCAGGCGGATCCTCTGTTTACCACCTTCTACACCCGCCCCTCATTTGCCACCTAAAACGACGGAACCCACCGGAACCCAACCTGCGGAACCCGCCGAGTGTCAAAAAATCGAAACCGCCACATAGGGGAAAACGGAAACCACGGCCATGGAAACCACCGGAATCTGAGCGCTAGAGACATAAGAACGGTATCAGACTCAACCGAAATCGGAACTCCTCTCATCTCAGATGTTGAACACAGCGTTATCAAAAATCACCTCTCTTTACATCCTCTTTCTGTGGTTGCTTTGGAGAAGATTTTATCTGAAAGAGATTTCAGCCTTCTGGCACATAAATATTTTTACACGCTATAATAGTAACCATCATATTTAATTATTTAGTTAGAGATTAATATCGTAAGATTTTTGTTGTATTTTGTATAGATTTTTTTCTATCATGAGATCACAAAAGAGTATATAGTTACATGTGAAATTGCAAAAAAAAAAAACTAGATTTGTATAGAAGTGGTATTGAATACAGAGGAAGTGGAGTTAGTATCATAAATCGGAATGGAATTTGAGATCAATTGATGGTGGCAAAGTTTTTTATCATAAATATAATGAAAAAACAGGATTTGACATTGGAAATTTTAGAACAAAGAAGTATAACAGAAATCATCCATGTAAATTATTATTGTAAGACACATTTATCTCTTGGATTGGTAGAGAGTAAAAGAAAATATTAGATATATAAGTTCAACTCAAATCATAATGTAATATCTATTAGTTTAAAAAAATAAAAAAATAAAATCTTATATGTAACCGCCTCTTCCTCTCTTCTCCTCCCTTTTTTTTTGGCCTTTCTTTTTTTTGCCATTGCTGAACAGAGTCAGAAACCGCCCTCATCCGAACCTACCCCCTTCCATTTGCGCTCTGTCTCTCTCTCGCTCTACGCGTGCATGCGCCATCCACCAGACAGCTCCCCCCCCTCTCTCTCTTCCATCGACACCGTTGCATCGACGTTGCCCATTCTGCCGACGTCGACTCTTCCTCCTTGGTCGTCGCCGTCATGTTTGCTGTGGTCGTTGCTGGAGCTTTTCGCCGCGGACGTGTCTGCCTCCTTGGCTGCGTGGCCGCTGAGCCTCTGCCGGCCCAGCATCGCCCGAATCGCTTTGGTTCAGTAGAATTTATTTAAAAATGTATTTTAATAAAAAAAATAAAAAAGCCAGACAATTATAAAAAGTCTATAAATTTTCAATAAAATTTAGGTAGGGTGTCTCAAATCCACTATAGTAATTTTAGTGAAGATCCAGAAGTTGAATTCAAGATGTAGAAGCGAGGGAGCAGAACACCCTGTACGTGGAACGGTTCCAACAACCAACTGGCTGTGAGCGACTTCATTTATATACGAAATAACACCTAACAATGTACAATTAGAATGTAGTCCCTGAGGAGATGTAAATAAACAAAATACATACAATGTATATACTGTAACACTCCCCCTCAAGCTATAGCGAAAACATCTTGCACAAGCTTGCATTTCAAACTATCAAATTGCTCTGTTCCAAGAGCCTTTGTAAAAATATCTGCAACTTGCTGTGAAGTATGAACATATCTCAATTGCATCAATTGACTTTGTAATTTCTCCCTAACTAGATGACAATCAATTTCTATATGCTTTGTTTTTTCATGAAAAACTAGATTGTTTGAGATATTAACGCAGCTTGATTATCACAATAAATTGTAGCAGGTTTTACATGAACATTAAGTTCTTGTAAAATATACACAAGCCACTGCAACTCACAAACTCCGGCAGCTAAAGCCCGATACTCAGACTCAGCTGAAGAACGAGAAACAGTATGCTGTGTTTTTGTTTTCCAAGAATCAGGTGTGTTTCCAATAAATGCAACATACCCGGTGACAGATCTTCGAGTAAGTGGACAAGAGGCCCAATCAGAATCTGTATAAACAGTAAGATCTAAAGAATTATGTGATGAGAATAAAATACCACTTCCTGGTTGACCTTTCAAAAATCTCACTACTCTAAGAGCTGCATGCCAATGTGACAACCTCGGTTTATGCATAAATTGGCTTAGTAAATTAACAACATACAATATTTCTGGTCTGGTGACAGTGATATAAATAAGTTTACCAACCAATTTTCTGTAAGAAGAAGGGTCGACCAACTCATCAGAACTATTCGAATATAGTGTATGCTTCTGTTCAAGTGGTGTCCTTGCAGGTTTGGAAGCCAACAAACCAGTTTCTGTAAGAAGATCAACAATGTATTTCCGTTGGCTTAAATGAATGCCTGAATTGGATCTAGCTATTTCAAGACCCAAAAAATACTTGGGTACACCAAGACACTTGATCTGAAAATATTCCTGTAAGTGAAATTGTACATTCTCTATGTGCTGCAAATTATTTCCCATTACTAAAATATCATCAACATATATGAGGATGACCGTAAATACAGAGCCTTGAGAATGAGTAAACAAAGAATGATCAAACTTAGATTGAATGTAACCGGCAGCACAAATAACAGAAGTCAATTTGTGAAACCAGGTTCTAGAAGCCTGTTTCAACCCATAAATTGACTTATTCAACTTGCAAACTAGATCCCCCCCGAATAGAAACACCTTGAGGCATTTTCATATAAACTTCTTCAAGAAGATCACCATTCAAGAAGGCATTATTAACATCAAACTGCCGAAGTTCCCAACAATTAATGGCTGCCAAGGCTAATAAAATTCTCAATGTGGTTAATTTTGCTACCGGTGCAAAAGTCTCATTATAATCTAACCCCTCTGTTTGAGAATACCCTTTTGCAACAAGCCTAGCTTTATATCTAGATATAGAACCATCTGGATTCAACTTTAGTTTATACACCCACTTAGATCCTACAACTTTCTTTCCCGGTGGAAGCTCCACAATTTCCCAAGTGCCATTTGCTTCCAAAGCCTTCAACTCAACAGCCATAGCCTCTCTCCATTCAGGAAAATTACAAGCTGTAGCATAACTGGATGGCTCTGTAGAAGCCAAAAGTGACGCTAAAATTTTTTTATGGTGTGCAGACATTCTGTTTGATGTAAGAAACAGTTGAATAGGATATTTAATATCTCTAAAAGTTGAGAAATTGACAGGTCTGTCAATAGCAGAAAAATGCACATGATAATATTTCAAGTATGATGGAGCTTTTCTAACTCTTGAACTGCGAACAGGTTTCTCTTGTATACATCTTTCAGATAGAAGAACAGAAGGTGACAAAACTTGAACAACATTATCACCCGAAGACAAGGAAACAACCTTATCGGAATGATCAAAAAAATCAGTAGATGAAACTGGCAGAACAATATCCTGATCACTTTGCAAAGTGACAAAAGGAAAAATATCTTCAAAAAAAACAACATCTCGACTTGTAAAAACTGAACCAGACTCAATATCATACAACCGATATGCTTTTTGAAGTGGGGGATAGCCAAGAAAAAACACATTTCTTACTCCTTGGATTGAATTTATCATGATCTATATGACCAGTTGAAGCATAGCGCAAGCAACCAAACACTCTTAACCGGTGATAATCTGGACCCTGTTTAAACAACTGAACAAAAGGTATTTGTCCTTTGAGATAAGCAGACGGCTGTCTATTAATGAGGTATGTAGCAACCAACACACAATCGCTCCAAAAAAACTTGGGTAGATTAGCCTGTAAACGAAGTGTTCTAGCAACATCTAGAATGTGTCTGTGTTTACGTTTAACAACACCATTTTGCTGAGATGTAGATACACACGTATGTTGATGAACAACACCATGCATTCTAAAAAAAACTTGATGTTCTGTTGAAAAGAACTCTGAACCATTATCAGTCCTTATACACTTTACTTCCTTTTGAAACTGATTTGCAACATAAGCAAAAAAATCCATCAAGATACTAACCACTTGAGACTTAAATCTCATGATATAAACCCATGTAAAACGAGTATGATCATCTACTATAGTAAAAAAAAAATGACCACCAGTTCGTGAAGTAACATGATAAGGTCCCCAAATGTCCACATGTAACAAGTCAAATGGAAAATCAGTATGACTTGTACTCAATTGAAAAGGAAGCCTACTTTGTTTACCAAGGGGGCACACAGTACATTTAAAACTATTGGAATCAAAATTTTGATGTAAGAACTTCTGCAAGGTAGACAGACAATCACTTGAAGGATGCCCCAACCTCCGGTGCCAGACTTCAGTATTATCCATAGAAATAGCAAGAGCATAACTCTGTTTATTCGGACTAAAAAAATATAAACCTCTTCTTTCAGGACCCTGACCAATCACCCTCTTGCTGTGAAGATCCTGTATGATAAAATGTGATTTGAAAAAGGTTATTGCACAATCTATATCTTTAGTGAGCTGGCTTACTGACAGAAGTTTGAAACCAGAGGTAGGAACATGGAGAACATTGTTCAACTTGATGGTATCTGTTAAAGGAATAGAGCCGGAACCTGAAACAAGCAAAGTTGAATTATTCGGCAGTAAAATAGTTTGATGAACTTTGTTGAAATAATCTGTAGAATCCGTAGTAGGAGTGACATGAGTAGAAGCCCCCGAATCAAGAACCCAAGGTGTACCAACATGTACAAAATTTCCTGCCATATTCAGATGATGCTGATTGCAACTAGTAGATGACAACAGTTTAACCAACTGATTATATTGTTCCGAATTCAAAGTGTTACCAGAATCATACTTAGCATAATTCATATGATCAGGCTTGTCATTAGTTCTCCGATTGAACTTGTAATGTGAAGGGTACCCAACTAGCTTGTAACATTGTTCTTTACTATGTCCGATTTTGTGACAGTAAGCACACTCTTCTTTGTTTCTGCTCATCTTAGTATTTCTAACAAGCATAACAGATTCATCCGGCTGAGGCAAATTAGAAATCGTTCGTTGGGCTTCATCTTGAACAACAAGAGAATAAGCCCTACTAACAGAAGGTAACGGGTCCATCAACAAAAGTTGACTCCTAAGATGAGAATAAACCTCATTGAGACCCATTAGAAACTGCATAAGTTGTTTACGGCTTTGAATAATATGTGGCATATCCGGCTCAAACAAGGCTAACTCATCCCAGAGCCCTTTAAGAACTGTATAATACCTGGTAACTGACTCATTACCTTGATGAATTGTAGCAATGGAACGCTCAATAGAAAAAATCCGCGGGCCATTGGAAGGAGAGAAGTGTTCTTTTAAATCTTTCCAAACTTGGAAAGCACTTTCAACATAAAGAACAGAAGAGACAATGTCTGTGTGAATCGAATTCAATAACCAAGACAAGTCCATACTATCATCTCTTTTCCAAGAACCGTAAGAATCATCTCCTAACGATGGAATAGACATTGATCCATCGACGAAGGCAACTTTGTTCTTAGCTGCTAGGGCTATCAGCATTGCCCGTTGCCAAGTAAGATAATTGCTCCCGACTAGGGGCGAAGAAACAAGAACAGTCCCCGGATTATCCGAGGGATGTAAAAAAAATGGATTACTAGTGTTGTCTCCCAACATCGACTGACTGACCTGGGATGCGGAAGCAAAACCAGAAGAAGATGAACCTGCCATCTCTTCCTGCTCTGATACCAAGTGAAGATCCAGAAGCTGAATTCAAGATGTAAAAGCGAGGGAACAGAACACCCTGTACGCGGAACACTTCCAGCAGCCAACTGGCTTTGAGCGACTTCATTTATATATGAAATAACACCTAACAATGTACAATTACAATGTAGTCCCCGAGGAGATGTAAATAAACAAAATACATATAATGTATATACTGTAACAATTTTAGAACGTATTAAGATATGATAATATGAGAAAAATTGAAATTTGAGTAATCAAGTTATATGTTAGTATTTTTTATAGAAATTATTAGAACGAAAAAATTGAAATTCATGATTGTATATTAAATTTTGGGAAAATTACTATTAGATCTATTTAAAAAAATGACTTTAGTAAAAAATCTGTTGACCATCTTTCAAAACTATTTAATCTGTTGACCCTGAATTTTATTATCACCCAGTCCAATTCTTCTGCCCATCATTTTGAAATTCCACTTTTACCCCCCCCTTTGATCCCCCGTTGATTTCTCTAAGTTAAATGGCATGTTTAACTTTAATTACGAACTTTCCCTGCTCTATATGATTGAATATAATAAAATATACTTAGAGATGTTCAATTGGATATATTTTCTATCTTAGAACATACTCTTGTTTTAGTTATATCCATGTTGTTATTTTGTGTAATTATGTTGTGCGTTTGGTTAGTTAAATGATGATGTGTATGTATGAATGATAGTTTACATAGAAAATGATAGTTTACATATGAAATGATATGATTAACATAAAATAATGACATGAAATGATGTGATTGACATGAGATGATGATATTATATCATGATATTATTTATATGAACAAGACAAGATGTGATAAATGATATAATGAATCATTCTGCTCATACTTAGTGCTGTTTTGGGGGTGCCAATCCCTATTGATTTATCGCATATATGTGTGTATGCCACTATTTTGTCACACAAACGTGTGAAGCCACTGTTCTGCTACATTATGGATGTATGTGTAAGTCACCATTTTGCCATCGGCACAACTCCTTGGGGTACTCTTAACATCAAAGAATGTATGGGAGGAGGAAATGAACCTTGAAAAATTGAAATTGAAATGGAGAACCTCTAAGAGTTAAGAGAAAAGCATGGAAGAAAATGAGAATTGGGTTTTTCTCTAGGCCTTTTGGAGGAGTTCTCTAGGGGATGTGGGGGCTTGGGAGCCTCTTGAGATGAAGTGGGATGTATGTATTATAGGAGAAGAGAAGAGAGAGAGAGAGAACCCTTAAAACATTAGAGAATAGTCTCTTTTTATATTCAAAAGGTGGGCAATTTTAACGTCAGAAAAAATTACTGATTGAACCAAAGTGCACTGTTAATGAGGCACTCACCTCCCCCTAATGGGGCACCTGCGAAGTCTCATTAATGTGCTATGCGAAAAGGCTATGTTGTAGGGGCCAAACTGACATTCCATACTAAGTGCCCCCTAGGGGGGGTGCTTTGACCAGAGAGGTGCAATTAATGCTCCAACCATGCCTCTGACCTATGCCGTTTAGGGGTCATATCAGCCAACAAAATCAAAACAAACTAGCAGGCTCCCCACCAATGGTATGGCACCAAGTGCCCCCTTATAGGGCACCAAGACATTGATCAGTCCTGCTCCAAGTGCCCTCACTAAGGGAGAACTAGGGCCCAGAAGTGTCGAAAATGCATGAGAAGCCCGATTTTTCAAAAAAAACTTGGTTATGTCAATGGGATACCTGTATATAGTACATAAAAACAAGATTTTTGAGTTCTACAACTAGACCAAATTGTATGCCTACAATATGTAGATTTATAGAGATAAATCTGAAGGGATGCTTGGCTTAACCTAGTTAATGTATGTAGTCACCATAGTTAAAGAGTTTGACATGGAAAACTCCAAGATACATTTCTTACCTATGAAAAATGGAGTTAGTCTCTCTAGAGAGATGTCATTATAGAATTCTTGAGAGATAAAGAGAGACTTTTAGTAGATCCCTTATGTTTTAGTCATAGGGCCTCTTATTTATGTTATGTCATTTACATAGCCTATGGATAATGCTTTGAGTGTTATGAGCATTCATTAGGCAAATGTAGGTAAGAGTCATTGGATAGTTAAGAGATATATCCTTAAGTACTTAAAATACACTAAGGATGTGTCTCTATAGTTTGAAGGATAAGATTTAAAGCTTTGTTATTTTACAAATACACGCTTCTATTTAGATAAGTTTGATAGCTAATCAACATAATGGTGGTGTAGTGATTTAGAAGAGTTCTATGCAAGATAACACTACAAATTCTATAACTAATATAAAAATGAATAAACAATGATTGTACATTGCTTAGGATGTGGACTAGATAATAATGTTCATTTAAGATATGGAATTGTGTCGACTATCTCTAAAAGTGTGCGTTATTTTATGAAAACAATGGAGTGAGTCAATGTCTCATCATAAGTTCATAAAACAATGTCTGTACATTGATTAGGAAGTAATCTAGATGATGATGTTCATCTAAGATATGAGATTATCTCAACTATCTTGAAAGTGTGACATTGTTTATGAAAACAATGGGGGTGATCTGATGTCTCATCAAAAGTTTCAAATTTCTATCGTTATACCTTATGATCAGGGAGATTGCATATCCACTAATTGAAGTAGTAACTCTAAAACTATTTGAACGTCACCTAAAGCTAATAGAAATCAACCAGACGGGTGATTAACTTTAGTGTAAGAGAGAGATTGATAGAAGTGTATGTATTGTAAGCTAATCATATATGATATGATTCAACATTTCTAAAAACATCTCATTCAATTAAATGGATAAATCTTCATTACTGGCTCTTATTAGATATGTACATCATAATGAAGTTCTTGATCACATGTAATGATGACTGAATCATGATGAGATCATGATAATGAGATCAATCATATGGAGGTATGTGATCTAAATGTTTCCAATCATAGGATCCATGAGATATGACATCAAGAATTTATATAGTTTAGTCTATATGATGTCTTCTCATATAATGAAGATGACTGATATCATTGGTCATCAGCGTGAAGATACTGAGATACACATATAAGTGTTCATTAAAAAATGAGTTTACTAAACTAACCAAATTAGAAACTTTAAATGATATTTTATCGAGCTATCAATGAAGGTTGTTTATCATTACAATTTCACGATTGAATTTTTGAACTAATTCTCTACATATGCTTTGTTGGGAGAATCTTGTGCTTTGACCATTGACTTATGAATCATCAATTCGATAGCCTAGTATAGTGAGGGATTGGGTACAAGGAAACTAGATGGAGGCAATTGAGTGAGCAACAAGGGATCAACTACTCTCGATAAGTGAGAGTGAATATGATATGGGATAATACTTTAAATCCCTAGCTAACATAAATATGATAATTGGAATAGAGTTTTCCAATTGCTCTGGTGTCGAGTATAAGATCTCAATGTACTGGTTTATTTAGGAGTTGATAGTCAATGTTATACCCCTAGTTGACTGGGACATTGAATGACGAGGATTTATGTCAGTGCAGTAACTGATGACGGAAAGACTCAATAGAGATAATATTATTCCCATAGTTATTTAGGATCATGGGATGTGGCTTGTACACTTCATGATCAATAGGATGTTAAATTTTTTATTTAAATGATAAATTTAATTTAATTAAATAAAATTGTTCTATTTTAATTAGGCTTCAACTAAATAGGCTATTGGGCCTAGTAGGTCACACACATAAGGATTGATCCGTAGGTACAAAGGCATAGGCATAATTATTAAGATTTTATATTTTTATGAAAAATTCTAATTTCTTTAAAAATTTAAGTGAATTTGACCAAACTTCCGTATGGAATCAATACATGGTAACAAAAAAAATCTTGATTTCTTAAAATCATAGTCTTTACCTTGGTCAATGCCGAACGAGTAAAATTAGAAACCGAATATGAAGTAGAACGAGAGTACCTCATGGAATTTATAAAATTCCTCACCATGGATGAAGAGAGGACGTTCCTCCCTGCTGAAAATAGTTCAAGTGGAAGATCTCTAGTGGTATCCACACAATCTGCCTCAATAGATGAGTTCTCCTTTCCTTCAGGCCTCTAAAACCTTCTGGATCCATGCTTGACCATGGAAGATCACCTTCAGAAGGAGAGAGGGAGAAGAGAGGCTGCTTAGGTAGTGCTCCAGCCCTATAGCTTGTTGGGGTTTGGCTTCATAAGCCATTTATTTATAAAAGTTGAAATTTTTCACAAAAAACCCCAAATTTCTATAAAATTACATCCATGCCCTCATCCTATTGATCAGATCTAATGTGTGTGACCCACTAGGCTCAATAGTCAATTTGGTTGAAACCTTAATTAATTTAAATGAACAATTCCTTTAAATTAAATCAAAATCATTATCTGGTAATAGTTTTTATGACTTTTCGATCATGAAGAGTACAAGTCACATCCTTTGATCCCAAATGACTTTTAGGAGTTAAATAGCTTCCATTGAGCATTTCTATCATCAATAACCACACAGAATTAAATCCTCGTCCATACAATGTCCTGGTCGGTCAGGGGCTTGGTACCAATTGTCAACCCCTAAATAATCCAACTCTATGGGATCCTGTACTTGGGTTTGGATTAATTGAAAACTCCTTTTCCAATTATCCTAAGTACCTTACAAGTATTTAGATTACTATCCCAATACATTCTCTCTCTCTCTCTCTCTCTCCCCTATCGTGAGTGAACAATCCCTTGTTATCAACTCAATTACTTCCATCATGTTTCTCTTGCACCTGATACATTAACTATATTGGACCATCAAGTTGGTGATCCATAAGTTAATAATCAAAGTACAAGATATATCTAATAAGACATCTTTAGTGACTCAGGTCAACTATCCAACCGTGCTATTAAAATGTAAGAATAACCATATAGACATTTCGGTAAGATATCAATCAAGTTTTTTAAATTGGTCAGTTCAGTGAACTCGTTCCACTAATGAGCACCTATGTATGTATCTCAATGTCCCCACACTAAAAACCAATGAGATTGGTCATCCCCATCACATGAGAAGACATCACACACACTAGTCTCTATCCGGATCATTGATGTCCTATCTCAAGGATCCTATGATTATGAGTATTTAGATCACATACCTTTAAATGATTGATCTCATTATGATTCAATCATCATTGCATGTGATCAAGGACTCTATTATAATATACGTATCTAATAAGTGCTAGTATAAAAATTTGTCTGATTAATTGAATGAGATATTACTAAAAATGTTAAATCATATCATATATGATTGACCTGTAAAGCATACATTTCTATCAACTTTATCAAGTCAAGGGAGTCAAAATCATAGCCACCTCCTCATACTTTCTCTCTCCTCTTGGAGCATGTTTTTTTATAGTTGAGCACCATCAGGAATGAGTTGGAAGCTTCAACATGCAGGAGAACCAGTCTATGGAGAAAGTTCGTACAGATACTATTAGAGGCCATGTGCTTGGGTGGTTTGGAGAGCATGGAGTGTCATATGTTCATTTTTCTCTAGTTTTGATAATTGGTAGAATTCCACAAAGGTATTTTTGAACTAGATTTTTGGTTTTCGTCGACTGGTTCTGATCATGACAAGATCAACATGAACACACATGAATCGTCGTTTCTGCTATACCATATTTTATAAGGCTATTCGTTACATAAATAACATATTTCTAATTAACAATAGCAATCTCATTTCATAGTAGCAATAGAGATAATCTCTTTGTTTTAAATCAGAGAACATTTCAGAGCAATAGTAGCATAACTCAATTGGAGAACTCATCCAAGAAGACTAATCTTCCTGTTGCAAATCAGCCTCTTATATGACTTTCATGTTATACATAATTTATTTTATTTTGTATGTGGTGACCCTTGTCAACTCCTAAGTCATCACTAGATAGTAGACAAGGCTCTATGAAGTATTCAAAATATGATCGAAAGTCAAATTCTCTTATCAACAATATACATGACACAAAAGTCGATCGAAGAACATATAGCTCTTTGATCCTGCAACAAGATTTGGCAAGTCATAGGCAACCTACTAGTGTTGTAGAGAAGTTAGTGGGGTTGGATCTGATGCCTTTCTACTCAAGTAGAGAAGATCATATATAGGTAAGCAAAATATGCTCGGTGAAGGAAAGTAGTTTATAGCACTGAGAAAATTAGTCCTCTTCTAAAATCATTGAGAATGCTTGAAAGATAGCAAAATAAGCTCTCATGCTCACCTATGAGCTCCCTTGAGGGTTGTATAAATCTAGGTCCAAGAGCTGCTGAGCTAGTGATGAAACTAATTTTTCATTCAAGGTTACCAATTTAATCAGCTCCATGGAGACAACAAAATTATGAACAAGGGAGAACATAAAATGAAGCTCGACTCTAATTGCCATATGAAACAACAACAACAATCTATATATGGTAAAATAGAAAGAAAACTAAAGAGCCTTGAATTTTAGTAGTCAAGCAAGGATCTTAGAGTGCTTAAGCACATCTTGCATTCAATACAAACAAAAGTGTATACATGCCAAATTGGCTTAGTTGTGGAGCATAGAACTTGTGCTTTATCAATTAACATTTAAAAATACTTTGGAAATCAGTCCTTGTCGACTAAAGCCAAAACAAGGGGTGTTCATTGAATGGGTGCAAGAGTTGGCCATAATGGGGCCAATATCCCCCCTTCGGGGAATCTAGTTGATTTCATAAATCTCATATTTGCGGGGAATCTGTTGCATTAACAGAGCATTTAATTATATGTGTCTTGACCATCCAACTCATCTAATAGAAAGAAAAGATTTTGAATTTCGTGATCTGAATTTGACCTAATTTATGCAATGCTTAGTTAGTAATTTAATTAGACGTGTTTTGATGTAGGACACTTCTAATTAGAGACAAGTTCGAGCACTCGTAGACACATGCATGTTTAATTAGGGTTTTAAAGAACCCTAGTTGAAAGTTTAGGGTAGGTGGATGCTTCCCCTTGGTCAGTCTACTCGTGCAGATGCATTTATGTCACATTTAGCAAAACATTGAAAGCTCCGACAGATTTCTTGCCACTCGCCTCATTACTGTGATATTTGGAGATTGCTCTCTAAAATGAGGTGTCCTACAAGTGTCTTGAGGCTAGAACCCTCTAATTCCCAGCTGGAGAGAGTGCATCAACTCCCATATAAAAGAACTCCTCTGCACTCATTGCAGTCCTTGATAGAGGCATTTGACGTCGAGACACTTCCAAGAAGGATATCTTGTCTACAGGTTGTTTCTGCATCAGGGGGTTCTCAGCAAGGATTGTAAGATCATAATCAAAGTTGGGATCATTGGGTACCAATCCAATCCGACTAATCCTCCAAAACAAAAAGAGATCTAAAATTGATCTAGATCAATCTTTTATTTATCTATTATTAAAAAATTATAAAAATTAATAAAATTTTAAAGAATACATACAAATTACAAAAATACTAAAAGATGTTATGTTGTTGGAAAAGATTGATATCATAAGAAACATGTCTGTGAGTGAAAGAAACTCACATATAAGTTGTAGACACGTCAAATTCGCCTAATTCGGAGCATAAAACTCATGTTTTATAGGGTAACATGTGCGATTGACCTTATAATAATTCCGGGTCTTTAAAAGTTGATTTGGAGCTTCGCCGAACGAAATCGGATGTTTTCCGAAGTTTTCTGCAAAAAGCCGTAATTTCCAAGCGAAAGCCACACGTAAATCGTGTAAACACGGAAATTATCTGAATGACCAATGCCTAATGATCATGCATTGAAGGATATAGTCAGATTTACACCCGGACAAGTTTTGTTGCATACCGTGCCTTTCTGGTTTGCCGTCGGAGTCATTTTGACCAGTATCGGATCTTCTGTTCACTGCCATAACTTCCAGACAAATTTATGAAATTTTGGAGGGTGTGATGGCTGATCCGATTCTATCGAAAGCTTCTTCGGCCTGTTATCTTTCCAACGCAACAAACGGTGTCGAATTCCGAGTTCGGGAGTGTTCGCAATAGCTTCCGGTAGAAGGACGCGCAAAAACAGTCCCATGCGCCTGGGTTACTGGTCACATGCGCCCGTGACCCTGGGCACGTGCCCATGCGCCCTACCAGTGAGGCACATGACCTTGCGCCCTACCCTTAAGGCACGAGGGACCCAGTTTTTCACCGAGACTCTACCGCTGAATGGATCGACAGGATAAGACCATTTTTTTTTGGAATTGATGAGATGCGCCCCTTCCAGGGGGCGCATGCGCCCTGCACCAGGGCGCATGCGCCCTGGGGTAGGGCGCAAGGTGCCTTTTTTTTTAGCCCGGATGAGACTGTTCGTTCTCCTATAAATTGACTCTGATTCTGGTCATTCCAGAGGCATGGGCACGACCCCCCAGGCATATCAAGACGTCCAAACACCCTCCTGCATTAATTTTGTGATTTTTAGAGAGATAATTTCAAGTTTTAGAGAGAGAAAAGTCACTTCAAGAGAGAGGAAGGCTGTTCTGCAGGTGATCTTCCAGGTCTCTCTTCTTCGGCCTCTACAGAAGTGTGTGGACATCTTCTGTCCAAACTATCTTCATAAAAGTTCTTAATCTCCAAGTATTATTGAGTTTTCAATTGACGGCACTTGATTCTGAGGTCGGGGCTGGTCGCGAAGAGCGCAGAAGCAAAGTCGCGCCTGGCAGATCCTGGACTGCTGCTCGGCTTTTTCGACAACCCAGATTTGGCTATATCTTTCTCTATTCAACTCAGAATCTTTCTGTTCTTTTTCCTATCACTTTGTTTAGTGATTCTCCATCCTCCTATCATTTTTTTACATTTTTTAAATTATTTTTAGTCTTTTTATCCGAAAATAAAAAAGGGGTTAGAGATAACCCGAATCCGGTCAGTTTCTAGTCAGTTGTGTGTTTTATGTTATTCTCTTTACATATACTCCACTTTGTTTAGTTCTAATAGTCTATTTCACTTGTTTTTTTGGTCTTGTTGCACAGAAAATCAATCACCCACGCGTTGAGGACTCTTCTTCATCGGCCGGCCGAAGAAGGAGAAGCTTTAACCCACACTCTTCACGCTAAGGTACACACAGTCATTTTAATTTCATAAATCGGAACCCGCGGTTCCTGGCGACCACATTTCTTTCTTCTCATACTCCTTCCACATGACCCAAACCGTCTCTTTGGTGATCGAGCGACGCCAAGGGATGAAAGTTCGTGGATCAATGTGAGTGTGGGACCGAGGTGAGAGTTGCTTTCCGATGTTTTATTTATTTCTTTTCTCATCCCCTCTTGAGGTGACGATCTGGATTCACGGACTTCCCTGAAAAGGAGAAGACCCCATCAAATTTTCAGAGTCTACATAAGTCTTTTATGATACTAGCCTCTTCTGATTCTCATTCTATTAACATTCATTCCATTAAATAAAGAAAATGGTACAAGTAGAAATTAAAAATTAAATACAATAGAAAATATGATACAAGTACAACTAAAAAATTTCCTAGTGGTCGATGGAAGTCAACATGATGTCTACAACAACATCCATGGTCAAAGCATGGGTCAAACACTTAGTCCAACAAGATTATTGGAGGCTAAGGTTATATTAAACTATCCAAGCATAGGGTCAAGCACATCAAGGGTCGATACAACATATGTGGTTGAAAAGATAACCCACCTAATGAAATATTGGAAAATTTTTCATAAGATGAACATACCAGTATTCTATGAAGAAAGTGAACTAGATATGGTAAAGAGCTGAATTTGAGATATCAACAAGATTTTTTGAACAATTTAGTGCCCACCAGGAGACAAAGTTAAACTTGTTGCTCATATGCTACAGTAGTCAGCTAGGACATGGGGGAGAGCCTACACTCTATACTCATTTTGTTGATATCCCTAAGGCACAAATAGCATGGGAAGACTTCATCAAAATATTCAAGAAATACATCTCGTTTTATGTCAGGTATGATGTCAGGTATGCGAAGAAGCAAGTGTTTGTACAGTTGGAGCAAGCATTGATGACAATGATGGAGTATAAGAGCAAGTTTGTTGAGCTAACAACTTTTACACACCATATTTGAGTTGATGAGATAGAGTGTAGAAAGAAATTTGTAGATGGCTCGAGGGGAGGCATCAGGAAAAAGTTGGCCACCATGGTATGGCCCATATGGTGAAAACTTATGAGACAACATGCATGGTTGAGAAAGACTTAGTCAAATATCAATTACCATCACAACACAACAAAACACCTACTCATTGCCAACATCGACAACGAGGAGACTGCAAGAGAAAAAAACAAGAAATTGGAAACATGAGGTAATGATCACAAATTAATGAACCACTATGTAAGCAGTGCAAGTGACACCATCCATGGCATTTATGCTATCGCAAGAGCACAGCTTGTTTTGGGTGAGGGCAATTTGGCCATTTGATAGCCAACTATCCCAATGCTGGTTAGGATAGAGATGTGGCCCTAGTTGCAGCACTTCAAACTAGGGATGATTCTAGTCATCACCACCTTAGTGACAGTTCTCTTGATAGAAGCAAGTTCCAGCACCTAGAGCTTCATTGCCATCACCATGAAATGCTCAAGCTAAGTTCATCACCATGGAGAGCCATGATCTCCCTTATGCAACGAGTGTAGTTGAAGGTGCACTCTGTATCGTAGAATTCCATGCATGGGTTTTATTTGATTCTAGTGCTACATATTCCTTTTATATCCTTCTATTTTGTCACTTTTCTATTTAAGCATTGCAAGCACAAGTAGAAGGATGTTGGCTAATAAGTGTGAGTGTGACATTAGGTAAAATGTTAGAAGTGTTTTTTTTTTTGCATGCCCTAGTGTGATATGGACATTAGTAGGGATATCTTGAGAGTAAGATTGTTTGTACTAGATATGAGATTTTGATATTATCATAGGGATGGACTAGTTAGAACACCATCATGCAATCTTGTATTGTTACAAGAAAAGAGTTACATTCCAAATACATGGTCATGATTCTTTTTCATATAGGTGCCCCAACTATGGTAGATTAAGAATGATAATTTCTACATCAAAAGCAACAAAATTGATAAGTGATAAGTGTGAGGCATATATTGAATGTGTCATAATAAAGATATGACAAAAGTTAAATGTAAATGGAGAAAGTTGATATAGTCAATGAGTTTCCCAATGTGCTTATTGAAGTGTTTCCTAGATTGCCATTTTCTTAGGATATTTATTTTGCTATATATCTAGTTCCCGAGCAACTACTATTTCAATTTCACCATATCAGATGGCACCTACAAAGTTAAAAGTGCTTAAGTAGCTATTACAAGAACTTTTGAATCGGGGATTTATTTTTCACATTGTGTCTCTCTCGGGTGCACTTATCTTGTTTGTGAAAAAGAATGATGGCTATTTGAGATTATGCATTGAATTTTAAAAACTAAACTAGGTGACTATCAAGAATAAGTATCCGCTGCCTTGCATTGAATATTTACTTGCCAATTGTAGAATGATACGGTCTTCGATAAGATTGATATGAGGTTAGGGTATCATCAACTAAGAATCAAGAAGGAAGACATCTCCAAGATGGCTTTCCGAACTAGCTATGGTCACTATGAGTTTTTAGTAATGTTGTTTGGCCTTACCAATGCTCTTGCAACTTTTATAAGCTTGATGAATCAAATCTTTTGGGAATACTTGGATTAGTTTGTAGTTATCTTTATTGATGACAAATTGATCTACTCTACCAGCAAGAAGGAACATTGTCAACATCTAAGAACTATCCTACAGATACTAAGAGAGCACATGTTGTGTAAAAATTTTAGCAAGTGTGCATTTTGGCTTAAAAGTGTTAATTTTTTGGGCCATATCATATTAGAGTTAGGTGTACAAGTTGATCCATCAAAGGTAGATGGAGTACAAAATTAGGAACAACCTACAAACCCAACTGAGGTAATGAGTTTTCTTAGTTTAGTAGGTTATTATCGTTGGTTCATCGAACGACTTACATCTATATTAGTCCCTGTAGGCACCCGGATGAGCCGGTGGTTTGCGCGCGCGTGTGTAGGTGTGTGTGTGGTCGCCAGGAGCCGAAGACTCAAAAATATGATTAAATGTAAAGCAAATAGATTGAAAACAAGCTTGACTGTCATACCTTTGGGAATGGGAAAAGGGGGGGAGGTTGTTAGGTTCTAACTTCTCCTCTCTTGGCCGGCCGAAAGAGGAGAGCTTGAGTGAGCTCTTTCACTTTCGATCGGGTTGAAGCTTCACCTCGATCGGGTTCACCTAAGAATGTCCTGCATAGAAACATAAAAACAAGTGAAGGTCATTAGCTCTGGCGTGAGTATAGTATTGTGCTTGGTATAGACTCTGAATCATGCAAAGGGGGATGAACTAACCGGATCGGGGCGGAATCCCAACCCCTATTTTTGGTAGGTTTTTAAATATATATGAAGTGCAAAATGATCTAATGCATGCCAAATAAAATGATGAAAAGTTCTAAGATGAAAACGGAAGACAAAAACTTGATTAGACGGGCGATTGGACTCTGAAAATCGTAAAACCGACTTCTGCCCCTGCTGGTGCCCTATATATAGGGTGCTAGCTGTAGGTGCCCTACTTATAGGGTGCGTTGACCAAGGTCAAAGTGCCCTGTATATGGGGCACTAAGTCTGGCTCGAGTAGATTTTCTTCCCCTCTTCGCGATGTTGCTCCAGAGTGCTGGGCGGCTTCCGAGATGAAGTAGGGGCTCCTCCTTATAGACAATATGCAAATGAAGCTAGTGGTGGGTGGTTTGGATGCTGGATGAAAGATGAGAGATGGATAGAGGCTCTCAAAGTGGAGAAAAAACCATATTTCTGGATGACAGAATAGCAGGTTTTTGGGGTTTTGGGGGGGGGGTGATCTTGGATCGGTTTGAAGGCTTATGGGAGGTGTAGATGGCTTAGAAACGTGGTATTGGATGAACTCTAGGGTGGTACGGAGTTGGAACATCCTCCTAGCTCCAAATGGGGGTCTATTTATAGCCCAAAAGAGGGTACTTTGGCCATTTCTGAAAAGTAGTTCCACGCGGCAAAGCGCCCTATATATAGGGCGCCAGCATCATGAGACATGTCAAATCGATAATACGAGTCACTGTGAGGGTCAAATCGGCTGGTCAGGTCGATTTGATTTGGTGCCACTGATGCCCTATATATAGGGCGCCTGGTGCCTTATAAGCAGGGCGCCTGGTGCCCTGTATATAGGGTGCCAGGTGCCCTATATACAAGGCATCAGGTTCCCTACATACAGGGTGCTTTGACCCCGGTCAACGTCTTATCGATCTTCTACGGAACGCACCGAAAAAGCCTGATTCTTCCGGAAAACATTGTTCCCTTCAAATATTCTTCATGAAAACAAGAATTTAAGCTCTCCAACTAGGCCAAAATTGCGTGTCTACATCTTGCCTCGCCTTGGCATCGGCTTTTTAGGGGAATGACATGAATGTAGCGCAGGCGAATGTAGTGAAACATAGTGAGGTGTAGCGGAATGAAGTGGTAATAGACTGAAAAGGTGACACCAAGGTGTAGATTCAGACACGCCTTCCTTGGCCTGGTTGAGTGGAATGAAACTTTACCGGACTCCGAGATTGCCTTTTGTCTTATCGGAACCTTCCCTTTGGTTGATTGATTGGGCAGAAGAACTATAACTAAAATCCCACGTGGTAGAGAATTGTTACCGGCCAGGACCCGAACTGCATGGTGTGCTAGACTAGGTATAAAGTAAATTGCAAAAAAGTAAAGATGAAACCGACAATCAACCAAGGTTGGGTTCTTCAAATTCATCGGGTTTACTCAGAAATACCGGTGTAGTTCGGAATGGAATATCTTCTTGTTTTGATGAAATCATCGTTGAAACCTGGTTAAAATAGGATCTTCCGGACAGACCAAAACCCCCTCTAAGAGCTATAGAAAGACTGTAAGGGTTGGGTTGGCATGAGTATGATGATGCATGAGGTGATGCGTAAAGATGCATGATGCATGATGCATGCTAGGTTTAAAGAAATGCAAATAAGTATAAGAAAATAGTTGATGATATAGGTCAAACGCAATGGGTCAGGACATCTGTGAAGACACCGTCGTCCCTGTTCATTTGAGTTTGGCTTATCCGCGGGCCTAAAAAGTGCCTGAATTCTTCATCGATTTTGTTGAAGGGGTTCTCTGACTCAGCCCTCTTAGACCTGAGGTCTTCAACGATATATATGCGAGACTATGCTAGATAAATGGCCCATGTAAGGCTCCAGGCGCCCTGTTTATAGGGCACCTGGTGCTCTATTTGTAGGGTGCCAGGTGCCCTGATTACAGGGCGCCTGGTGCCTTATTTATAGGGCGCCGGGTGCCCTATTTATAAGGTGCCAGGCGCCTTATAAGCGGGGCACCTGCGCGGAATTTGTTCATGCTCCTTCCCGAGGTGTCCTTTTGGGGTCTATAAGAAGGGGGGACCCCTTCTTCTTCTCCCCCACACCAGCTACAGTGCTCTCATTCTTCCGTTGTTTTGATGGCTTCCTCCTCCTCCCGTCCGACTTGTCCAATTGAGATGAAAAGTTTTCCCAAGGTCCCGTGCCATATCCAGAACCGAGTGTCCATGGAAGTGGTAGTGACCTTATTAGGCACCCCTTTTGTTTTGTACTGAAGCTCTCTTTTCTGATCACGTGGTTATTCTACAGGACCTTACAAACTTCCCCAGCGCTCATCGTTATGGACAGGTGCTTGTCGACTCCGAAAACAGGTTCCGGATCGGCACCTCAAGAGAAGGTGAAAGATAGAATATGGGAAAAAGGAGTGAATTGGAAAACACTCGGAAAGTGGTAAAAAGTGTCCTCACCTCGGTCCCACACTCACATTGATCCCCGAACTTTCATCTCACGGTGTCGCTCGAGCACCGGAGATGGTTCGGGTAATGTGGGAGGAGAGTGAGGAGGAAATGAACTTAAAGCATAAATGAAAGGTGGTCGCTAGGAGCCACGGGCTCCGCTTTAAGGAATGAAAGTAGAAAGGAAGTTGAATTTGACCGTGTACCTTAGCGCGGGAGATCGGGATATGGGTTCAACCTTCTTCTTCTTCGGCCGGCCGATGAAGAAGAGTCTCCAACCGATGCTAGCTTAATAGACCCGTGCAACTAGAACAATAAACCAAGTGAAGGAAACCAATTAGAACTATGGGAAGTGTAGGAACTATAGAAGAAGAGATGAAACAAAGAAGCAATTGGAATCGAACTCACCAGATTGGGGCGAGCCCTAACCCTTTTTTTTGTTTTTGGTTATGTAAAATGATGAAAATGAACTAAAATATGTTATAAAAATTAAATGAACTGAGTTAAGATAAACTTATAGAATGAAACAGCTTGAGTTGAAGCCGAGATGAGTAAAACGAGCCGGTTCGGGTAGCTTTGCACCCTTCTGGCGCGACTTTAGTACAAAAAATACCACGGACGACCCCAATGTCAGAATTGAGTGCTGTTTGTTGGAGTAGACATAAGACTTTGATAGGGAGAGTTCTTTTGTTGATGTTTTCTCCGAAATCCTCCTTTAGAAGTCTGTAAAAATTATGAAAGTGGGCGAATGTAGAAAATAGAACCTAGATGCGCGCCCTCAGTGCATCAACTGCCACGAACGAATGGCAAGTCAGAATCAATTGTCGTCAGTCGGAGATGAAATAAGACGAAGAGAGGAACAAATTCTATGTTGAAGACTTTTGTAGTAGAAGTCCCAGATTTTCTTCAGAAGTCGATGAAGTTGGTTGATGCAGAATGCCCGGATTGAGTCTTCTCCTTCACTTCGGAATCGATCTCTCGACGTCAGATCAGCTTTGGACGTCGGGACGGCCTTGGGAGAGAGCTTGGACGACCTCAGGATGAGCTAGGCATGGAGGATTAACCTTGGGTCGTTGAGAATAACCCTCAATTTATAGGGGAAGGAAGCCGGTGCAAAATATGAAAACTGGACTGACCGCGCCCCCGCTTTTCAAAGGAGACGAGGGCGCGCAGGGCGCGCCCTCCACCTGAGGGCGCACAGAGTGCGCCCTCACTTCGGAGGCGCGGTCTGTGCGCCCCCCTATTTCAAAGGGAGCGGGGGCGCGTTACGCGTCTCACTGCTAAAAATCGACAGAATCTTCCGAAAATTGCTAAAAATCGACTTGACATACGTAACGTGCCCCCGAAACGGGGGCGCGGTACAAATAATCAAAAATTTTCGACGGAAACCTTCCAAAAATCCGGTTTAGAAGGTGCTAATCGGGGAAATTTTCAATTTTTGGAAACTGACCACATCCCCGCTTTTCAAAGGAACCGGGGGCGCGCCGGGCGCGCCCTCCCTTTTTAAAGGGAGCGGGTGCGCGATAGACTCTCTCTCCTGCGCGCGCGTTCCGCGAGCCGTATCTTGTAAACGGGATGTCCGATTAGGCTCCTGTTTGTTGCGTTGGAAAGAGGACCTTATGCCGCACCTATTAAAGTTAGTAAACCAGCTGGCATGACTCCCGAGACGTTCGCACGGGGCTTTCTACCTGTTTACCCTCTCGCGGAAAGCCAAAACCCATGTCGAAGATCCGAAGGAGCACGGTTCCAGTCGAGAAATCTCGGGTCAACTCGGGATGAGTTAATATGATGACCGAACAAATCTAGTACGATTGGAAAACCCGAAGTCATCGAAAAATCTGAGATTAACCTGGTAAACCTGAACCGAAACTCGTAAAGGCCGGGAAACCCTAAAATTGACCGAACCGGACGTATGGCCATGATTGATGAAAATATTTCGTTAGAATCGACCAGGATGACCCGAAAAGATCCGGTGATGACCGAAAAGGCCTAGCTCATGGTCGGGGATAGCCATGTCAGTACAAATTGAAAAAGCTGTAATGAAAGCCGTCATTGACCGACGCCTACTGAAATGACTTCTCGGAAACCCTGAATGCTACGGAACACATGCGGGACTCCCGAGACCTTCAATTATGGACCATTCAAGGTCGTTCATCAAGCAGGCTTCGTGTTTTTACAGTTCACGTGCGGCTCTCATTTGAAGGTTACGACATTAGTCCGAAAATCATCGGTCCATTCTCAACCTGCGAGGGGCTCCACCAATGTCCTTAGCTCATGTCCACGAGGTAATCGGAATCAGGTAACGGTCAAAAATGAATATCACCTATGGAATAAGAGTCTGGGGCTCGAAATCAGGCCAATTTGGCATGTCTACAGCTTGCCTCGCCTTGATGTCGGCTTTGCAAGGGAATGGCATGTAGCGGAGCGGAGTGAAACATAGAGAAAGTGTAGTGAAGCGAGATGAATCGTAGTGGAATGTAGTGGAGTGAAATGGTGATGGACTAAAAAGGTGGCATCAAGGTGTAGATATAGACACGTTCAACGACCAGATTCGGCAAGACGAATCTCCTTAAGTCTCCTGGTTAACTGCCATGTTTCATCAAGTCTTTCTATGTTCGATTGGTAAGTGATGTGCCATTGGCACGAGAGAAGAATAGCCAACCCCCAACATGGTGGGGAGTCCTCGAAACATGGGTTCGTAGGTTCATCATCAGCTGGTAACCTGATCTTTGCGGTGTTCCTGTACTGTGATGGGCTAAATTTTTAAAAAGAGATTTGTTTATAAAAAGAAAAATAATACCAATCGAGCACATTCAGGCTCTTAGATTCATTTAAGTCTTACAAGAGACAAGTTTTGATTCAGAATGGGATGATCTCAGATTCTAAAAGGCAAATGTCGAAGCACAGACCGTGAAGATAGTGACGGTGCAAGTTCAGATCGAATGGGAGGCCCTTGGCGGGATGAATTCACTGCCACAGTGGGATGAATAGCAAGAAAGTTGTTGCAATGGCCACAGTGGTGATAGAAATGAAATATTTGGAGGCACAAGGTGACTACCGAACACGGTGGGATTCATAGACACGGTGGGATATTAGAAAGGTCGGTGAGACTAGGGAACACGGTGGGATTGGAAAACATGGTGGGGTTCAGAATGATCGGAATTAGGGTAAAAGATTTAGAGACTAGGGTGAGAAGGATGTATGCGATAACAAAACAAAATGTAATGTAACTAATGCTACGTGATGCATGCTGGGCTCAAGAAAACCAGACAAAACTTGTATTAACAAATAGTTGAAGATATAGATTGTCTATGAAGTCAAGATACCCATTCGGGAACCATCATCCCTCACAGCACAACTTTGGCTTATCCGTGAGCATCAGAGATGACCCGACCGTCGTAGATTTTGATGAAGGGGATCTCGGGTCAAGTCTTCTCCGTACTCATGGTCTTCAACAAATAATGCATAAGATAATAATACACGACTAACGACATATATGCTAGTCGACAAGTTATGGGGATTTCCCATGTCTATTCTTCCATTTCTGCGAGCATTTTCTTGGCCACTCCTTCGGAGCATTGCTGGAACGAGGCAGTTGCGACGGTATTCATGGACATGGATTCCATGCCTTCTCCACATGGTCTTTCCCCTGGAGCTGGTGGCAACAAACACTGATATATGTCGCAAACTTTAGATCTTCTGGTGTTGTAACTGCTTTCCTTCCTCGTTGCAGCACTCGATGGTGTAATCAGATATTTGTCTTTTCCGGAGTCACTTGCACTGTTCTCCCTGCTCGACATCACTCAAAAGGATTGTTAACATCACATTTTGGCTTGGCCCCTTGCGATTTTGTCAAGAGGCGGAAGCCTCTTAAAGATGGTAACTATTAATAATAAAGAAGATAGTAGATGTAAGGTTAAGAAACTTACCTGTTGGCGATATTTCCCCCTCTTTGCCTCGTGTTTCTTTCCTGAAATGCTTAATAAAGGGGTTATATCTGCTCTATGGCTTACTCCCTTGCCTATTGTTGTCTTGCCTTGCTTACATGTCAAGGGGGGTAACCTTATTAACAAGGTAATATGAACAAAATGACCGAAAATGAATAAGATAAGGGTTAAGTAAGCTTACCTGCTATGGGGAGGGTCGCTCCCTTCTTCATCTTAGAATCTTATCGTTAATAGAATCTTCCTTTTTTAATTTAAAGTTCTTGAAAACACTCGATAAAAGAGGATCAGATCTTCACAACGACTCATCCCTTTGCCTATTACGACCATCTTTGACTTTGGTCAAAGGGAGGAGCCCTCTTAATGGGGTGGTAATCAAGGTAAATATGCAATGTAGAAATGAAAGATGCAAGACATAAGAATAAATATGAATGCTAGCAAAGGCAAAAATCAAGGTTATGCCAAGTTAAATGTTGCATTTTTCTGGATTTCTAAAAAGTATTCAATTTTTTTTATTTTTTGAAAATAGTCATCTTCTTTTTTTTTGGATTTTTGAAAATATTCAATTTTTTGAATTCTTGAAAATATTCAATTTTTTTGATTTTTGAAAATAGTCAATTTTTTTTTGGATTTTTGTGGAGAATGTGCCGGTATTGAAACAATTCCTCTTCTCTTGATCGGTTTGGATTCCCCCTGAGTTTGGATAGTTTACCTTACCCTAGGGTTTTAAGATGGAAGAATAATAAAGGAAGTCTTTGATAGGATTTGGGGGTGTTGAGGCGGGTTTCTCTACTCATGCCCAAATTGCCCGTTGGGGTTCGGCCTCTTCGGGTTTTTTTTCCCTACATGTGGCACTTACTTAGACAAGTCTTTGATCTATAGGGTCATTGCCCATCTTTTGGTGCCTTCTTTTCATTTTCTACTCTTCTGGGTACTCATTCAGACAGGCCCATATTTGTTTAAACTTGTGGGGTTCATTGCCCATCTTTTGGCACCCTTTTGCACCTTTATGAGACGGCCTCCTACTAAGGCGGCGGGCATTTTCAATACTATCCTCCTCTAGTCCCCTTCACCTATTTCGGACTGAATAGAAGAGAATAGGGTAAGGTTTCCTTTCTGCCTTCAGGGTTCTGCCTTGCCTCTCTCGAGTGTTGGGCTATCCGGATTCTGGGATTGGGAGGTGTTGTGTGTGCCGGGTGATGTTTACCCTTGACTTCTAGCTAACACCCTTGGATCGATGACTTGATATCATACCATAAATTCTCCATTTTTCTTCTCTAAGGAAAATGTTTTTTGAGGTAAACGTCGTTCCATGGATGGTTCAATTTTTCTCCATCGGCGTTGGTTAGCTAATATGCATTACTTAGATATTTTTTAGTTATAACAAAAGGCCCTTCCCAGTTAGGTTGCAACTTGGAGCGGGGACCACCCTGCTTAACAAATTTGCGTTTGACTACCATCTCACCGATTTCAAACTTTCTCTCTACCACCCTCTTTTGATAAAACCTTTTCAATCGGTTTTGATAAATACGAGCATGATCGGAGGAGGCCAACCTTCTTTCATCTAGGAGTTCAAGTTGTGTAAGGAGATATTCTCGCCTCTCATCGACAGGGATGTCCCTATCAAGTTGAACTCGGAGTGATGGAAGGAGTACTTCGTACGGGACCACTGCTTCCATCCCATATGCGAGAGCATACGGGGTTTGACCAGTGGGGGTCCGTACAGAAGTACGATAAGCCTATAGGGCATATACAAGCTTATCTGGCCAATCCGCTAACTTGCTAGACTTACATGTTTTCTTAATGATTTTAATCAAAGTTTTGTTGGTGGCTTCTGCTTGACCATTGCCTTGCGGGTAATAAGGAGATGAATGGTGCAATGCAATGCGGTACCTATTGCAAAGATCACGCTGATCTTGAGAGAGAAATTGCGGTCCGTTATCGGCGATGATGTCGCTGGGTATCCCGAACCTGGCGATGATGTTGCGTTTGATGAAGAAGCACAGTGTTGATGCCATGATCTTCACGAACGCTTCCGCTTCTGCCCACTTGGTGAAGTAATCTGTTGCCGTCAGGATGAACGATTTGGAACGGATTTCAGAGTTAAGATCACTTAGAGGGCCAATGATGTCGAAAGCCCACTTGGCGAAGGGCCATGGGGCATGAATCGGATGAAGGGAAGATGTGGGAGAATGGATCTTGTCGGCATGAAGTTGGCAAGAATGACAGTGCTGAACAAAGATGAAGCAATTCTCTTCTAGGGTTGGCCAATAAAACCCCTGCCTGATGATTTTATTGGCAAGAGCTTGAGCATTGACATGGCCCCCACAAACCCCAGAATTTGCTTCCTTAAGCACCAATTCTGCTTCTTCTTCATCAACGCATCTAAGCAAGATTCCACTCAAGCTCCTCTTGTAGAGCACCCCTCCTAGGATGGTATACCTCTGAGATACTCTCCTGATCGCCTTCTTTTCTTTTGCATTTGATCCAGGTGGATATATCTGATCTTGACAATACCTTGCGATCTCATAAAACCAAGGCCTCTCACCCTCATCTAACTCTTCCAACTCGATTAGAGAAATATCCTCTTTTTGCTCTAAATATTCCTTCATGCTAAATCTTTTCTTGATCTTCAGAAATTGACCATCCTTAATCACCGGCATTGACCTTCTACGGACATGGATAGTCCACACCTGTCTACCTAGCGGGACTGACAGAGATGAAGCTAAAGAGGCTAGGGCATCAACAAGGATGTTCTGAGCTCGAGGAACATGGACAAAAGTGAGTTTGGAAAAGAGTTTGATGTAGCAAGAGGTGAGTTCTTGGTAAGGTTTGAGGTTTGGATGAGAAGTTCGGTATTTGGTTAGGACTTGGCGAAGAATTAGTTGGCTATCACCTATCACCCTTAATACCGTGGCACCATAGAAATGAGTGGCCTCCAGCCCGGCCAGCAAGGCTTCGTATTCAGCTATATTGTTGGTTGCTGGGAAGTCAAGCTGAAATGCCTGTGGAATGGTGACACCCTCGGGTGATAGAAGGACGATTCCTATTCCCTTACCGTGTGAATTCAGAGCCCTGTCAAAATATAATGTCCAAAGATGGGAAGATCGGATCAATATTAGTTCGTTATCCGGGAGCTCCGACTGGACCGGGTCAAAGAGGGGTATAGGGTGATGGGCTAGATGTTTGGCAATGGCATATCCCTTAATCGCCTTCTGGGGGACATAGGTGATATCAAACTGGGAAAGGAAGCTCTGCCAACGACCTAACCAATCAGTTAGAATAGTTTTCTCCAGAAGGAATTTGATGGGATTGATGCGGGCAATAAGATTGACCTCATGAGCTAAGAAATAGTGTTTAAGCTTCTGAACTACCTAGACTAGTGCAGCACAGGTCTTCTCCACTACAGTATACTTCTGCTCACATGGATCAAAGATCTTTGACAAGTAGTAAGTTGCCCCTTCTTTCCCTTCTTCATCCACTTGTGCAAGGACTGCCCCAAGAGAATTCTCCAAAACCGAGATATACAGAACTAAGGGCTTGCCAGGGACTGGTGGTCTAAGCACAGGGGGACTAGCCAGGTATCTTTTCAAACCATCGAATGCATCCTGGTACTTCGAATCCCATTTGAACTCGGCCCCCGCCTTGGTCAACTCATAGAAAGGTTTACACCTTTGAGAGTATTGTGAGATGAACCGGTGGACAAACTGTAGCCTCCTGATTAATCCTCGAAGTTCTTTCATATTTCTTGGAGGAGGCATACCAATGATTGCTTTGGCCTTGTTTGGGTCGATCTCTATGCCCCTTTTGCTCACTATGAACCCCAATAACTTTCCTGAGGATACTCCAAACGTACATTTCTTTCGGTTCATTTTCAATTTATATTCCCTAGCCCTTTGCAAGACCTTTCTGAGCACTTCAGGATAATCTTCTCGGCTTTTGGACTTAACGACCAGGTTATCCACGTACACCTCTACAAGGGTATGCATCATGTCATGAAAGATAGCCATAATTGCCCTCTGGTAGGTAGCACTAGCATTCTTTAGTCCAAAGGGCATGACGACATAGCAGTAGGTTCCCCAAGGTGTAGTAAACGAGGTCTTCTCCTGGTCCTCTTCGGCCAATCGGATTTGGTTATATCCAGAATAGCCATCCATGAATGATAGCATCTCGAATCCAGCAGTGTTATCAACCAGTACATCAATATGAGGTAGAGGAAAGTCATCTTTAGGAAACGCTCGGTTTAAGTCCCTGAAGTCTATACAGATCCGAACACTACCATCCTTCTTCATGACAGGGACTATATTTGCCACCCATTGCGGATAAAGGACAACCCTAATGAATCTTGCTTGTTGTAACTTGTCGACCTCTTCTTTCATCTTAAGTGCAACATCAGGGTGGAATCTCCTTAATTTTTGTTTGACCGGGGTAGCTCCAGGTTTCAAAGTAAAACGATGTTCAGCTAACGAGTTGTCTAACCCCGGCATGTCTTCGTATGTCCATGCGAACGTGTCCTTGTATTCTTCCAAAATTTTAATTAAGCTCTGTTCCTCAGTGAGAGTGAGGTTTGTACTTAGGAGGACTGTCTTGGGATCTTCCGGTGTCCGAGATTCAATTCTTTTGTCGGTTCATCCACCATGGCTAATGGTTCTTCAAACCTTTTAAGTCCAGATGCATATGCATCAGCCATGTCCTCAATTCCATCCTCAAAATCAGGATCCTTTTTTGATAAAACCTCGTAAACTCCCAGTGTATGATCTACATTGAATTCATCCTCATATTGGATTTCATCAAGCTGGATAGCATTTTCCAAAAACCTTAGCAGCCTTGCACATTCCTTGCATTTTTGAGCTATTTGTTGGAGATATCTCTTTGGCACACGTTTACCTCGAATTTTCTTATTTCCTATACTAACTACTCCTAATGAAGACGAAATTGGAAAGGTGGTATTTATAGTGAGTGAAGGATCGAGTAGATCAATCAGTGAGTCAGAGAAGAGGGGTCCCTGGTTGGGAGCACCCTCCGAGTCAAGTAGAGACGTCTCATCAACGGAAAACTGAGTTTGCGAGAAGACATTTTTTGGGTATTTTTTGTGTTTTCAATAACAAAAAGAGAATGAGCTGATGGGGCTCGAGCAGAAATAGAAAGCTTAAGCAAAAATGGGAAAAATGGGCTCGTGGGCCCAACAATGACAAGAAAGGGGCAGATAGGCCCAAAGCTTGTGAAAAGATCTATGGGGCATATGGGCCCAAGTGGTGGGCACATGGGCCCAAAGCTAGAAAAGAAATTTAAAGGGCACGTGGGCCCAATTGGTGGGCACGCGGGCCCAATTGGGCATAGAAGCCCAGTGGAGTAAGAAGATTCGAATGGGCTCTCAGGCCCAGCGATCAGTTCAGGTGACCATTTTGGCCCAGAAGTAGGAATTGGGCTAGATAGCCCATCAAGTGAATTTTGGAGGGAGAGTGTGAGGATTTTAAAATACGTGATCGTAGGATACGGTTCACGTGGGATGTTGATTGGAGGTGAGTTTGAATGGACAAGTTGTTTTGAGATGGACTTGCCCTCGACTGGTTCTTCCTCCTCTATGAACAACTGAGCCAAAGATGAACTCAGGTTGTCCACTTCCTCCTCTTGCTCTGGTGCCTTCTTCCTCTTGACTGGTTCTTCTTCTTTGTCCCCGACCATCATCATGGTCTCCCCTTTGATAAAGAATTTTTGGAGTCCCATGGCATTTTTTGGCCGGTAGACCATTCTCGTAGCCAAGCCCATGTCTCTTTGGTCTTTGTACGTCTTTAATGGGGTGCACAACCCCCTGCAGCTCCTTTTCCAACCCCTTTCCTGGCTGATAGCCCATCCCTTTCATCATCCGCCATGCAACTGTATCTGGAGGCGTCGTTAACATCATGACCTCGGGCAGCTCTGTAGTGGAAACCAACGGCTGGACAAATTCTGATACTGGCAGTGCATAAGAGGGGTAATCCACATCATTTAGAATGGGGATGTTGGTTACTTTAATCACCTGGCCCTTGTATAGGAACTTCAGACACTGATGATTAGTGGAGGCAACAGCTCCTGTTGCCTCAAGATATGGGCGTCCCAAGATAGCTTTAAACGTAGGGTCCAGTTCTAGAACATGAAACTCGGCGGTGACAGCACATGGTCCGAGCCCTACTTCCAACGTAACCACCCCTCATGCCGGCTTCCGGGAGTTGTCATAGGCTATCACTGTGATGGCATAAGGATCGATTTCTTCATCGGAGATGACTCAAAGTTGCAATGTTTCTGGCGGCATGACATTTATAGATGCTTCAGTGTCAATCAAGCATGACTTAATCTCCATGCCTCTGATGACTACTGCAACGCGCAAGGTGTACTTTCTGATCTCTGGCTGTGCCAACTCCTCCTGTGTAAATGTAAGTGCCGGATGTTCACTCCTCGGGGTCAGGACAATAATGATCTTCTCTAGTGGGATGTCCTCATTGACCATGACCCGCTGCAAGTATTGTTGTAGAATGTCCTGATGGTTCTTCGACCTCTTTATCAGCTCCAGAATTGAAATCCGTGCTGACATTTTGTCCAAGTGCTTCAATAAGTCATATGCCATGCCGGGCAACGGTTCTTCCACTGCCTCCTCTTCTACTTGCTCCTGTGGTTGCATCCCGGCCTAGGGGAAGACCCTTTGGAACATCCTCCCGCTACGAAGTACCACCGCCAGCATGGTAGGGGGGAGTGGTGATGATGGTGATGGTAGGATTGATTGGTATGTTGAGGAGCCCGTGGTAGGTGGGGGTGGTGAGGATCGGATGATGAGGGGTCGTGGATTGGTGGAGGCCGGTATGTTGGGTGATGGTTGGGGTGTTGGTGGTGATGGTCTAATGATGAGGGGTCGTGGAGTGGCAGTGACTGGTAGGTTAGGTGATGTTTGGGGTGTTGGTGGCGGTCTAATGATTAGACGTCGAGGAGGAACGATAGTTGATAGGTTAGGTTGGGGTGCTGGTTGGGGTGTTGGTTGGGAGGCTGGTGATGGTCTAATGATTAGGCGTCATGGAGGGTTAATGGTTGGTGAGGGTAGTGGTGTTTGGGTAGTTTGTGGGTTGGGGGCAGCTCTTGGTATGTAGAGTATGGTGCGGTTTGTAGGTGGGGTTGGTCTGGCAGGCATGGTGGCGATTTGATCCTCGACCTGCCAACCCTGGGAATGGTGGGTTGATTCCTCGATGGCAGAGTGGATGAGGCCGAGTCGTTGGTTTGGTGGTGCTGGTGCCGGTTCTTGTATGGGTGCATGTACCGGGAGCGGATCTTGGACTATGCCCAGGCCGGGCTGCTGTTGTGCTTGAGGTTGCTGTTGCCGAGGTTGATTCTGACATGCCTTCATTTCTTGAATGGATTCTCCCATCTGTGCCCAGTCAATGTTCCCTTGATCATTGAATTCATGAATGTAATCTTTAAATTGAAAGCATACATCCACCGTGTGCCCATGATACCGATGATAAGTGCAGTACTTTGTTGTGTAAACATTTGCCAGCCATCCTTCTCTCTCCTTTGGAACTTCCAACTGCTGTTCAGCCATTAGTGCATTAAAGATATCGGTGAGGGGGAACGGCAGTTGAGGATAGTACTCTCTCTTAGGTCCCCCCTTCTAGGTCTGTTGGCTGGTGGTGGCACTTGGTTGTAAGCTTGTTTTTGTGGTTGTGGTCGGTTGTAGACAGGTTGTTGTTGAGGCGCTCGGTTGTAGGCATTTGGTTGCTGGGGCGCTCGGTTGTAGGTGGGTTGCTGTGGTGGTGCTCGGTTGTATGCAAGTTGCTGCTGGGGCTGAGGAGCTGGTTGAGGAGCTGGGCGGTATTGTTGGTTGGGTGGTGGGTTACGGTATTGGCTTTGGCAATACCCACCCTGGTTACCCATGGCATTGATGCTCTCATTGTTTACTACCCCTTCGGTGGTGGGTCCTACTGGTATAGGCTTTCTAGTGTTACGGGGCTTGGTGTCAAATGGGTTGATCATGGATGCGTCCTTAAAGTGGGCTTGGAGGTAGCGGGTGCTATCACACAACTCACTCATGGTTGTTGGGCGGTGCATGATCAGGAGGTTGCGAAGGTTGGGCGTGGTGTTCCCGATGAGCATCCTCACCTGCTCCCCTTCTAAGATGGTATCCACTAGCCTCTCAGCCATTCCCCTCCACCGATCAGCAAATCTGGCAAAGTCCTCATCCGACCTCATCTTTTCGGTAATTAAATCAGTTATCGAGTAGGCTGGCTCCACCCGATCCTTGTACCTCTATATAAACTTCGCCTTGACAATGTCGAAATCCGCCGCCTCAATGGAATCAAGAGAATAGTACCAGTCCAGGGCGGATCCCTCCAATGACCGACGAAATAGGAAGGCAAGGGCTTTGCGATCATTTTTCTAGAACGCAGAGTCGTAGAGAAAGCTCTTTAGATGGTTGAAAGGATTACCAGTCCCATTGTAATGTTGGAAGACTGGTATCTCTGAAGGAGGAAGGTGTAGAACTGGGAAGGATGGGACAGAGATTTCAGAGATGGCTTTAGAATCGAAGCGATGCCTCATCTCTTCAAAGCGCTCATCCATCTGGTTAAGTTTGTTCATTAATGCCTGGGTGAGGCTGGATTCCTGAGCCACGGGAGCAAAGTGTTTAGGTGTTTGGGTTGGAAGAGGTAGGTTGGAAACAGGAACTGGAATAGTATTATGTGAATGCCCCATAACGGGGTGAGTGGAGACACGGCATGGTTGCCTAGGAGAAGAGATGATTTGAGGCCTGACTGCTGATTGAGGTAGTGAGGGGGCTTGATTTCCCTCGACCGGATCTTGATTGGCGGGCATCTTGCCATTCATCAAGGATTGCACAAGCGAAAAGGATTCAGGGTCTAGATGAAGAGATAGACTCTGGAGGTGTTGCTCCATGCTAAGTGAAGCAGGTTGATGGGTAGGATTTTGAATTTCTGGCTTCCTGACGGCGTTGACATGGCCCTCTGGTTGGACCATGGGTTGTTTCAGCTCGTAGTGGCCCGTCTCGTACACCTCTTCTTGGCCGTAGTAGTCCGACATTCCGATGTGTCTTCCGGACCTTAGTGTCATGGGCATCCTGTCAAATTTTCTTACAAAATAGTTGAAAGAAGGCAAATGAAAAGTGTAAGAGAATTTTTGTTTGGTTATGATTGTTTGTTTGATTTGATTTGGTTTCAATTTTGTTGTTTGGCAAGCAAGTTGAAGACAAAAATTAAAGGGATTTTTTTTGTTTTAGGTGTTTTGAAAGAAGAAAATTCTTTGGTTGTTTTCAATTATTGTGAGCAAGCAAGTTATGCAAACAAGTTTTTAAAATGACTACTCGACAATTTTTGGGTTGAAACCTTAGATTAGATAGATTGTTAGCAATTGTTCACTCAAATGGGTATGGTTCCTATTGCTTCAATCTTGAAGACCTAAGGTTGTCACTCAATCACCACGAGTAGGTACTTGGGTTCTTTTGGTTTTGGGAAAGTGGTACAACCGGCCCAATCGTGTGGAGAGGAATACTCCACGGATGGGGACTTATGGAGGCCTTGATGAAAACAACCAAATCAACTAGGAAGAAATATCCCAGAAGAGAGGTTAGAATCCACCAAGATGGTGTTTGGAGGGTGAGGGTGTGTTGGGAGAGAGAGCCCCCCGCCTCGAATGCCCTACGGATCGGAAGAAGTCCGGTACCCGATGCAAAAGCTAATGCAAAAATTAAAAATAGAGGGTAGGAGGAGAAGAAACAATCAATATACAAACATGAATGAAATCTATTAAATAAATCAAACAAGTGAATGCAAGCAAGACAAGCAATGATAAAGTAACACAAATAACTAGCAACTAGCAACTAAAGGTGGTTCGCGCGGGAACCGGCTTGTGATGGAGTGTCCAAAGGGGGACAAATATGAAGTAAAGGTAAAAGGATGGTCCACGCGGGGACCGATTTTAAAATAAAGTGGCTCACACGGGAGCCGAGTTTTGGAAAAGTAGGTGGTTCACGCGGGAACCGGTTTTTGAAAGAAAAGGGGTGGTTCACGTGGGAACCGGTTTGTTTGATTGGAAAAAGGAAAGGAGGGCCACGTGGGGCCAATATAAAGTGGTGCAAAAGGGTGGTCCACACGGGGACCGATCTGAAAGTGTGTTGGTTCACGCGGGAACCTGTTTAGAAAAGGGTTTGGTTCATACGGGAACCGGTTTTAATGAAGAAAGGGGTGGTTCACGCGGGAACCGATGTAAAAGATGAAAAAATAGAAAGAGGGCCACGTGGGGCCAATATAAAGGTGCTATAAAGAGGTGGTCCACGTAGGGACCGATCTGAAAATAAGTTGGTTCACGCGGGAACCGAGTTGGAAAAGAAAGGTGGTTCACGCGGGAACCGGTTTATAAGAAGAAAAGAGGTTCACGCGGGAACTAGGTTGAAATTAAAGACAAGTAACTCAAGTCCACATGGTGGACAATCTTAAAGAAAGAGTAAATAGCAAGTTTAAAGGTAAATGATCATGGAAATGATAAAGGACAAGCCGGTTCACGCGGGAACCAAGTCGGAAAACAACTAGTTGCACGAATCAATCAAGCTAGCACGGTTGAAGACATTGGTTGTCCCACCGTGGTCGCCAAAAAGCTGTCGACTCCGAAAATGGGTTCCGGATCAGCACCTCAAGATAAGGTGAAAGATAGAATATGAGAAAAAGGAGTGAATCGGAAAACACTCGGAAAGCGGTAAAAAGTGTCCTCACCTCGATCCCACACTCACAATGATCCCCGAACTTTAATCTCATGGTGTTGCTCGAGCACCGGAGATGGTTCGGGTCATGTGGGAGGAGAGTGAGGAAGAAATGAACTGAAAGCATAAATGAAAGGTGGTCGCCAGGAGCCACGGGCTCCACTTTATGGAATGAAAGTAGAAAGGAAGTTGAATTTGACCGTGTACCTTAGCGTGGGAGATCGGGATATGGGTTCAACCTTCTTCTTCTTCGGCCAGCCGAGGAAGAAGAGTCTCCAACCGATGCTGGCTTAATAGACCTGTGCAACTAGAACAATAAACCAAGTGAAAGAAACCGATTAGAACTATGGGAAGTGTAGGAACTATAGAAGAAGAGATGAAACAAAGAAGCAATTGGAATCAAACTCACCGGATTGGGGCGAGCCCTAACCCCTTTTTTATTTTTGGTTATGTAAAATGATGCAAATGAACTAAAATATGCTATAACAATTAAATGAACTGAGTTAAGAGAAACTTATAGAATGAAACGGCTTGAGTTGAAGCCGAGATGAGTAAAACGAGCCGGTTCGGGTAGCTTTGCACCCTTCTGTCGCGACTTTAGTGAAGAGAATGCCACAGATGACCCCAATGTCAGAATCGAGTGCCATTTATTGAAGTAGACAGAAGACTCGGAGAGGAAGAGTTCTTATGTTTATGATTTCTCCTAAATACTCCTTTAGAAGTCTGTAAAAATTATGAAAGTGGACAGATGTAGAAAACAGAACCTGAATGCGCGCACTCAGTGAAGCAACTGCCACGAACGAACGGAAAGTCAGAATCGAGTGCTGTCAGTTGGAGATGAAAGAGGAAGAAGAGGGGAACAACTTCTATGTTGAATACTTTTGTATAAGAAGTCCCGGATTTTATTCAAAAGTCGATGAAGTAGGTTGATGCAGAACGCCCGGATTGAGCCTTCTCCTTCACTTCGGGATCGATCTCTTGACGTCGGATCGGCTTTGGACGTAGGGACAGCCTTGGGAGAGAGCTTGGATGACCTCAGGACTGTAGACACGCAATTTTGGCCTAGTTGAAGAGACTAAATTCTTGTTTTCATGAGTAATATTTGAGTAATCTTTCAAGGGAACCGAGTTTTCTAGAAAAATCAAGTCTTTCGGCGCATTTCGAAGAAGATCAATAGGCATTAACCAGGGTCAAAGTGCCCTATATACAGGGCACCAGGCCCTGGCGCCCTATATATAGGGCACCTGGCGCCCTACTTATAGGGCACCAGGCACCCTATAAATAGGGCACCAGGCGCCCTACTTATAGGGCACCTGTACCTGATCTGACTGATTGGACAGATTGATGGGACAGTTCTGCAGATAAAGTTGTTCTCTGCTTGCCTATAAAAGGACCCCCATTTGGAAGGTTTAGCACACACTAAGGGCATCCCTCACCTTCTCTCATCCACCACTACACATCCCAGGCCTTGCAACCCCCCTCCAAGCTCTCAAACCATCCCAAAACCATCTCCCAAAACCCAAAAAAAATCATAGTTGCTTTTTGAAGGGATATTCGAGCAGAATGAAGTTACCCTCTTGTGTGCTGTAGAAAGACCCCCATATGGAGGTTTTGGACACCCCAAGTCCATCTCCCACCTCATCTCATCCACCACTACGAATCTAAGCCTTCATCGCACCCTCTCAAGCCCTTAGATCATCCCAAAATCCTTCCCCAAAAAACCCAATAAACTCACAATTTTCTTCTTCAGAAACATGGTTTTTCTCCAACTTTGAGGGCTTGTATACTTCATTTCCCTTATATCTAGTGCCAAAACACTTTTTCATTAGCTTCACTTGAGTATTGACTACTTGAAGAAGTCCTTCTTCCATCTTGAAGGTCTTCTTACACTCCGGGGCAACGCTGCGAAGAAGGGAAGAAAATCTGTTGAAACCAGTCCCTGGTGCCCCATAAATAGGGCGCTTTGACTTGGTCAACGCACCCCATCAAGGGGACACCTGCAGCAGGCGTCCCATATATGGGGCACTAGCAGGGGCATACCCCATTTTGCATTTTATTGAGTTTATTTACCTTTCCGGTCGATCCTTTACTCCCCCCTTTCATTTTAACTCTCACTGACATGTCATTTAGCATATATTGAGCCACTCATTTGCATTTTCATGCATATCTAAACCTTCTAAATAGGGGTTGGGATTTACTCCCAATCCGGTTAGTCTCTTTCCTTTTGCATGTTTGAATTCAAATTTGAGCACGATACTATGCTTTCATTAGAACTAATGAACCTTTCACTTGTTTCTATGTTTTCTTATGGACATTTTTAGGTGAATACGATTGAGGCGGAGCTTCAAACGGATCAAAGACGAAGGACTCACTAAGCTCTCTTCTTTCGGCCGGCTGAGAGAGGAGAAGTCGGAACCCAACAATCTCCCCGCTTACAAAGGTACGACGGTCATTTCTCCATTTCATTTCTTTTCATTCTACTATATTTTGGAGCCTTTGGCTCTTGGCGACCACAACCACTAACATCCCATCCACCAAATCCCCAAAGCAAGCGTAGGGGCCGGAAAAGGGGAGATCTACGGATATCCCGTTTCGGGTGCTTACACCTTTTGGCGACCACGGTGGGACCGACTTTGCTGTAGTGAGATCCTATTTTATTTTCTAAGAATGTCCATTTGAAAGCATGTTTATTTTCATTTCCATGTGAGTCATTTCCATTTCCTTGCATCGTTACTTGTTTATGTTGCTTACTAGTTTCTTTGAAGTACCACCTACTTCTCTTCAAGTTTACTTGCTTTTCGTTTATCTTTTTAAAAGCATAGCGATCTGATTTCCAACTTTGTTAATCAACTTATTTTACCTTAGCATCTTAGATATCATCTTCATCCCTTGTTAAGTATACTTGCCTATTTCTTTCTAAGTCTAGTTTTCCTTTAGCAAACCTTTCAAAGCATGCTTGGTTAAATTAGTGCTTTCTTCTATCTTAGTTTAATTTCATATCATTGTCTTGTTCATTTGCTTCCTACAACATCTCATTAATCATTGTATGCTTTTATTTTCATCTTGCTTGCTCCTTAATTCCTTGACATTTCACTCGCATTTAGTTTGCATTGGGGTTTCGGCTCCTTAGGTCATCCGAGAAGGGAGGCTCTCTCCTCCCAAAGCCCCACACATCCAAACACCCCTCTTGGTGGTTGCGAACTCCTCCTCCGGGGATTCCCTCTGGGAAGGACTGGGTAGCTTCCATCAAGGCCTCCGTAAGTCCCCAGACGTGAAGGATTTCCTCTTCACTGATCGGGCAGGTTGTACCTTTTCACCCCAAAACCCGAAGTACATATTACCTATCGTTGTGAAAAGAGTGACAACCTTAGATTGCTCGGCGTTGTGAGAGCATAGGGTCCTACCCATTTATTTGAGTGGACAATCTTTCTCTTAACAAGCCATTAATTTGAGGTTGAAACTCAAAAAAGATTTTGCGTTAATCATTCCAAGTTTTTGCTATTACTTGCTTGCAAACAAAAACTGAAAATTAAACAAAAATCCCAAAATCACCTAAAAAGAACCTAAACAAATTTTTTTTCTTGAGGTTAATTTGCTTGATAACTTGCTTGTCCAACAAAAGAAAATCAAAACAAAAAAGGGATCAAAAATCAAAACCAAAAAAATCCTTGAGCTTTTATTTGTCAACCTTCTTTTTCTATTGTGTTTATGAATTTAAGGTCAGGACGAGTTATCAGAATGGCGAATCAAAGATACGAGCAACTACAGTTGGAGTATGACCAATCTTATTTCTATCCTGATGCCGTATGTGCCGTCATTGAACCCGAAATTCTCCCCGAACCTAGTCAAACTTCTCCTCGACCCAATCCAAATTCACTTTGGGAGGCATTCTCTCATGCTGACCCTACCCAAATTCAGGCTATCGAAGCCATCCTCAAGGGCAAGTCGCCCACCGACCACATTCCTCTCGAAGGTGGTCTTTGTAGACACGCCAAATTCACCTAATTCAGAGCATAAAACTCATGTTTTATAGGGTAACATGTATTATTGACCTTATAATGATGCCGGGTCTTTTAAAGTTGATTTGGAGCTTCGCCGAACGAAATCGGATGTTTTCCGATATTTTTCGCAAAAAAAGCCGTAATTTCCGAGCGAAAGTCACACGTAAATCGTGTAAACATGGAAATTGGCTGAATGACCAATGCCTAATGATCATGCATTTAATGTTATGGTCATATTCACACCCCGAACAAGTTTTGTTGCATACCGTGCCTTTCCGGTTTGCCGTCAGAGTCATTTTGACCTGTATCGGATCTTCTGTTCACTGCCCTAAATTAAGGATAAAATTCTGAAGTTTTGAAGGGTGTGATGGCTAATCCAATGCTATAGAAAGCTTCTTCGGCCTGTTATCTTTCCAACGCAACAAACGGCGTCGAATTCCGAGTTCGGGAGTGTTCGCAATGGCTTCCGGAAGAAGGACGCGCGAAACCAGTCCCATGCACCCGGGTTCCTGGTCACATGCGCCCGGGACCTAGGGCATGTGGCCATGCGCCCTACCAGTGAGGCACGTGACCTTGTGCCCTCACTTGAGGGCACATGCGCCCCACCCTGGAGGCACGAGGGACCCAATTTTTCACCGGGACTCTACCACTAACCGTCGATCGGATAAGGCCTCATTTCTCGAGATTTGTGCCCATGCGCCCTCACTGGGGGGCACATGCGCCCCTCAGTGGGGCTCATGCGCCCTGCACCAGGGCGCATGAGCCCAGGGGTGGGGCGCAAGGCCCCTATTTTTTAGCCCTGATAACGCTGCTCGTTCTCCTATAAATTAACTCTGATTCCGGTCATTCCAAGGGCATGAGCACGACCCCCAGGCATGTCAAGACGTCCAACCACCCTCCTGCATCTATTTTGTAATTTTTAGAGAGAGAATTTCGAGTTTTTATTGAGAGAAAAGTCGGTTCAAGAGAGAGGAAGGCTGTTCTGCAGGTGATCTGACAAGTCTCTCTTCTTTGGCCTCTACAGAAGTGTGTAGACGTCTGCTTCCAGTGCTCTCTTCATAAAAGTTCTTCCTCTCCAAGTCTTCTTGAGTTTTCAATCAACGGTACTTGATTCTGAGGTCGGGGCTGGTCGTGACGAGCGCAGAAGCAAAGTCGCGCCTGGCAGATCCTGGACTGCTGCTCGGCTTTTTCGACAACACAGATTTGGCTATATATTTCTCTATTCAACTCAGAATCTTTCAGTTCTTTTTCCTATCTATTTATTTAGTTATTATACATACTCCTATCATTTTTTTACATTTTTTCATTACTTTTACTCTGTTAATCCGAAAATAAAAAAGGGGGGTTAGAGATAACCCGAATCTGGTCAGTTTCTAGTCAATTGTGTGTTTTTTATGTTATTCTCTTTACATATACTCCACTTTGTCTAGTTCTAATTGTCTATTTCACTTGTTTGTTTGTCTAGTTTCACAGAATATCAAGCACCTACCGCGTTGAGGACTCTTCTTCATCGGCCGGCCGAAGAAGGAGAAGCTTTAACTCACATTCTTCACGCTAAGGTACACACGGTCAATTTTAATTCTATAAATCGGAACCCACGGTTCCTGGCGACCACATTTATTTCTTCTCACCCTCCTCCCACATGACCCAAACTGTCTCTTTGGTGATCGAGCGACGCCAAGGGATGAAACTTCGGGGATCAATGTGAGTGTGGGACCGAGGTGAGGGTTGCTTTCCGATGTTTTATTCCTTTCTTTTTTCATCCCCTCTTGAGGTGACGATCTGGATTCACGGACTTCCCTGAAAAGGAGAGGACCCCGTCAAATTTTCAGAGTCGACAGCTTTGTGGCGACCACGGTGGGACAAGCAATGTCTTCAACCGTGGGTGCTAAGTGTTTTGTTTGCAACTAGTTCTAGTTCTAGACCGGTTCCCACGTGAGCCTTTCCTTCTTTCCACCTCTCTTAAACTTCATGCCATCTCAAAATTTCTGATTTCACCCATCTTTCATCAGATCTGAAGTGCCAAGTATGCCATTTAATTTCTGTCATTTTATTTAAACCGGTTCCCACGTGAACCATCCTTTTCCTTTTAAACCGGTTCCCACGTGAACCAATCCCTTTATTTACTTCGGTTCCCACGTGAACCAAAACCCTTTTTTCTAGATCTATCCCAACTTGGATCAGATCTTTATTCACCTTTAATTGGCCCCACGTGGCCCTCTTTTGATCATTCAAACCGGTTCCCACGTGAACCACCCCTTTTTACCCAAAACCGGTTCCCACTTGAACCACCTTTACTTTTTACCCCAGTTCCCACATCGGTCCCCACGTGGACCACCCTTTTGCTTGGCTATCAGATCTGAACCCTCTTATTTCCATCACTTTTCACTATCTCCATTTGGCTCACATAAGAAACAAGTCTAGATTCTGGTTTCTAGTTGCTTGTCTAGTTTCTAATTGCTTGTCTGGTGTTGATTGCTTGTTTATTTAAGTTTATGCTTTGCTCATTACTTGTTTTATTACTTGATTGCATTCTCTTCTCCTTCTCTCTACCTCCTTATTTTACACTTTTTTGAGGCGGGAGCTCACTCTTCCATTTACCCCTCCCATCCAAAACACCCTCTTGGTGGATTCTGACCTCTCTTCTGGGATATTCCTTCCTAGTTGACTTGGTTGGCTTTCATCAAGGCCTCCATAATTCCTCATACGTGGAGTATTCCTCTTCACGATCGGGTTGGTTGTACCACTCCCCAAAACCCGAAGCATCCTATGTTACCTACACGTGGTGAGATTGTGTGAAACCTAGGTCATTGGAGATTGGAGTTAGGATCCTAACCCATTTGTTGAGAGAAAAATTCTTAACAAAATTCATAAACCTAAGGTTTAATCAAAATCATTGCGTAATTTTTCTTTCAAGTGTTTGCATCACTTGCTTGTCAAACAAAAATTCAAACCTCTAACTTTTTGCAAAATACTAAAAAAAACCAAAAAAAAGTTCTTTGTTTACTTTGTCAACTTGTTTGTTCCTTGAAGTTCAATGCAACTAAGGTCTGGAAGGCACGTTGGAATGGCGGAACAAGTTGAACATCGAGAGCACGAGATGGGTCACCAACCAAATCCGTCAGATGGTCGTGTTAATCCATTGTTTGAGTCAGAAGCGCAAGAAGTCCCTCAACCATCTGCTCCTCGTGATGTTGAACAACTCTTTAGGGAGTTGTCTCTCTATACCGACCCAGAAACCTATGCCCGCATACAATCCATGGTGAAGGGAAAAATGGCCTCAGATCAAGCTGAAGTTAACCAAGTTGCCTTATCTCCTCGTCCTCTAGTTCAACCACCACTCATTCAATCACCCTTTGTTCAACCTCCTGTTGTTCAACAATCTATGATTAAACCATCATTGGCACTAGCACAACCATCTGCAGTTCAACCCTCTATAGTTCAACCATCTGTGGTCCAACCCTTATTTTTTCAACCATCTTATTTTAACCATGTTGCTCACCCAGCCCATCAAGTCATGGGACAATCTTCAAGTCATGCTCCTCAATTCCAAAATCATGTCTCTAACCACATACCCCAACCAAGAAACCAAGAACTGCTCACACCAGGGCAATCATGGATCAGCTCACCCAGATGAATGAACGTTATGAAGAGCTGAGATGTCGCCTGGACTCCAAGTCAGTTCCTGAGATTTACATTCCTTCTCTGCCAGTCCTACACCTGCCACCTTCTGAGCTACCAGTTTATCGCCGCTACAATGGTACTGGCAACTCTTTTCTCTACCTTAAAGATTTTCTTTACGAATCCTCGTTCTGGAAAGATGATCGTAGGGTTCTTGCCTTCTTGTTCCGTCGATCATTAGAAGGGTCTGCATTGGAATGGTTCTACTCACTCGACTCCTTTAAGGCAGGAGACTTCGATATTGTTAAAACCAAATTCTTGCAAAGATACAGAGACCGGGTGGCACCAGCATGCTCCATTACAGACTTGATTGCTGAGAAGATGAAGCCCGAAGAGGACTTCATAAAGTTTGCTGATCGCTGGAGGGGAATGGCAGAGAAATTGACAGATATGATTTCTGAAGGGGAACAAGTGGAGATGCTTATTGGTAACACTACACCTGCCTTGAGGAATGTCTTGATCATGCACTATCCTACCACAATGAATGAACTCTATGACAGTGCCCGATACTTGCAAGCCCACTTCAAGGATGCCACAATGATAAATCCATTTGATCCCAAACCTAGAAACTTCAGGAAGACCCCCTCAGCACTAGTTGGGCCTACAACCGAAGGAGTGGTCAACAAAGAAGCTATAAACATTGTGGGGAACCAGGGAGGGAACCGTCAAAACCAGTTCAGAAACCCACCACAGAACCCTTCCTATTACCCCCCTCAACAACAGGTTAGGCCACCACAACCACGACAACCACCACGACAACCACAACAACCACCTCAACCAGTAGCACAACCCCAGCAACCTCGACAACCAACCTACAATAGGGCACCGCCACCACCCAATCAGGCACCACGAAGGGGAGGTCCTAGGAGAGAGAACTACCAACAACTCCCTTACTCCGTGACCGACATCTTCAATGTACTCATGGCAGAAAAACAGTTGGAATTGCCCAAGGAAAGAGAGGTTTGGCCAACAAATGTTGATATGTCCCGATACTGTGCTTACCACCGGTGTCCTGGTCACACTGTAGCAGTGTGCTTTCAATTCAAGGATTACATCCACGATTTGAATGACCAAGGCAGCATTGATTGGGTCAAAATGGGGGAATGCATACAAGCTATGAAGGCTAGGCAGCAGCAGCGACAGCGTCCACCGGCTCAACCTCAACAACAACCTGGCTTGGGGATTATTCAGAATCCGCTCCCATTACATGCTCCCGCTCCAGCACCGGCACCAGCACATCCAAACCCAGGAATTGGTCTAGTACACTCCATTGTCCAGGGAGATGCCAATCGTGCTCAAGGTTGGCAACTAGAAAACCAAAATGCAACCATGCCTGTCAACCCATCTAGGCCTCCTGCTATGAACCCTCCTAGACAAATAATTCGTGCACCTGCTACTCCACAACTACCACAAAGCTCAATAACCCAACCACTGGCTGCCACTTCTTCTCGCCAACCCATCATTAGGCCAGCCCCCTCTCTAACTACACCTCCTTCAACCATTGCTACACACCGGCCTTTGCTCATCCGACCACCACAATGACCACCAAACCTGAACCCCCAGCCTACGAGCTCTACCACTCTAAAACCCCAACCTATCATACCACCAACACCCCAACCAATCCCACAACCTACACCTTTATTAAACTCATCAACCACTCCTGCACACCGGCCTCTTCTTATTAGGCCACCGGTATCACCATCACTACCACCTTCAAATCCTACCCCTCTACCAACTAACCCAATCTTCCTAGAACCACCAATCCCATTGCCTACCATACCTGCACCTACACCACTTGTTCCCACCCCAGTTAACCCATCACCTCTACCCGACCGCCAAATAGCTCCGGTGCTTCGGAGTGGGAGGATGTTCCAGTGGCTCTTTCCCCAAGCTAGTACTCAACCGCAGGATCAAGTGGAGGAGGAACAAGTAGAAGAACCATTGCCAGGCACAGCCTATGATCTGTTAAAGCATTTAGATAAAACACCAGCCCGTATTTCCATACTTGAGTTGATCAAAAGATCAAAGGTGCACCAGGAGATTCTACAGCAGTACTTGCAAAGGGTCATGGTGAATGAAGATCTCCCACCTGAGAAGATCACTACAGTGTTAGCCCCTAGAAGTGAGCACCCAACACTCACTTTCTCTCAGGAAGAATTAGCAGATACAGAGGTCAGGAGATATGCTTTGCATGTGGCTGTTATCATCTGCAATGTCGAAGTAAAATCATGTTTGGTTGACACTGGAGCTTCTATCAACGTTATGTCGCCAGAAACTTTGCAGTTGTGCGGTATTTCTGAACAAGAAATCAAGCCATCATGTGCCATGGTGACGGCCTACGACAACTCCAAGAAGTCTGCACATGGGGTGGTCACTCTAGAAGTCAAACTTGGACCATGTTCGGTCACAACAAATTTTCATGTTCTAGAATTGGATCCAACTTTTCGGGCTATACTTGGGAGGCCATACTTGGAGGCAATAGGAGCTGTGGCTTCAACAAACCACCAGTGCATAAAGTTTCCCTTTAAAGGACAGGTGGTCAAGGTGACTAGCATGCCTATAAGGGACGAGCTGAACGATGCTTCTTTACCCCTAGGTCTGTCAATACAACCCTAGATCTCAGTGGGAGAATTGCCAGAAGTTAGATGCATGACCGCCTCTCTACCAGACACACTGGGATGGCAAATGATGATGAAATTGGGCTATCAACCTGGAAGAGGTTTAGGCAAGGATCTTCAAGGGATCACTCAGCCAATTGAAACTGTGAAAAGGCCACGCAGGCAGGGGTTGGGATATGAAGAGGGTTCCATCCCAACGAGGATCTTCCAGCCAGGATATGCCATGGGGCTCCATACATTCTTTATCAAAGGGGAGACCATGATGATGGCTGAAGATGGCAAAAATTCCGTGATAGCTGTCAAGAGAAGGAAAGCTCCAGACAAAGAAGAAGAAGACTTGGAAGACCTGTGCTTATCTTTAACTCGTTTGTTCTCAAGTGGGGAAGAGTACCAGGAACCACCCAAGGGCAGACCAATCTTGGATCATCTAGTTAAGCATACCACCCAAGTCAAAACCATTCCACGAGGCCCAAATACAACAATGTCATGTTTGAACCTCGTACCTTTATTTCTAGATCTTTTGGATGGGCTTCAGGGCCCACTTACCCTCTTTGGGCCCATGTGCCCTCTTCAACCTTCCACTCTTATTGGGCCAGCTTGCCCATTTGCTTCCCTCATCAACTTCAGAACTGAGGGCTTTTCCCAACATGGGCTCACATGCCCATTTATTTCTATGATCGGGTCCACGTACCCGTTTACTTTTTTCATCAGTTTTGGACCCATGAGTCCACTTTCTGTTACCATTGGGCCCACGAGCCCCTTTTTCCCCTTTATTCTTAAGTTTTTCTCTCTGGTAATTCAGTCAGTTTCCAGCAAGACTCGAGTCACTCAGGCTCATTCTATCTTTTTACTTGAAATTTTCAAAAAAAAAACGTCTTCTCTGAAACTCACATTTCCATCGAGGAGATGTCTCTACTCATCCCAGAGGGTGCTCCCAATCAGGGATCCCTCTTTTCTGAATCATTGATCGATTTACTCGACCCCCCCTCCACTGTAAATACCACCTTTCCAGCTTTATCTTCAATAGGTCAAGTTAGGTTAGGAAATAGGAAAGTCAGAGGTAAGCGAGTTCCAAATAGGTATCTGCAACAATTGGCACAGAAATGCGTAGAGTGTGCAAGGTCGCCAAACTTTTTAGATGATACTATCCGGCTAGATGAAATCCGATATGAGGATGAGCATAACATAGATCATACTTTGGGAGTATATGAGGTGGTATCGTAGAAGGATCCCGAATCCGAGGATGAAATCGAGGACTTGGCTGATGCATATGCATCCGGACATAGAAGATTTGAAGAACCATCAGCCACGGGGAATGCACCGCCCAAGGACCTGAATTTAGGAACCCAGGAAGATCCTAAGACTATCCTCATTAGTGCAAACCTCACTCCCTCAGAAGAACAACGTTTGATCAAAGTTTTGGAAGAATATAAGGACACGTTCGCATGGACATATGAAGATATGCCGGGATTAGATAATTCATTTGTTGAACATAGATTAACCTTGAAACATGGAACTACCCCGGTCAAACAAAAGCTCAGGAGATTCCACCCTGATATTGCACTCAAAATGAAAGAAGAGGTCGACAAACTACATCAAGAAAAATTTATTAAGGTTGTCCTATATCCGCAATGGGTGGCTAACATAGTCCCTGTTATGAAGAAGGATGGACGAATTCGGATTTGTATAGATTTCAGGGACTTGAACCGAGCGTGTCCTAAGGATGATTTTCCTTTGCCTCATATAGATGTTTTGGTTGATAACACAGCTGGATTTGAAATGCTTTCATTCATGGATGGCTATTCTGGATACAATCAGATCCGGTTAGCTGAGGAGGACCAAGAGAAGACCTCATTCACTACACCTTGGGGAACATATTGCTATGTTGTCATGCCCTTTGGGTTAAAGAATGCTGGTGCTACATATCAGAGGGCTATGATGGCTATCTTTCATGACATGATGCACACCCTTGTAGATGTGTATGTGGATGATTTGGTTATCAAGTCCAAGAATCGGGAAGATCATTCTGAAGTGTTAAGGAAGGTTTTGCAACGAGCCAGAGAATACAAGCTGAAAATGAACCCTAAGAAGTGTACATTTGGAGTTTCATCAGGAAAGCTACTTGGGTTCATAGTAAGCAAAAGGGGCATAGAGATTGACCCAAACAAGGCCAAAGCAATTATTGGTATGCCTCCTCCGAAGAATATGAAAGAGCTTCGAGGATTGATTGGGAGGATACAATTTGTCCTCCGGTTTATCTCACAACATTCCCAAAGGTGTAAACCTTTCTATGAGTTAACCAAGGCGGGGGCCGAGTTTAAATGGGATTCGAAGTGCCAGGAGGCGTTTGATGGGTTGAAAACATACCTGGCAAGTCCCCCTGTACTTAGACCACCAATTCCCGACAAACCTCTGGTCCTCTACATTTCGGTTCTTGAGAACTCTCTCGGGGCAGTCCTTGCACAAGTTGATGAAGAAGGGAAAGAACGAGCTACTTACTGCTTGTCTAAGATGTTTGATGCTTGTGAGCTGAAGTACACTGTGGTAGAAAAGACATGTGCTGCTCTTGTTTGGGTGGTTCATAAACTCAAACATTATTTCCTTGCTCACCAAGTCAAGCTCATTGCTCGTATCAATCCCATTAAGTTTCTGTTAGAGAAGACAGTCTTCACTGATCGGTTAGGGCAATGGCAGAGTTTCTTATCCCAATTTAATATCACTTATGTCCCACAGAAGACAATTAAGGGCTATGCTATTGCTGAACACCTTGCCCATCATCCCATACCCGTCTTTGACCCAGTCCGGTCGTAGTTCCCGGATGACGAACTAATGTCAGTCCGATCTTCCAATCTTTGGACATTATATTTTGACGGGGCTCTGAACTCTCATGGTAGAGGGATAGGTATTGTCCTTCTGTCACCTGAAGGTGTCACCATTCCACAGGCTTTTTAGCGTAACTTTCCAGCAACCAACAACATAGCTGAGTATGAAGCCTTGCTGGCTGGGCTGGAGGCCGCTCATTTCCATGGTGCTACCGAACTAAGGGTGATAGGTGATAGTCAATTGATCCTACGCCAGGTCCTATCCAAGTACCAAACTTCTCATCCAAACCTCAAGCCCTACCAGGAGCTCGCTACCTGCTACATCAAGCTATTCTTCAAACTCACCTTTGTCCATGTCCCCCGTTCTCAGAATATCCTCGCCGATGCCTTAGCTTCACTAGCTTCATCTCTATCTGTCTCGCTAGGCAGGCAAGTGCGAACTATCTACATTTGTAAGAGGACAATTCCGGCAATTGAGGATGGACGTTTTCTGAAGGTTAAGGAGAGGTTCAACAGAAAGGAATACTTAGAACATAAAGAAGAAATCTCCTTGATTGAGTTAGAAGAATTAGAAGAATGTGAGAGACCTTGGTATGACGAGATTGCGAGGTATTGTCAAGATCAGTCATACCCACCTGGATCAACCACCAAAGAAAAGAAGGCAATCAGAAGAGTATCCCAGAGGTATACAATCCTAGGAGGAGTGCTCTATAAGAGAAGCCTAAGTGGAATCTTACTCAGGTGTCTTGATGAAGAAGAAGCCGAGTTGGTGTTGAAGGAAGCACATTCTGGAGTTTGTGGTGGTCATGTGAATGCCCAAGCCCTTGCTAAGAAAATCATCCGACAAGGGTATTATTGGCCAACTCTAGAAGAAGACTGCTCCATCTTTGTCCGGCATTGTCACTCATGTCAACTCCATGCCGACAAGATTCACTCTCCCGCATCTTCCCTTCAACCAATTCATGCCCCATGGCCTTTCGCCATGTGGGCTTTTGATATCATTGGCCCCTTGAGTGACCTCAACTCCGAAATGCGCTCAAAATCATTTATTCTGACGGCAACGGAGTGCTTCACAAAGTGGGCTGAAGCGGAAGCATTCGTGGAGATTAAAGCGTCAACAGTCTGCTCCATCATCAAGCGCAACATCCTGGCAAGGTTCGGGATCCCCAGCGACATCGTCACCGATAATGGGCCACAATTTCTTTCTCAAGATCTGCGTGATCTTTGCAACAGGTATTACATTTCATTGCATCATTCATCACCATACTATCCTCAAGGCAATGGTCAAGCGGAAGCCACTAATAAAACCTTAATCAAAATCATCAAGAAATCTTGTAAGTCTAGCAAATTTGCCGACTGGCCTGATAAGCTTGTAGATGCTCTATGGGCTTATCGTACTTCTGTAAGGACTCCCACTGGACAAACCCCATATGCTTTGGCATATGGGATGGAAGCAGTGGTCCCTTACGAAGTATTACTTCCATCTCTCCAAGTTCAGCTCGACAAGGATATTCCTGTTGATGAGAGACGAGAATCTCTCCTTGCACAGCTTGAACTCTTGGATGAAAGAAGGCTAGCTGCTGCCGAGAATGCCCAGACTTATCAGAATAGACTCAAAAGGTTTTATCAAAAGAGGGTGGTCGAGAGAAAGTTCGGAATCAGTGAGATGGTAGTCAAACGCATATTCGTTAAGCCGGGGGGTCCCCGCTCCAAGTTGCAACCTAACTGGGAAGGGCCTTTTGTAATCACTGAAAAGTATCCAGGTAATGCATATGAATTGACTAATGCAGATGGAGAAAAATTGAATCATCCTTGGAATGGAGTTTACCTCAAAAAATACTTTCCATAAAAATGGAGAAACCACTGGTATAATCTCAAGTCATCGATCCTAGGTTGTTCATGAGAAGTCAAGGGTAGGTACCATCCTACACACACAACACTTCCCGATCCTAGAATCCGGACAACCCGACACTTGCGAAAGGCAAGGCAGAAATCTAGAAATGGAAGGAGTACCCTTACCCTATTCTCTTCTACTCGGTCCAAGATAGGGAGAGAAGATTAGAGAGGGGTAGTATCGAAAACACTCGCCACCCTAGTAGGAGGCCGTCTCAGAGGGTGCAAAAGGGTGCCAAAAGATGGGCAATGAACCCCTCAGGTTAGAAAAAGAAAAATGATCAACCTGTCTGAATGAGTACCCAGAATGATAGTCAAGGCAAAAGGCACTAAAAGATGGGCAATGTCCCAACGGGTCAAAAAACCTGTCCAAATATGTGCCACATAGGAAAAAGCAAAAAAAAAAAGAAAGAAAAACCCAAAGAGGCCGAACCCCAATGGGTAATTTGAGTGAGAGTAGAGAAATCCCTCTCAACATCTTCAAACCCTATCAAGGACTTCCTCTATACTCTTCCTCCTTAAATCCCTAGGGAAGGGTAAACCGACCAAATCCAGGTGGAATTCAAGCCGATCAAAGGAAGAAGGTTAGAAGGATTCTAGGTAGGGAACTTTATTTTTGCACGTGGCATCTACCACTTGAGGCTTGACAAACCCCAAAGACCGATGAATTATCTCAAATACCAGCATTTTCTCCACAAAAAAAGTTGAAAAAAAATGCATATTTCAAAAACCCAAAAAAATGCAAAAAAATGCAAATTTCAAAAACCCAAAAAAATTGAATATTTCAAAAATTCAAAAAAAAACACATATTTCAAAAATCCAAAAAAAAATTGAATACTTTTGAAAATCCAAATGATTGTTTTCAAGAAAACCCCCCAAAAAAATTTGCTTAGTCATGATCATTGCCTTAGTTGCATCTATGTTTATTTTACTGTCATGCATATTTCCATTCCTGCATTGCATATCCTTTTACTTTAATTACCTTGTTAAGAAGGCTCTCCCTTTGACCTAAGTCAAAGTTGACCGTAATAGGCAAAGGGATGAGTCATGGATGGTGAAGATCTAATCCCCTTTTATTAAGTGTTACATGCATTTCAATACAGGAGAGGAGAGGATTCACACCATGACAGGTAAGTTCTCTCAACCCTTACATTTCATTTTGGTCATTTGTTTTATTCTACCTTGTTAAGAAGGCTCCTCCCTTTGGCTCAAAGTCAAGCCAAAAAAAAAAAAGGAAAAGGGATGAGACATGGATAGAATTGATCCTTTTGTAAGTGTTTTAGGCACTACATAACAAGGAGGATGGATTCTCGCCATACAGGTAAGTTTTCTTAACTCTTTCCACATTTGTTTTCCTTCACTCTTTATTTTTCGCCATGTTAAGAAGGCTATGTCCTTTGAAAAAAGCAAAGGGCTAAGCCACCATGTTATACTAATCAAAATTGTCAAAGTGATGTTGCAGGCACAACAAGCCAAGTAGACACAAACACTGATCCATTCATGAAGAAAGATACAAGACAAAAGCCTGATACAATGATGCCGGACATACAAATCAAAACCTACTCATCCCTACGCTCGGGAGAAGAAACTAAATAGTCGGCCACACTCGGAGTCCGGCTTCTCTGCGGATCAACTCCGCCCCGTCTTGTACGACCTCGGCTATGGTGCGAGCCGCTGCGGTGGGTCCGTGTGCCACTCGGTTGCTGCCACTCGATGATCGCCACTTTGATGATTGCCACTCGATGGGTGCCACTCTGATGGGTCCGGCTCCGAGTAGACTGGCGGACCATCTCATGATGAAAACGTAGTTCTGCCTGGGCGGAAACAAGATCCATCTGCATCTGGTACTGCCTCTGCTCCATAGCACGGATCGCGGCGTCTCGCTCACGAAGGGTAGCTGTATGCTGGGTCTCCACCTCACGAAGAGCCTCAAAGTGGTGCCGATCACGCACCAGTAGCTCTGTATCAAAATCCAATCGGAGCTGAGCCATCTCAAGAGTAGGCACCCGGGCCTGCAACTCAGCTTCCAAGGCCTGGATCCTGGAAGAAGACTCCGAAGAAGAAGTAGCAATTGATCGCTCTAGTGCAGCCACCTACAAGCAATGTATAAGTCTTAGACAGTGAAAGAACAAGTTTGGTAGCAACTATCAAGATGTTACCGTGATCTCCTTCTCCGCCAGAGACTGTTTCACGGCAGCCAGCTCATCTCGTAGGGCTCTCACCTCTTCGGAAGAAGAAACACCCTCTGAGTGGCCCATGCGCTGTTAGTACATAAAGCAAGTCAAATATCTGGCAGCTTAATTAAGGAACACCAGACACACACATACCTCTACCTGTAGAGCTGCCTTCAGGGAGGCCACCTCCTCCTCCAGCTCGCGAATACGTGCTCGATCTTTGGGTAAGCATGCACCGAGAATCCTGAAAAGAAGAAAATTTTTTTTTGAGACAAGGCAAAGCATTGATAACAAAGAGACATAGATAAAAGGTTAACCTGGCCAGCATAATCAAAAAGATGACCGTAAGCCGCACCATATTGGCGAGTGAATTCCGTGTCATCCACGGCAGTCGAGAAAACCACAGTGCCCTCAGCCTCCCAGTCCTCCAAGGCAGATTGGTACCGGGCTGCCCGCCATCGAGTGTGTCAACCCCTTTGTGCTATGGCTGTGTCTGGACGAAGGAGGTGGGCACCACTCCTGATAACCGCCAAATGTCCTCATCACGAGGCGAACCCACAGTGGCTCCACCTCGTTCAGACAATGGAGGTAAATGTCACGGCCGAAAAGATGAGCACCCTTCACCACCCACTCGGCACTCTCATCATCAGTAGTCAGATATGGGCGCCAGCATACCTACAAGAAAGAAAAGGATCAGCAGTTAGCAAAACAAAAGCAAGGAAGAATAGGGAGATGTACCCGTGCAGGAGAAAGACCCAACAGCTCGCCTCAAAGACGAAGGAGCTGGTAAGCATGGGACTTAGTGTCACGGATGGCATGCCAACGCGCCATAAAAGGCAGGCGAAACGGGTGATCTATTCTGCCTCGGCCTAGTGGAATGTAAAGGTAACTCCACACCTGAAATTAACACTTCGTTGGTACAAGTATAACATGCAACAGGAAAGTAAGCCACAGAAAGAGAAATACCTGAAGAAAAGGTGTGAAGCCGCCCACTGAGACAGTACCACTGTCGGGAGAGTGGCTGGCAAACAGATGTGCGAGGACCGCTGCACCCCAGGCATAGTCGCCGATGGACTCCACGTCTGCCAGGAACGGAAGGAACCGAAGGTGAACCTTCTCGGTCTTGTTGCCCAGCAACAAGCGACCGAAAAAGAAGAGCAGAAATCGGCGGAGATCCCGATCTGCCTCCGCTGATCTAGGAAGACCGCATAATGTCGCAGATACCTGACGAATCAGGCGATCCTCGTAGTCCGTGGTCACCTCGCCCTGCTGCATCTGAGCCTCCGTCAGGCCCACTAGCTCGAGACACTCCTTCCGAGTGATCGACAGGACTGCCTCATCATGTGACCGAGGCGGGGAGTAAGAAAGAAGCGTCGCTGCCATCTCGGCATAGTTACTATACGTGCAACCGGTGATGGCGCGCCCATAGACCCTCAGCCCCGTGATATGGGCCACGTCCTCCAGAGTAGGGACCATATTCCCCCAGGGAAGAAGAAAAGAACAAGTCGCGGCATCCCAACGATCTCTCAAAACCTGGATCAGAGCCAAGTCCTCCAAAAGCACTGACAAATGTAAGACGGGACCAAATCCCATGTCATCTAGGCGGCGGCGTTGGAACGGTTGAAGACCCCGGTACGCCAATCGTACCAATTGCCATGATATACGCGATTTGATCCGTACCTACAAGTGGAAAAGTTGTTCAGGTCAAGAACTAAATCACAAAGATGGTAAAGAGTTTCTAGTTAGTTCAAAGGACATTTACATCGTGCCGGGCTGTCGGCTCAGAAGGACCAGCCTCGTCGTCATGCGCACGCGCGCGTCGAACCCTCTTCGGCATCTGTACATTTCAAAATTGGTCAGTTTTCTTCAATTTTTTAAAAACAAGAATGCTGAAGTTGACATGTGCCCAGACCAGGGGCCCATGCGCCCTGGTCTGTGGGCACATGCGCCCTGGGTCCAGGGCACATGCGCCCTGGGTCCAGGGCACATGCGCCCTGACTTGAGGGCACATGCCCTTGCGCCCTGGGTCTAGGGCACATGCGCCCTGACATGAGGACACATGCACATGCGCCCTGGGTCCAGGGCACATGCGCCCTGACTTGAGGGCACATGCGCCCTGACTTGAGGGCACATGCCCTTGCGCCCAGGGTTGAGGGCACATGCGCCCTAACCCCAGGGCACGTGCCCTTGTGCCCTTGTTTGAGGGCACTTGCGCCCTGGTTCCAGGGCACATGGACCCTAGATGTGCACCATTCTTCTCTTGACCCAAAAATAGCTCAAACGAACTCAGAATTGCATGAAATCATAGTCAAAACGAAGAGAATGCAGAGATCTACGTTTTCTTTAACTGGAGCACTGACCTTTGAACGCGATTCGGGATCCGAAAGTGTAGAAGAAGTTGGAGTAGCCCTGGTGAAGAAAGAGGCTGTGAGTGGTGAAAGGAACTGGTAGTGACAGTTAGTCTATTTATAGAGGTAAAAATGTGTAAAAATCATGAAAAATTTTAAAAAATTACCTTGCCACTCTTGAAATTGAGCTGATCACAACGCCACTGAGAAAATCCCAAACAGATTTCTGGATTGCTTAGAAAAATTCACCGAAAAAAATGCATGCTTTAACTTCATAAAAAATTCATTTCCTACTATTAAATCTTGCAAATCATGTTGTAAAATAGCTGTTTTTTTCATGCATTGTTTCGGTCATGCATTGACAATTTTCAGGCACAAGGTAAAAGTTTGTGAATTTATATTGCGAAATTGACATGACAAAATTCATTTTATATTCATAAATGACCGAAATTTGTTTGACAAGCTAGAAAAGAAAATGGCAACAAAAGGATGATCAGGTACAAAGAAGCTGCAACTGAGAAAGATAGCGACGTTGGTCATCTGGACTCTCCACGATACATGTGCCTGGTCGCTGTAGCCGGCTCGTACTCCACAAGGCAATAGATGTCTGAGCTTCCTCCATGTCTTCACCTGTATCAAGCTTCCTGTCTTTGATAAGAGTCAAGTGTGAAAGCACCGGCAGTTCATGGCAAGGCAAACCAATCTGGGAATGACACTTGTGTGGATTGTACAGAATAAAAGCCGAGCCAGTAACTAGTCGAAGATCCACGCCAGGAGCAAAACAGATCTGAACATCTCTCTGTTGCATAATGACTGGACTGTGCACAAAGCCTGAATGACTCATGGAAGCAAGATGAATACGCCAATCTGTCCGTTTCTTCAATGTAGCACACTTGTTGGAAACCGTGTCAGGAAAACCGAGAGCTGCAGCATATGGGAACAAAGGACTGCGCCGAAAAAGCCGTGAAGTGGTAGTAGCACTGCCTGATGGATCAAACTTGAAGTGAAGATCTGCCCAGCAAGCAAACAGAAGAGCACTGCCAAACATAGGACGTCCCATGCAAGCAGAGGACAAGCCACGATGAGAAAGCCAAGCACCGAAGGACCAAGCCGCTTGCCGCACTGCATTCCGCGAATACACGAGAGTTGTCCCTGCTCCAAAAAGCCATCTTCTGTGGGAAACAAGAACACAGTAGCAAGGCAAGTAGCAAAACCCTTGGATCCATGAAGAAGTTGTGTCTCATCAAGGCCGCGAGAAGACAAAGTAGAGATGGTCCAAGCTGCCAATTTTTGGAGATAGATCCGTTTTCCGGTGATGAAGGAGTTGATTTGCTCTGTCTCCACAAAATCCTACAAGAACTCAAGGCAAGACATTGGCCCAGAAGGAATAAACATGTTTGCAATCTCATCTTTTATAGTACGCGGCAGTCCAAGAAACAACTCTGCTTCTTCTAGTAAGATGGTGCATTCAAAAGAGCTAAAGACAAAGGTGTGAGTGTCAGGATGCCATAACTCTGCCAAAGCACCCATCAATCCAAAGTCCAAGTGATATTCTGCAAAGTGTTTCGCATGAACCAAAAGACCGGTCAAGCCCCAGCCACTCAGTATTGATTTCACTGACAAATGAAGCACTCTAAGCAGATCTTTAAACCAAACAGGTGAACAGAATCTTCGAGGACCTGGAAAGAGTGGGTAATTCTGCATAAAACCATCAAAACATGTTGTCAGGTATTTGCACTTTTTATAACAAAATTTTGAAAAAAAAATAAAATAAAAAAACCAGGGGTAGGGCGCATGTGCCCTCACATGGGGGCACATGGCCAGGTGCCCCACCCCAGGGCGCATGGCCAGGTGCCCCCGATCGGGGGCACATAGACTCAAAATTTTCGAAAATTTCAAAAAAATTCAAAAAAATCATAATCAACAAAAAATGACTTTATCTTACCATATCTGCTGAAATCCTCCCCTTCACATGCCCTGGAATGCTTGAAATCGCTCTTCCCAAGTTAGAACACATCTTCTTAGGAGGAGGAGCCATTTTCAAGATCAATTTTCGAGTTTAAGAGAGTATTTATAGTGGAGGATTAATCCCTTTTTGAGTCAAATTCGGATTTCAAATTTTTTTTCCTTAGGGCGCATGTGCCCTCATCTGGAGGCACATGGCCAGGTGCCCCACCCTAGGGCGCATGGCCAGGTGCCCCCGATCGGGGGCACATGGACAAAAAATTCGAAAAATTCAGAAAAATCTCAAAAATTCAGAAATTGTCTATAATGTTAAAAGTGACATTTTTTCTAAAGGAACCATCATCAAAAACACTGTTTTGACGTCCAAATGATGGTTCTAATAGTAAAATATTCAATTGATCATTTCATGAACAATCTGATTCATATGACAATTCTGTCTGTTGGGTACTAACCAGAAATGTGCAGGCAACCTTTTTAGTCCTAACAGGTGAATTGGTGAGATCAGTGTTCCCCAAGAAACGTCATGCCAACCTTGCAGCGAAAAGAAAGGAAGCACCACCCAGCTGAACATTCTCATGGTGTTGTATTCCGTCAGAAGGCAAGACAAGGATGGAACAGAGATGCTGATTAATCAGGTGGTCGATGCACTACGCCAGAAGACTTCACTCAAATCCACATTCTCATCAATCTTACATCATCACCATCATTGCATTTTTGCACTTCACATCACTCTTACTATTTGTCACCTAATTATGTTAGGTCCATTTGATACATATTATATGCATTAATGTTGAAGACCTTGAGAGTGAAGATGACTGGGCCCGAGATCCCCTTCAACAAAATCTACGACGGCTTGGTCATTTCTTCACACTCACGGATAAGACAAAATTGAACATTGGAGGGACGATGGTTCCTAATCGGGTGTCTTGACCTCCAATAGACAATCTATATCTTCAACTATTTTCTACATGATTTTCTATGTGTTCATGACCATCTCCTGTTCTTTGTTCATCATTACCAATTCTATTTCATTTTGTTTTCTCTTTCTTTTATTTCATCATGTTTTATTCTTTCTTTTATCCCTTCATGTTTTATTCCTTTATTTTTGTTCCATCATGTTTTATTCTGTCCTTTCTTTTATCCCACCGTGTCTTTTATTTTATCCCACCGTGTCATGGCAATTGTCATGCCATTGTTTCTTCTTTCCCATCATTCTATGTTAGTCCCACCATTATCTTTCAATCCCACTATGGCTTAAATCTGTTTTGTCATTTTCCGAATACCGGGTTTTCTGCCAGAGCGTGATTCATGGTTTTCACGATACCCGAGCAATTTTGTTATGCTTAAATGAACCCCTTTAGAATTTGAGATTATTCCACTCAGAATTAAACTGAGTATTTTGGTGAAACTTGAATGAACTTGAGATTCCAAATATGATGGATTGGTATTCTTTTCATTTTAAGATCAGCTTCTCTTTTACAAACTTTAGCCCATCACAGTACAAGAACACTGCAAAGTTCGGGTTGCTGGCTGATGATGAACCTACGAATTCGAGGACTCCTCACCACGCTGAGGGTTGGCTACATCCTTTTATCCTTTATCACTTACTTTTTCATCTCTCGTGCCAAGGGCATGTCTTTTACCAGTCAATTATATGAGGTTTTGATAGAACATGAAAGCGATCTAGAATACTCAGAGAGATTCATTTTGCTGGATCGGGTAGATAAGCGTGTCTATATCTACACCTTGATGCCACCTTTTCAGTGCATCATCATTCCATTCCTCTACATTCATCTACGTTCACTTGCATTCCATTACAGTTCACTCCGAATCACTCCGCTTCATTACATGACATTCCCTTACAAAGCCGACATCAAGGCGAGGCAAGCTGTAGACACGCCAAATTCGCCTAATTCAGAGCATAAAACTCATGTTTTATAGGGTAACATGTATGATTGACCTTATAATGATTCCGGGTCTTTTAAAGTTGATTTGGAGCTTCGCCGAACGAAATCGGATGTTTTTCGATGTTTTCCGCAAAAAAGCCGTAATTTTCGAGCGAAAGTCACACGTAAATCGTGTAAACATGGAAATTTTCTGAATGACCAATGCCTAATAATCATGCATTGAAGGTTATGGTCATATTCACACCCCGAACAAGTTTTGTTGCATACCGTGCCTTTCCGTTTTGCCGTCGGAGTCATTTTGACCTGTATCGGATCATCTGTTCACTGCCCTAAATTCCGGATAAAATTCTGAAGTTTTGTAGGGTGTGATGGCTAATACGATGCTATATAAAGCTTCTTCGGCCTGTTATCTTTTCAACGCAACAAACGGCATCGAATTCCGAGTTCGGGAGTGTTCGCAATGGCCTCCAGAAGAAGGATGCGCGAAACCAGTCCCATGCGCCCGGGTTCCTGGTCACATGCGCCCGGGACCCAGGGCACGTGGCCATGCGCCCTACCAGTGAGGCACGTGACCTTGTGCCCTCATTTGAGGGCACATGCGCCCCACCCTGGAGGCACGAGGGACCCAGTTTTTCACCGGTACTCTACCACTAACCGTCGATCGGATAAGGCCTCATTTCTCGAGATTTGTGCCCATGCGCCCTCACTGGGGGTACATGCGCCCCTCAGTGGGGCACATGCGCCCTGCACCAGGGCACATGCGCCCAGGGGTGGGGCGCAAGGCCCCTATTTTTTAGCCCTGATAACGCTGCTCGTTCTCCTATAAATTAACTCTGATTCCGGTCATTCCAAGGGCATGAGCACGACCCCCCAGGCATCTCAAGACGTCCAACCACCCTCCTGCATCTATTTTGTGATTTTTAGAGAGAGAATTTCGAGTTTTTAGAGAGATAAAAGTCGGTTCAAGAGAGAGGAAGGCTGTTCTGCAGGTGATCTGCCAAGTCTCTCTTCTTCGGCCTCTACAGCAGTGTGTAGACGTTTTATGTCAGTTCTATATTCATCAAAGTTCTTAATCTCCAAGTATTCTTGAGTTTTCAATTGACGGCACTTGATTCCGAGGTCGGGGCTGGTCGTGACGAGCTCAGAAGTAAAGTCGCGCCTGGCAGATCCTGGACTGCTGCTCGGCTTTTTCGACAACACAGATTTGGCTATATCTTTCTCTATTCAACTCAGAATCTTTCAGTTATTTTTCCTATCTCTTTATTTAGTGATTCTACATTCTACTATCATTTTTTTACATTTTTTTCATTACTTTTACTCTGTTAATCCGAAAATAAAAAAGGGGGTTAGAGATAACCCGAATCCGGTCAGTTTCTAGTCAATTGTGTGTTTTTTATGTTATTCTCTTTACATATACTCCACTTTGTCTAGTTCTAATTGTCTATTTCACTTGTTTGTTTGTCTAGTTGCACAGAATATCAAGCACCTACCGCGTTGAGGACTCTTCTTCATCGGCCGGCCGAAGAAGGAGAAGCTTTAAATCACATTCTTCACGCTAAGGTACACACGGTCAATTTTAATTCTATAAATCGGAACCCACGGTTCCTGGCGACCACATTTATTTCTTCTCACCCTCCACCCACATGACCCGAATCGTCTCTTTGGTGATCGAGCGACGCCAAGGGATGAAAGTTCGGGGATCAATGTGAGTGTGTGACCGAGGTGAGAGTTGCTTTCCGATGTTTTATTCCTTTCTTTTTTCATCCCCTCTTTAGGTGACGATCTGGATTCACGGACTTCCCTGAAAAGGAGAGGACCCCGTCAAATTTTCAGAGTCGACAGTCTTCACATCTCTACCCCTCGGTCAGTAACACATCAACCCAATGTGCCCACTCATGGCCATTCTTATACCGGGCTCGTAGCCCCAATCTCTCCTCATCCGGTAGCTAATCTAGATCACCCTGATCTGAATGTCGTTGCTCCTTCTAGGCCACTAGTTCATTCTTCCAATCATTTCAACCCTACTCACCCTTTGGTGTATCCCCCAATGTACCCTTCTTATCCGGCCACTTCGGCCCATCCAATCCAAGTTCCGGTGCACCAATCACCCACTCCTCCTCCTCCTTTTAGGGAACCTTCTGTCGATCAGGCAATGATTAACAAGATCAATCGCATGGATGAGTAGTATAGAGAGCTTAGACGTTTGATCGATACAAAGGTAGCCCCTGAAATTTATCTTCCTTCCCTCCCTACTTTTCATCTACCTCCCTCTGAGATGCCGGTATACCGCTGTTACAACGGAACCGGTAATCCCTTCATTCATATCAAGGACCTTTTGTATGAGTCGGTAATGTGGCAAAATGATCCAAAGGCCATTGCTTTTATTTTCAGAAGATCATTAGAGGATTAAACTTTAGAGTGGTTTTACTCACTTGACTCTTTGGAGGCGAGTAACTTTGAAACTGTTAAAGCTAAATTCTTGCAGAGATATCAAGATAGGATCGGACCAACATATTCCATCACCGACCTCATGGCTGAAAGAATGAGAAATGATGAGGATTTTATCAAATATGCTGATAGATGGTGGTCAATGGCAGAAATGCTTACATATTTTATTTCGGAACCGGAGCAAGTAAAGATGATCATCACCAATGCCACTCCAGCTTTAAAGAACATGTTGGCTTTGCATTGTAAGGAATCAATACATGACAACGGAAAAATTTTGATTCCATAAAACCATGATCTTTGCCTTGATCGATGCCGAACGAGTAAACCGGGAACCGAATATGAAGTAGAACGGGACTACCTCATGGGATTTCTAAAATATCTCACCATGGATGAAGAGAGGACATTCCTCCTTGCTGAAAACTGTTCAAGTGTCTGGTCTCTAGCGGTATCCACACGATCTGCTTCAATAGACGAGTTCTCTCTTCCTTCGGGCCTCCAGAAGCCTTCCAGATCCAAGCTTGACCATGGGAGATCGCCTTCTAGAGGAGAGAGGAGGAAGAGAGGAAGCTCGGGACGTGCTCCAGCCCTATGGCTTGTTAGGGTTTGGCTTCATAAGCCATTTATATATAGAAGATGGAAATTTTCACAAAAACCCAAAACTTCTATAAAATTACGTCCATGACCTCATCTTATTGACCAGATCTATTGTGTGTGACCCACTAGGCCCAATAGTCAATTTGGTTGAAGCCTTAATTAATTTAAAAGAACAATTCCTTTAAATTAAATCAAAATCGTTATCCGATAATAGTTTTTATGGCTTTCTGATCATAAAGGGTACAAGCCACATCCTATGAACCCAAATGACTTTGGGTAGTTAAATAACATCCATTGAGCCTTTCCATCATCAATTACCACACGGATTTAAATCCTCGTTCATACAATGTCCCGGTCGGTCAGGGGTTCGGCACTGACTGTCAACCCCTGAGTATTCCAACTCTATGAAATCTTATACTCATGAATGGATCAACTGGAAAACTCCTTTTCCAATTATCCTATCTACCTTGGCCAAGGATTTAGAGTACTATCCATAGGACATTCTCTCTCTCCTACCGAGAGTGAACGATCCCCTATTGTCTGCTCAATTGCCTCCACCAGGTTTCCCATATACCCAATCCATTAACTATATAGGAGCACAATACTAAGTGATCCATCAGTCAATAGTCAAAGTACATAGTATACCTGGCAAGACATCTTTGGTGACTCAGGTCAAAGATCCAACCGTGCTATTAAGATGTAAGAATAACCTGATAGACAGTTCGGTAAGATACCGATCAGGTTTCTCAAATTGGTCAGTTCAGTGAACTCATTCCACTAATGAGCACCTCTGTGTGTATGTCAGTGTCCCCACACTGATGACCAATGAGATCGGTCATTCTCATCATATGAGAAGACATCACACACACTAGTCTATCCGGATTCTTGATGTCCCATCTCAAGGATCCTATGACAAGGAACATTTAGATCACATACCTCTAGATGATCGATCTCATTATCATGATCTTATCATGATTCAATCATCATTGCATGTTATCAAGGACTTCATTACAATATACGCTTCTAATAAAAGCTAGTAACGAAGTTTTGCCTATTTAATTGAATGAGATATTCCTAGAAATGCTTAATCATATCATATATGATTGGCTTATAGGGCATACATTTCTAGCAATCTCCCACTTGCACAAAAGCCAATCACCCCATCTGGCTGATATCTATCAGCTCAAGGTGAAGCTCAAACACTCTTTGAGTAACTGCTTTATTTAGTGGATCTGTAATGTTTTTAACGGAAGATACTCTATCTTTAATTATATCTCTATCAACTGTATTCTCTCTGATTCTATGGTATTGCCATAGAAGTTTGAAACTTCTAATGAGACTTTGGCTCTACCCCATTGTTTTCTTAAAACAATGATACACTTTCAGAGAAGGTTGAGACAATCTCATAAGCCAGATGAACATCTTCATCTAGTCAGCTTCTCAAGCAATATACAGTCTTTATTCAATCTACTTTAGATTAGTTGTAGAATTAGCAGTGTTCTCTTGCATGAAACTCTTCCAGCTCACTGCACCACCATTATATTGACTTATTATCAGACTTATCTGATTAGAAGCTTTTGTTCATAAAACTACAAGACTTCAAGTCTTATCCTCCATACATTAGAGATATATCCTTAGTGCTTCTTAAGTACTCAAGGACACATCTCTAAATTATCCTGTGACTCTCACAAGGATTTACTTGATGAATGCTCATAACACTTAGAGCATGAAGTCATGTGCGTAGCATCACAAATGTGATATGTCCTATTGCAAAAGCATAAGGGCTATACTAATGTGATCTCTTTATCTCTTAAGAAGTCTACAAAGACATTTCTTTAAAGAGAACAACTCCACACTACATAGGTAAGAAACCTATCTTGGAGTTTACCATGTCAAACTCTTTGACTATGGTAACTACGCACACGAATTGGGTAAGGCCAAGAAACCTTTTAGATCTATCTCCATAGATCTTAAAACCCATATTAAGTTTGGAGGATTAATTGATAACTAGGCTCACTAATGATAACATACTTACTTCATTCTTAATGAGTAGTATGTTATACATATATCATGTCAAGAAGATAATAGCACTCCCACTTATGAATACACAAGGCATATCTTCATTCTCAATGAAGTCATAAGATTTTAATCTCATTAAACCTTATCTACCATCTATGAGAAGGTTTTACTTTAGTCCATAAATGGACCTTATGCACACACTATTTGGATGTTTTGGAACTTGATTCCCAAAGGTTGTATCATATACACCTGTTTCTCAAAATAACATAGAGAAACACTATCTTAACATCCATTTGACATATCCTATAGTCATAGTGTGTAACAATCAAAATCCGAATGGATTAATTCCATGGCATAGGTAAAAAGGTCTTATCATAGTCAACTATTTGACATAAATGATATCCCTTTTAACTATCCTTACTTTGAAGGTCTCTACCTTCTAATATACTTCAATCTATTCTTTAGTGATCCATTTATACCCTATAGATACTAAATCCTCAGGTGGATCAATCAAGTTCTGAACTTGATTAGAATAGATAGAGTTTATATCAGATTTTATTGTTTCTTCCCATTTTGAATCAATATCTCATATTACTTCAATATAGATCTTAGGATCATTATCCTTTCATCTTATGTCTCATTTCTTCCATCAATTATATGTCTCACATATTTCTTAGGTTGATTGGACATAAGAAAAGATCTATAATTTGCCCTTGTGTAAATATAAGCTAGTACCTTAATAAAAAGTGTCCATGGATTGTGGGACTGGAACACCTTCCATTTATACCTTGCTCCCACTATCTTTCTAAAGGAGGGACTCTTCCTCTAGAAATATGGAGAGATGAGCAACTCATAACCTTCTCCCTAAGGGAGGCATTAATATCCTTAAGTTTCCTTAGGATATCCTACAAGCCAACACTTTGTAGTCTTATATTCCAACTTGATAGGGTTATACTTCTTTACCAAGTCAGACATTCTGAAACCTTAACTTGCTTAAGGTCAAGCTTTAATCCCTTTCCATATGTAATATGAAATAATTAGAATATATTTGAAAGGTACCGATTTAAGATCAAGTGCTTATATTGAGTGCTAACCCCTAAATAGACAATGAAGAATTTTGCAAAGGTTGTCATTATCCATATTATGTCCTACACAATATGGCTTCTCATTTTAGCTACTCAATTAAGCTAAAATGTATAAGAGGTGTCCATCACAAATTAGATTCTACTATCCTTCATTTATGTGTGAATTATTACTTAAGTATCCCCTCTTTGATCTCATCAAAGAGTTCTAATACTCTTTTCATTAATATTTCCTCTTCATTCTTAATCTCAAATAATTTCTCAAAGGTTTTGGATTTGTACTTCATAAAGTACATATGTCCATACCTAGAGAAGTCAACTTTGAAAATTAATGAAGTTGAAATATTATCCTCTAACATTAATAGATATGGGCTAACATGCATCTAGATGCGTGAGTTGTATAAACTCATTAGCCCTCTCTCCATGTCTAACAAATGAAGAGTTGGTCATTTTGCTTAATAAGATAAGACTTACATATAGTTAATGATTCCAAATCATTTACCTATATGTTTCTATCCGAATAGTACTCCTTAAGTCTTTTCTTATAAATATGACCGTACTACTAAACAATAGGTTGATCAATATCAATCTACTTCACCTAATGAGGATTATTCACACATATTATAAGAGCATACATATCTGATATAAATAAACTCTTTATTATGCTCGTACTGATAAACACTTTACCAGTTATCATTTTCATTCCATAGAATAAATCTCCATTTATTCAACTAGGAAATGAAAACAACATTCTTTTAGAAGGATAATTAAGACAACTCTAGAAGGCTATAGAAAATTTGTATCTCCTACTAGTAATGATGCAACATTTTGTACGATTTCATATGTAGGTTAACAATCATCTTTAAGCCTTCATTTACTTGCTATTATCTACAACTCATTGTAGATATATGATGCATATCTGGTATCTTATACTATTATATGCATCCCTAATATCTTATACTAGAATACACATATATATAGTATCTTATACTATTGAATGTGTATTTAAGACAAGTAAATATTAATGACATAGATACATGGAGCTTCTCAAGCTCCACCTTTGCATTATGTGCAATACACTTTGCACTTCTTCTTCTACTTACCATCATCATGATAGTAGAGGAATGCTATGTCAAATTTGGGTTATGATATCTTGACTCACTTCTTTGACTTTTAACTATCACCTTCTATCTCTATCTAATGATCTTACTTCTTTCTATTAGTCTCACCAATAAGAAGTATTCGAGATGTATTATTCTTCTTTACCTTTAATTAGCTCATCACCATGAGCCATGATGGATATCATATCCATCTATCTATGTTGCCACTACTATTTTTATCTGATAGAGGCTAACATCTAATATAAGGCAATTAATACATCTTTTCAATGAGATAAGATCTTATCTTCTCTCACATCATTAGATAGTATAGGAGATACTTACTTCTCAAGTAGGGTAGTCAATAGGTCAACTATGAGAACTATTCTCTTAGTTCTAAACCAATATAAGAAGTGTGAGACATTAAAATTTTTAGCATCTAACATGCAAGATTAATGGTGGTTTATATTATTCTACAACAGAGATAAAATTATATCAACATTACAGACATTCATTAAAATTAAGATATGGTCTTTCATCCTAATTTATACTCCAACTAATTTTAGACGAATTTGCATAACCCTCATTATGCAAAGACGGGATATCATGATATCATCCTAGTGGGGACCAAGACCCTACTAACTTTATGGTGATAACCTTGTGGGAAACACAACAAGTCATCTCATACTTAATAGGTAGGTAACTTTTACCAATTGCAACCCATGCAATTCTTAGTCATTCAGCCTCTAGAGTTATAACCTTGTGGGAAACACAAGCTATATACTCTAGTTAGGTCAAATCCGCTTGTTACGTTATGAGAATGGATTCTTAACATAGCCCTTGTGGGAAACACAACAAGGCCATGCAATGGTCCACCCCAAAGTTCGGCAAATGCCTTAGCCATGATCACCAATCCCTTGCTGAATGAGTCTTGTGGGAAACACAACAAACCCATTCAATCTAAGATTGGCTCATCAAGACCATAACAACGGAAGGCTACATAAGTCATTCTCAATGTCTCACGTTTATCGACCTAATTGAAACGAGGAGGAATTTTATTTTAATCTCGTCAACATAGGTGCTACATATAAATATTAATATAACTTTGGAATATCATATATTTAAGGTACAAACTGTAGCACACACCACATATCAAATATGCAATAAAACATAGGTGATCATGGACTTAACCCTAAGCATACACCTAAGGCACCCCTATAGGTGCAATTCCTTGCTTCAGAAGCTTGAGTTGGTATGCTCCCACTTCATAAGGGTGCTTCTCCATGTGGTCCTGCTCTCCATTCTACCACGAGCCGGCTTCTAACCATTACAAGCAGCTAAAGGGTGCACAGACCCACAAATGTACAACTCATAATAAGAAACCTTGGTTTAAACCAAGGGGAGTACACAAATGGGGAGGAGGTAGAATGTACAATCAGATTGTATAGAGAGAGAGGAGGCACGCGCAGGCCCCATTTAATAACATAACCAACTTAATTAACCAAGCAATCAAAAGCAAAGCATATTTAAGTCCATGATCACCTCCATACACACACCAACATTCATCACATGAACATAGAGCGCATACGTGATAATTATATGAGATATATCATATTTACCATCATAAAATTATATACTGTAATTTTGAAATTCTAAATTTCATGCTTGTCGAATTTTCATAAAATAAATAACATGAAATGCACATATAAACAATTTACATGCATAAGACAAGCAATACAAAATATTCAGATGATTCATTCTTTTCCAAAATTTTTCAGAGCAATAAATTTATGTCCAAATCATAATTCTTCAAAATCACATTTTTCAGAATTTATTTGAACACTAATTTAGTCAATAAAGATTTTAAAACAATTTTAAAATTATTTATAAAAATGATTCTATGGCAACCAAAGTCCAAAACTATTTAACAAGTTCATAAACATTTTATAAACCTATTAAATAATTTATTAGAACTTATATAATCATTAATTTCAATAATTTTGATCTTAAAACAATTTCAAAATCAAAATAATAGAATTCAATGACAAAAATATTAAAACTATATTTAATAGTCATTAAACACTTTAATAACTCATTAAATAAATTCTACAATTTTTTAGAATTTTGCTGGAATTTTTTGGCAATTTTTAGGATCAAAAATGAATTTTAAACAATTTAAAAATCATTTTCAAATTATAAAACTGGCGGCACATTGCGCCGGCCAATCGGCGCCAGCCACGGCACCGGCGGGCTCAGCTCGGTGCTGCCACGTACCCCCAGCTTGCGCCGAAGCGTTGGCGGCCGCGCGCCGCGTGCCGTGCGCCTGCGTGCGCCGCTGCGCGCCCCCGGCGCCAACGCGGGGCAGCCGCGTACCCTGTCCGGGGCGGCTGCCCTTTCGCCACGTACCCCCCCTCCCCGCTGCTGAGTCCGGATCCAATTCGGACTCGTCTCCTCCGCCCGATAAGGGCGGAGGAGTACTGTAGCACTGCGGAACCCTAGAAAATACCTGACTTTCGGGCCATATTTGGGGGGTCAAACGGAGTCCAAAAAATCCGAAAAAAAATATGCGTTGGAATCCTTAAAGAATAAGGATTCTATTTATATAAGTTTCATCTCATGAAAAATTCTATCCAACGCGCAGTTTACGGAGGAAGTTGCCACGGCCGCAATTAACCCAAAACGCAAATACCTTTCAAATCCGGCACCTCCAAGGGCCATTGAGTGTCCAATAACTTATGGAAACTCTAGGAAACTTAATTTCTTATATTACTACATCATTAAACAGAGGTATTTGAGTCCAAATAGGTAAGTTCATCAACTCCCCTAATTTCGGCCGGATATTCGGATATGATCATCTTAGCAACTTTCCGAACTCATTCCGGACTCTCCGGATGGCCAAATTTCATGAGGTTTACGGCATTGGAAAGATCTCATCTACGAGAATCCAATGTAACTAACCACACACAGTTTCATATCTTATACGAACTGTGGTGATCAAATCAAAACTGCTCTGTATACAGTTTTGGGAAAGCAAGAAACACATGAAATCATGCCAATTTTGATTCAACTTTGACCAAGGCTTCAACCGGGCTATGATACCACTGTAAGGAATAATACATGACAGCGGAAAAATTTTGATTCCATAAAACCATGATCTTTGCCTTGATTGATGCCGAACGAGTAAAATCGGGAACCGAATATGAAGTAGAATGAGAGTACCTCAAGGGATTTCTAAAATCCCTCACCATGGATGAAGAGAGGACATTCCTCCTTGCAGAAACCGTTCAAGTGTCCGGTCTCTAGCGGTATCCACATGATCTGCTTCAATAGACGAGTTCTCTCTTCCTTCGGGCCTCCAGAAGCCTTCCAGATCCAAGCTTGACCATGGGAGATTGCCTTATAGAGGAGAGAGGAGGAAGAGAGGATGCTTGGGACGTGCTCCAGCCCTATGTCTTGTTAGGGTTTGGCTTCATAAGCCATTTATATATAGAAGATGGAATTTTTCACAAAAACCCAAAACTTCTATAAAATTACGTCCATGCCCTCATCTTATTGACCAGATCTATTGTGTGTGACCCACTAGGCCCAATAGTCAATTTGGTTGAAGCCTTAATTAATTTAAAAGAACAATTCCTTTAAATTAAATCAAAACCGTTATCCGATAACAGTTTTTACGGCTTTCTGATCATAAAGGGTACAAGCCACATCCTATGATCCCAAATGACTTTGGGTAGTTAAATAGCATCCATTGAGCCTTTACATTATAAATTACCACACGGATTTAAATCCTCGTTCATACAATGTCCCGGTCGGTCAGGGGTTCGGCACTGACTGTCAACCCCTGAGTATTCCAACTCTATGAAATCTTGTACTCATGAATGGATCAACTGGAAAACTCCTTTTCCAATTATCCTATCAACCTTGGCCAAGGATTTAGAGTACTATCCATAGGAAATTCTCTCTCTCCTACCGAGAGTGAACGATCCCCTATTGTCTGCTCAATTGCCTCCACCAGGTTTCCCATATACCCAATCCATTAACTATATAGGAGCACAATACTAAGTGATCTATCGGTCAATAGTCAAAGTACATAGTACACCTGGCAAGACATCTTTGGTGACTCAGGTCAAAGATCCAACCGTGCTATTGAGATGTAAGAATAACCTGATAGACAGTTCGATAAGATACCGATCAGGTTTCCCAAATTGGTCAGTTCAGTGAACTCATTCCACTAATGAGCACCTGTGTGTGTATGTCAGTGTCCCCACACTGATGACCAATGAGATCGGTCATTCTCATCATATGAGAAGACATCACACACACTAGTCTATCCGGATTCTTGATGTCCCATCTCAAGGATCCTATGACTAGGAACATTTAGATCACATACCTCTAGATGATCGATCTCATTATCATGATCTCATCATGATTCAATCATCATTGCATGTGATCAAGGACATCATTACGATATACGCTTCTAATAAAAGCTAGTAATGAAGTTTTGCCTATTTAATTGAATGAGATATTCCTAGAAATGCTTAATCATATCATATATGATTGGCTTGTAGGGCATACATTTCTATCATGCATCACCCCACCTCCATGAGTGAACTCTATGAGAAGGCACAGTACATTCAGACACAGCTTAAGGACTCACCTATCATGAACTTGTTTGATCCTAGACCCCGAGCTGTCAAGAAAACTACTTTTACCACAACCGGCCCAGTGACTAAGGGCGTAGTAACAAACGAGAACCTCAATGTTGTAGGGAACCCACCTATAAATTATCAACACCAGTTCAGGAACCCTCAACAAAATCAACCATTTAGAAACCCTCGTTAACCTCAACATCAACTGCAGTTCCAGCCTCGTCAACAACAAGCCCCAATCCCTCAGTGACCGCAAGGCTCAGTTCCCCAACCACCGCAGCAACAACTTGACAACTACAACCAAGCACCCCCTCTCATGGCCTATGAACCCCGAAAAATAGGACCTAAGAGAAACCATTACCCGCCATTGCCATACTCTCTCATGGACATCTTTAATGCACTCATGGCGGCAGGGAAAATTGCATTGCCAAAGGAGAAGTTGGAGTGGCCTCAAAATGTCAACACAGAGCGATATTGCCTGTTTCACAGATATCCTGGGCACACCGTGGAAAATTGTTTTCAGTTCAAAGACTACATCCATGACCTTAATGACCAAGGCAGTATTGATTGGGACCAGATGGGGGAATACATCAAAACAGTGAAAAACCAACGACAACATGCACCAGCTCCGCAACAACAACAACAGAACCCTGGCCTGGGGATTATTCAAAACCCTTTACCTCCACATGCACCCGCACCTGGTAATCAACATGTTAATCCCATCTTGATCTCTTCTGAGGAGTATCATCATCGGGGCCAGAATTTGCAAGTTGAGGGAGCCACCTCCGCCATGCACGTCAACCAAACCTTCCATTCCATACCCCGAGCTACATCAGCCAACCCCATTACTCTCAACCGGCCACCCATCATCCGAGCACCATCACGACCCATCATAACACCACCAGCCACACAACTCCAATCGGGATGGACCCTAATCTGCCCGGTTAATCCACCACAAACATCACCACAACTAGGACCCATCATCATACTGCCCCAAGCAACTGTACCTTCACAAGATACCTACCCAACTATGCGTCAAACCACCATCATTACACCCGTCCCAAGAGTGCCCATCATTCGACCTAACCCACCACCCACCACTACCATCCCAACTATAGCTCCTCAACTTGCCATAGTACTCAGGAGTGGGCGCATGTTTCAAAGGGTCTTTCCCCAGGCCGGTCAATCAGGGTTGGTACCAGAAGCAGAAGAAGAACACATTGAAGAACCGTTTCCTGGGACATCCTATGACTTGCTGAAACATCTTGATAAAACCCCGGCATGGATCTCTATCTTAGAGTTGATCAAAAGATCCAAAGTTCATCAAGAGGTTCTCAAACAATACTTACAGCGGGTGATGGTGAATGAGAGCCTCCCCCTGGAAAAGATCTCATCGGTTTTGGTCCCGAGAAGTGAGTACCCGGCCCTTACATTCACAAAGGAGGAGTTGGCCGACCCGGAAATAAGGAAATGTGCCTTACATCACAGTCTACATCAATGGAGTAGGCATTAAGTCATGTTTGGTCGATACTGGAGCATCCATTAATGTTCTGCCACCAAAAACATTACATCTTTGTGGAATCTCTGAGGAGGACGTTCGGCCATCTCAAATAACAGTGACCGCATATGATAATTCAAAGAAACCTGCTGACGGCATGATTACATTAGGTGTCAAACTCGGACCTCGGATAGTCACTGTCAACTTTCACATACTAGAGATGGATCCGACATACAAAGCGATTCTGGGACGTCCCTATTTGGAAGCACTAGAGGCAGTCGCCTCCACCAACCACCAGTGTCTCAAATTTATTTACAAGGGACAAGTGATTAAGGTGAAAAGCATGCCCTTAGATCATCCACCTTCTCCTCCACCGCACCTTGGGTTGCCAAATGAGCCAATTTTGACAATCTTGGATCTTACAGAAATAAGAAAGCATCCCAGGCAAGCGTGGAGAAGGAAAAGAGAGAAAAATGAAACTATTGGGTGGTATATAATGAAGAGTTTGGGATACCAAGAAGGCCAAGGACTAGGCAAAGAACTGCAAGGCATAGCTGAGCCAATCAATCTAATAATGTTGCAACCAAAAAGCGGGGTTGGGTATGATGGAACGACTGCGAATGGTCAGAATCTCAAAAGCATATACTTTTCTGGATGCTTACAAAAGTTTTTCATCAAGAAAGAAACCATTCAACTGGCTGAGAACAAAGAAGAACAAGAGATGGAGCAAGAGAAGAGAAGAAGAACTGGCGACCCTGAAGATGACTTGTATCCTGAAATATCTCTTTTTTTTCCACTGATGAAGAAGGGTCAAGTAATGAACCACTCCAGGCTGAACCACCTGTTGACCCACCTGAGGGTCATATTGCCAAACCGACTCGAGAAGAAGTTCAACCAACTCCACAAGGGCCTTCCCTCATTATGTCATCTTTTGGGGCCGACGCCCCAACTCACTATGATGCTCTCCCCGGGCTTCTTGGCCCGATCCCTATTTCTAGGCCCTCAGGCCCAACTTATGGGTCCGCGTACCCACTTGTTGCTCTTGGGCCATCGAGCCCCTCTACTGAATCCGGGCCTTTGTGCCCATTTTCTCCAACTCTTGGACCCTCAAGCCCATCTCCTAAACCTAGGCCCTCGAGCCCACATCCTCCTCTTATTGGGTCCATGAACCCACCTTCTTCTATGATCATCCGGCCTACTGGCCCATCACCTCTTTCTGTCAACATTGGGCCCGAGAGCCCCCTCTATCAAACATTGCTCGAAGTCTTCACCTCTTTATCAATATCTCCGCCTACTTTGGCTCCCTTAGTTGATCTCAACCCAAATCGGGCACCTGAAGCCCATTCTGTCTTTATGTTTAGTGCTTCCCAAAAAATGTCCTCCTCAAAACTCAAATTTCGATCGAGGAAACATCTTAACTTGCCCCGAAAGGGCATTCGACCCAAGGAGCCACCAGATCCTTGATTGACCTTCTTTGCCCTCTGTTCTCTCCAATAAATTCCACTCCCTCCACCTCCTCTTCCTCCCATTATTTACCTTCTTCTTATTTAGGTTTAGTTTCCAATAAAAACAAAACAAAAATCAGAGGTAGGAGCATTCCAGAGAGAGAACTACATCAGTTAGCTCAGAAAAGCTTAGGATGTGCCAGACAACAGGAATATTTAAAAAATGTGATCCAATTAGATGAAATCCAATATGAGGACAAAAACAACATTGATCAAACTTTAGGGGTCTATAAGGTTATGTTAGAAAAATATCCTCTGGCAAAGCTAGCTTTCTATCTCAATTTGACATCACCTACATCCAACAGAAGGCAGTCAAGGGCTATGCAATTGCTGAACACCTTGCCCATCATCCTATCCCAATCTTTGACCCTATCCAATCAGAATTTCCTGATGAAGAATTGATGTCCATTCGATCTTCCAATCTATGGACTTTATATTTTGATGGGGCATTAAACTCCCAGGGTAGAGGGATAGGGATTGTTCTTCTGTCACCCGAAGGTGTCACCATTCCACAGGCTTTTCAGCTCCATTTTCCAGCAACAAACAATATAGCTGAGTATGAAGCCTTATTGGCTGGACTGGAGGCCGCTCACTTCTATGGTGTCACTAAACTAAGGGTGATCGGTGATAGCCAGTTGATTCTCCGCCAAGTGCTGGCCAAATATCGCACATCTCATCCCGGGCTCAGGCCATACCAAGAACTCAGCTTGTTACATCAAGCTATTCTCCAAACTCGAATTCATTCATGTCCCTCGTGCTCAAAATATTTTTTCCGATGCTCTTGCTTCCCTGGCATCTTCACTATCTGTCCCGCTAGGCAGACAGGTTAGGACGATCAATGTCTACCGACGAACCATTTCGGCAGTGGAAGATGCACGATTCTTGAGGGTTAAAGAAAAGTTTGAAAGGAAAGAGTACATTGAGCAAAAGGAAGAAGTATCTTTGTTCAAGTTAAGGAACTAGAAGAGGGTGAGAAACCATGGTATCATGAGATTGCGAATTACTGTCAGGATCAGACATATCCACCAGGATCAACTGCCGAAGAGAAGAAAGCCATAAGAAGAGTCTCCCAGAGATACACCATCTTAGGTGGAGTACTTTATAAAAGGAGCCTGGCCGGCGTTCTATTGAGATGCTTAGACGAATAAGAGGCTGAATTGGTGCTTAAAGAAGCACACTCCGGAGTATGTGGAGGCCATATAACTGCTCAAGCCTTCTCCAAGAAGATCATCAGGCAAGGGTATTATTGGCCTACTCTAGAAGAAGATTGCTCGATCTCTGTTCGGCACTGTCATCAATGTCAACTTCACGCCGATAAGATTCACTCTCCTACATCTTCCCTTCACCCGATTCATGCCTCATGGCTTTTCGCTATGTGGGCTTTTGATGTCATCGGACCCCTTGGAGACCCAAACTCCACAAACAAAACCAAATCTTTCATCCTAATGGCAATGGAGTACTTCACCAAATAAGAAGCATATGTGGAGATCAAGGCATCATGCTGCACACACTACATGCCTAGGTTTCGAAGTCCGATGACTGGAAGTCAGAGAGAAAGCTAGGCAACACTTGGCAAAAGAAGGTCAACCCTGTCCCATCTTATTTCGGTCCGGAATAGATGGAAGGGGTTAGAATGAGGAGTATCGAAAGTGCACATTGCCTTAGTAGGAAGATGCCTCTGAAGGTCTGACTTCTTAAAGAAGAAGAAAAGGTGCCAAAAGATGGGCAATGATCCCTCAGGTCGGCAAAAGAATAGACCTGTCTGAATGTGTACCAACAAAAGCCCAAAAAAAAGGCTCCAAAAGATGGGCAATGAACCCCTCAGGTCAAAATCAAGCAAAAGAAAAAAGACCTGTCTGAAGGTGGGCCATCAAAGAAAAGGGCTAGAAGGAAGGACCCAAGGATGTCGAATCCCAAACAGGCAATGCGGGCACTAGTAGAGAAACAAATTCGACACCCCCGAATACTATTAAGGACTTACCATCAATCCTCTTCCCTCTTTAACCTTGCGAGTAGGGTTGACTGACTGGTTCCAAGAAAAGCCATAGCTTATCGAAGGCGGAAAGTCAGAAGATTCCGAACAAGGCACTTTCTTACACGTGATGCCTACTCTTAACCCTTGGGTAACAATGAGGGGCACCTATGGCAAGCAAGGCAAATGATGAGATGATCGTTCCTTCCACACCAAACAAAAAAATTGAATACTTCGAAAATACCAAACAAATTCATAAAATCAAAGTTCTTAAAAAGTAAAAATCCAAAACACCAAAAAATTATAAAAATTCCAAAACATCAAAAACATTATAAAACCATCAAAACCCAAAAAAATAAAAAATTTTAAAAAATTTTCTTTCTAGATTGAGTAGCTGCCTTTGCATTCATGTTTAATTTCAGTATTGCATATTTTCTTTTGTGCATACTTATGTTTTTATGTTATCTTTACCTTGATAAAGCCGATGTCTCTTGACAAAAGATCAAGGAAACTTTTTCCTCTCCTCGCAAGGGACTAAGCCAAAATAAAGTTTTAATAGCTTCTCTCAAGTGGGTGCAGGAACATGAGAAGGCATGCCGGCTTCATATCCCCAGACACTAGAGGAAGCAAAAACAACAAAAAAATCAAAAATTGAAAAACAAAAGTGGATACCCCGACCCCTATTAGGACTTGTATTTAGTATTGCATCTATCAAAATAAGTAATATTTGAGATGTTGAAGACCTCAAGTCTAGAGGGGGCTGAGCCTGAGAACCCCTTCAACAAAATCAGTGAGGGCTCAGTCATTCCCTAGGCTTGCGGATAGGCCAAAGTTGAATATGCGGGTAAGACGGTTTCTTCGTGGATGTCTTGACCTGTTAGGACCGGAAAGGCCTAACGCATGGTCCGGGATAGCCGTGTCAGTACAGATCGAAAAAGCCGTAATGAAAGCCGTCATTGACCGATGCCTACCGAAATGACTTCTCGGAAACCCTGAATGCTACGGAACACATGCGGGACTCCTGAGACCTTCAATTATGGACCATTCAAGGTCGGTCATCGAGCAGGCTTCGTGTTTTTACAGTTCACGCGTGGCTCTCGCTTGAAGGTTACGGCATTATTCCGAAAATCATCGGTCCATTCTCAACTTGCGAGGGGCTCCACCAATGTCCTTAGCTCATGTCCACGAGGTAATCCGAATCAGGTAACGGTCAAAAATGAATATCACCTATGGAATAAGAGTCTGGGGCTCGGAATCAGGCCAATTTGGCATGTCTACAGCTTGCCTCGCCTTGATGTCGGCTTTGCAAGGGAATGGCATGTAGCAGAGCGGAGTGAAACATAGAGAAAGCGTAGTGAAGCGAGATGAATCGTAGTGGAATGTAGTGGAGTGAAATGGTGATGGACTGAAAAGGTGGCATCAAGGTGTAGATATAGACACACTCAATGACCAGATTTGGCAAGACGAATCTCCTCAAGTCTCCTGGTTAACCACCATGTTTCATCAAGTCTTCCTATGTTTGATTGGTAAGAGATGTGCCATTGGCACGAGAGAAGAATAGCCAACCCCCAACGCGGTGGGGAGTACTCGAAACATGGGTTCGTAGGTTCATCATTAGCTGGTAACCCGATCTTTGCGGTGTTCCTGTACTGTGATGGGCTAAAGTTTTAAAAAGAGATTTGTTTTGAAAAAGAAAAATAATACCAATCGAGCACATTCAGGCTCTTAGATTCATTTAAGTCTTACAAGAGACAAGTTTTGATTCAGAATGGGATGATCTCAGATTCTAAAAGGCAAATGTCGAAGCACAGACCGTGAAGATAGTGATGGTGCAAGTTCAGATCGAATGGGAGGCCCTTGGCGGGATGAATTCACTGCCACAGTGGGATGAATAGCAAGAAAGTTGTTGCAATGGCCACAGTGGTGATAGAAATGAAATATTTGGAGGCACAAGGTGACTACCGAACACGGTGGGATTCATAGACACGGTGGGATATTAGAAAGGTCAGTGAGACTAGGGAACATGGTGGGATTGGAAAACATGGTGGGGTTCAGAATGATTGAAATTAGGGTAAAAGATTTAGAGACTAGGGTGAGAAGGATGTATGCGATAACAAAACAAAATGTAATGTAACTAACGCTACATGATGCATGCTGGGCTCAAGAAAACCATACAAAACTTGTATTAACAAATAGTTGAAGATATAGATTGTCTATGAAGTCAAGATACCCATTCGGGAACCATCGTCCCTCACAGTACAACTTTGGCTTATCCGTGAGCATCAGAGATGACCCGACCGTCGTAGATTTTGATGAAGGGGATCTCGGGTCAAGTCTTCTCCATACTCATGGTCTTCAACAAATAATGCATACGATAATAATACACGACTAACGACATATATGCTAGTCGGCAAGTTATGGGGGTTTCCCATGTCGATTCTTCCATTTCTGCGAGCATTTTATTGGCCACTCCTTCGGAGCATTGCTGGAACGAGGCAGTTGCGACGGTATTCATGGGCATGGTTTCCATGCCTTCTCCACATGGTCTTTCCCCTGGAGCCGGTGGCAACAAACACTGATATATGTCGCAGACTTTAGATCTTATGGTGTTGTAACTGCTTTCCTTCCTCGTTGTAGCACTCGATGGCGTAATCAGATATTTGTCTTTTCCGAAGTCACTTGCACTGTTCTCCCTACTCGACATCACTCAGAAGGATTGTTAACATCACATTTTGGCTTGGCCCCTTGCGATTTTGTCAAGGGGTGGAAGCTTCTTAAAGATGGTAACTATTAATAATAAAGAAGACAGTAGATGTAAGGTTAAGAAACTTACCTGTTGGCGAGATTTCCTCCTCTTTGCCTCGTGTTTCTTTCCTGAAATGCTTAATAAAGAGGTTATATCTGCTCTTTGGCTTACCCCCTTGCCTATTGTTGTCTTGCCTTGCTTACATGTCAAGGGGGGTAACCTTATTAACAAGGTAATATGAAAAAAATGACCGAAAATGAATAAGATAAGGGTTAACAAAGCTTACCTACTATGGGGAGGGTAAGAAGTCAGACCTTCAGAGGAATCTTCCTACCAAGGCAATGGGCACTTTCAATACTCATTCTAACCCCTTTCATCCCTTATGGACCGAAATAAGAAGAGAATGGGACAGGGTTGACCTTCTTTTGCCAAGTGTTGCCTAGCTTTCTCTCTGACTTCTAATCATCATATTCCGAAACCTAGGTGTGTAGTGTGTGCAGTATGATGCCTATCCTTATTTCCCTAAGTGACAAGTTGGTGCACCGAACAAGCAAGCGTTAGATGTTATCGTCATTCTTCACACCTTTGGATTTTAAAGATTTTTTTGTGATTTTTGTTTTAAGGGAAATATTTTTTGAGGTATACACCATTCCAGGGATGAGCTAGTTCTTCTCCTTCTGCATTAGTTAGCTTGTATGAATTACCAGGATAAACAGCCAAAATTACATACGGACCCTCCCAATTAGGTTGAAGTTTGAAGCGAGGACTGCCAGGCTTAATGAATATTCTTTTAAGCACAACCTCACCGATTTCAAATTTTCTCTCTACCACCCTCTTCTTATAAAATCTTTTAAGTCTATTTTGATAAGATCTAGCATGTTCGGCAGTGGCCAGCCTCCTTTCGTCCAAGAGTTCGAGTTGTGCGAGAAGGGAATCTCGGCATTCATCCATCGGGATGTCTCGATCGATCTGGACTCGGAGGGAAAGAATGAGTACTTTATATGGGACTACCGCCTCTATCCCAAATGCCAAGGCATAGAAAGTTTGACCCGTTGGTGTTCAAATGGAAGTGCAGTAGGCCCATAGAGCATCAACTAACTTATCCGGCTAGTCCGCGAACTTGCTACACTTACAAGTCTTCTTAATGATTTTTATCAGAGTTTTATTGGTTGCTTTTGCTTGACCGTTGCCTTGAGGATAATATGGAGATGAATGATGCAATCTGATGCAATACCTGTTGCAAAGGTCACACAGCTCCTGGGAGATGAATTGTGGTCCATTGTCGGTGATGATGTCGCCTGGGATCCCGAACCCGACAATGATGTTGCGTTTGATGATGGTGCAGACTGTTGATGCCTTGATCTCCACATATGCTTCTTATTTGGTGAAGTACTCCGTTGCCATTAGGATGAAAGATTTGGTTTTGTTTGTGGAGTTTGGGTCACCAAGGGGTCCGATGACATCAAAAGCCCACATAGCGAAAAGCCATGGGGCATGAATCGGGTGAAGGGAAGATGTAGGAGAGTGAATCTTATCGGCGTGAAGTTGACATTGATGACAGTGCCGAACAGAGATCGAGCAATCTTCTTCTAGAGTAGGCCAATAATACCCTTGCCTGATGATCTTCTTGGCGAAGGCTTGAGCATTTATATGGCCTCCACATACTCCGGAGTGTGCTTCTTTAAGCACCAATTCAGCCTCTTCTTCATCTAAGCATCTCAATAGAACGCCGGCCAGGCTCCTTTTATAAAGTACTCCACCTAAGATGGTGTATCTCTAGGAGACTCTTCTTATGGCTTTCTTCTCTTCGGCAGTTGATCCTGGTGGATATGTCTGATCCTGACAGTAATTCGCAATCTAATGATACCATGGTTTCTCACCCTCTTCTAGTTCCTTCAACTCGAACAAAGATACTTCTTCCTTTTGCTCAATGTACTCCTTCCTTTCAAACTCTTCTTTAACCTTCAAGAATCGTGCATCCACTATTGCCAGAATGGTACGTCGGTGGACATAGATCATTTTAACCTGTCTGCCTAGCAGGATAGATAGTGAAGATGCCAGAGAAGCGAGAGCATTGGCAAGAATATTTTGAACACGAGGAACATGAATGAATTCGATTTTGGACAATAACTTGATGTAACAGGCGGTGAGTTCTTGGTATGGTCTGAGCCCGGGATAAGATGTGCGGTATTTAGCAAGCACTTGGCAGAGAATCAACTGACTATCACCGATCACCCTTAGTTTAGTGACACCGTAGAAGTGAGAGGCCTTCAGCCCGGCCAACAAGGCTTCATACTCAGCTATATTGTTCGTTGCTGGAAAATGGAGCTGAAAAGCCTGTGGAATGGTGACACCTCTGGGTGACAGAAGAACAATCCCTATCCCTCTACCCTGGGAGTTTAATGCCCCGTCAAAATATAAAGTCCACAGATTGGAAGATCGAATGGACATCAATTCTTCGTTGGGGAATTCTGATTGGATAGGGTCAAAGATTGGGATAGGATGATGGGCAAGGTGTTCAGCAATTGCATAGCCCTTGATTGCCTTCTGTTGAATGTAGGTGATGTCAAATTGAGAGAGAAAGCTCTGCCAACGTGCCAACTGGTCAGTCAGGATAGATTTTTCTAGGAGAAACTTGATGGGATTCATGCGAGCAATGAGATTAACCTCGTGAGCCATAAAGTAGTCTTTAAGCTTCTGGACCACCCAAACCAGGGCGGCACAGGTTTTTTCCATGGTTGTATACTTCTGCTCACAAGGATCAAAGATTTTAGACAAATAGTACGCTTCTCGTTCTTTTCCTTCATCATCTAATTGTGCCAATACTGCTCCAAGAGATCCTTCCAAAACCGAAATGTATAAGATCAAGGGTTTGCCTGGAACTAGAGGTTTGAGCACAGGTGGGCTTGACAAATATTTCTTTAAACCATCGAATGCCTCTTGACATCTCAAATCCCATCTAAATTTGGCCTTCACCTTGATTAACTCATAGAAAGGCTTACACCTTTGGGAGTGTTGTGAGATAAACCGGCGAACAAATTGTAGCCTACCAATCAACACTCCCAGCTCTTTTAAGTTCTTTGGTGGAGGTATATCAATGATGGCCCTGGCTTTGTTGGGATCGATCTCGATGCCTCTTTTGCTGACGATGAACCCAAGTAACTTTCCAGATGATACTCCAAACACACACTTCTTGGGGTTCATTTTAAGCTCATATTCCCTGGCTCGTTGCAAAACCCTTTTTAACACCTCAGTATGCTCATCTCGGGTCTGAGATTTGACCACTAGATCATCCACATACACCTCTACAAATTTATGCATCATATCATGAAATATCGCCATCATGGCCCTTTGATAAGTTGCTCCGACATTCTTTAATCCGAAGGGCACGATGACATAGCAATAAGTTCCCCACAGTGTAGTGAATGAGGTCTTCTCTTGATCCTCTTCTGCTAACCGGATTTGATTATACCCTGAATATCCATCCATGAACGATAGGGTTTCATATCCAGGTGTGTTATCAACAAGAACATCGATATGAGGAAGGGGGAAATCATCTTTCGGACATGCACGGTTCAAGTCCCTGAAGTCAATGCCAATTAGAACCTTTCCATCCTTCTTCATGACTGGGACTATATTTGCCACCCATTGTGGATAGAGGACAACTCTAATGAATTTTGCTTGGTGTAACTTATCGACCTCTTCCTTCATCTTCAATGCTATGTCTAGGTGGAATCTTCTCAACTTTTGCTTGACTGGGGTAGCTTCAGGTTTTAAAGTCAATCGATGCTCTACCAATGACTTGTCTAACCCCGGCATATCTTCATATGTCTAAGCAAACGTGTCCTTGTATTCTTGTAGTACCCCCATTAGATTCTTTTCTTCTAAAGGGGCGAGGTTGGCACTGATGAGAATATTCATAGGATCTTCCGGTGTTCCAAGATTAAGTTCTTTAGTTGGTACATACACCGTGGCTGATGGTTCTTCGAATCTTCTTAAACCGGATGCATAAGCATCAACCAAATCCCTCTTCTTCATCCTCAATATCAGGATCCTTTTCCGATACAACCTCGTAAACCCCTAAAGTTGGATCAATGTTGTCCTTCTTCTCATATCGGAATTCATCCAGCTGGATTGCATTTTCTAGATACTCCGGTAGCTTGGCACATTCTAAGCTTTTATGAGCCAACTGATGCAGATATCTTTCTGGAACTCTCCAACCCCTGATTTTTCTTTTGTTTTTATTGGAAACTAAACCTAAAGAAGAAGAAGGTAAATACGGAGAGGAAGAGGAGGTGGAGGGAGTGGAATTTATTGTAGAGGATGAAGGGCAAAGTGTCGACTCCATAAACGGGTTCCAGATCGGCACCTCAAGAGAAGGTGAAAGATGGAATAGGAGAAAAAGGGAGTGAATCAGAAAACACTCGGAAAGCGGTAAAGACTCCTCACCTCGGTCCCACACTCACATTGATTCGTGAACTTTCATCTCACGGCGTCGCTCGAGCACCGAAGATGGTTCAGGTCATGTGGGAGGAGAGTGAGGAGGAGATGAACTTAAAACATAAATGAAAGGTGGTCGCCAGGAGCCGCGGGCTCCGCTTTATAGAATAAAAAAACAAGATTGAGTTGATTTGACCGTGTACCTTAGCGTGGGAGATTGAGATGCGAGTTCAACCTTCTTCTTCTTCGGCCGGCCGATGAAGAAGAGTCTCCAACCGATGCTAGCTTGATGTATTTGTGCAACTAGAAGACAATAATACAAGAAAACAAGTGAAGAAGGATTAGAACTGAGTGAAGTGTAGTAACTGTAAAAACAATAACACAAAACAGCAATTGGAAACAAACTCACCGGATTCAGGGTTAGCCCTAACCCCTTTTTTTGGTTTTTTTATGATGTATGAAATGATGTAAAGCTGAATAAAAATGATTATTAAATGTGAACTAAATGATTTGAATAAAGAGAATATGAATGGTTAGAGACAACACAACCCAGGCAAAGTGGCAACCGGGTTGGACAGATTCAATGTAAACTGCGTGACTCTGATGCAGAGACCATAACGAGCAGCACCAATGTCAGAATAAAGTGATGTTTGTTTAAAAATAAATAGGACTCAACGAGGGTGGTTTGATATGAAGACAAGTTTGCTTGAATCTTATGATAAGTAATCTGAATTTACCTGATAATCCGGATCTTGGACAATGAAGTTCTGGAAACTCCCAGCACAATGTCGATGTAGGACATGCTATGGGAACCACAGATATATGAATTGAATTATTATTGTTGTAAACAAAATAGGACTCACCGGGGAACAATTTATATGAAGGATGTATGGGCTGAATCCACCATTAAATGTACTGAAATTGTCTGAGAAAACAATGACTTTGAAGAGAAGACTTCGGATCTGTCTGTGCAGCGCTGGTGTTGAAGCCGTAACAAACCGAGGGAATGTAAGAATTGATATCCGTTTGTTGGATATGAAAAATATCTTGATGAACCACACTTATTATGAATAAAGTCAGGCAATAAAATGACCATATAGATCTGTAGAAGCCTATGATCAGCAGTGCTGCACATCAGAGCATAGATTGACTTCTTCTTCACTTTGGGATGATCTCCGGGCACCGGGACGAAGAGAGGACGATTTGGGGAGGTTGGGACGAGCCAAGGGTGGATGTAGGGTGAGGATAGGAGTTCTGGAGGATGGGGATGACCTCCTTAGGTCGTTCATATGAGTCTCCATTTATAGGGGATGAGAACCAGGTCAAAAAATAGTAAGTTTTGATACATCCGACCATAGGTTGGATTTCCTCCATTTAATGTTGCTGATTTTCATACTGAGGAATATAGAAACATACCTAAATTATTTAGAGAGATTGGAAACCATGTATCACCTTTCCCATGTTCAAAATATGTCTCCGCTTGAAGAGGAAACAAATCTAGTCTAAACATGTCAAGTCTTGATATACAAGACAACAAGTTGGATTGCCATGATTAGATGATGCTAATTTCGACCATGAAGCTTACATATACTATAAAAAGTAATATGGAGGAATAAAAAGGAAGGTAAGGTCGTGAATTGGTCAGATATGTGCTCAATGGACTGGGCTTGCATGCAATTGGGCTTGATCGGTGCTGCGTGCGGACAGAACTGCGCATCTGACTTCCAAAGGGCGCTGCGGACAAATGGGAGATCAGAATTGAATGAAGTTTGTTGCAATGGAAATATAACTCAGAGAATAAGATTATTAATGTTGAATACTTTTTAATTATATGTCCATATAATCCTGTGAAAAATTTCCAAATAGAGTATATGCTGGGAAAAGTATAATCTGGCACACCACCAAGAGTCTCTTGTTCGACAAACACGGATTTGATTAGAAATTAGCAAATCATCTTCATATTTCCAATAAGCACCTCGGCTCATCCAAAAGGGTGGTTCATCATGATTTTGATTGTCTAAAAGAGATGTTTCCAATGGAATAATGGTTTAAGCTCTAAATAAGGCCAAATTGGCGTGTCTGCAACTTGCCTTGCCTTGATGTCGGCTTTGCAAGGGAATGGTATGTATCGTAGCAGAGTGAAATGTAAAGGAATGTAGCGAAGTGAAATTAGTTGTAATGGAATGCAGTAGAGTAAAATAGCGATGGACTGAAAAGGTGACATCAAGGTGTAGATATAGACACGCTCAACGACCAGATTCAGCAAGACGAATCTCCTCAAGTCTCCTGGATGACTGCCATGTTTCATCGAGTCTTCCTATGTTCGATCGGTAAAAGATGTGACATTGGCACGAGAGAAGAATAGACAACCCCCAACGCGGTGGGGAGTCCCCGAAACATGGGTTCGTAGGTTCATCATCAGCCGGTAACCCGATCTTTGCGGTGTTCCTGTACTAAGATGGGCTAAAGTTTAAAAAGAGATTTGTTTTGAAAAAGTAAAATAATACCAATTGAGCACATTCAGGCTCTTAGATTCATTTAAGTCTTCCAGGAGACAAGATTCAATTCAGAATGGAATGATCTTGAATTCCAAAAGGCAAATGTTTAAGTACATACCATGAAGATAGTGATGGTGCAAGTTTAGATCGAATAGGAGGCCCTTGGTGGGAGGAAGTGACTGCCACAGTGGGATGAATAGCAAAAGAGTTGCTATGGCCACAGTGGTGATGGAAGAATTGGAGGCATAAGGTGATTACCGAACACGGTGGGATTGGCAGACACGGTGGGATATTAGAGAGGTTGGTGGGACTAGAAAACACGGTGGGGTTTATAAAACACGGTGGGATTTAGAATGATCAGAATTAGGATAAAAGGTTTAAATATTAGGGTGAGAAGGTGAAGATTTTAAAAGAATGTTTGCAATGATCATGAAAAATGCAATGCAACTAATACTATATGATGCACGCTGGGCTCAAGAAAACAAAAACAAAACTTGTCTAACAATTAGTTGAAGATATAGATTGTCTATGAGGTCAGGATACCCATTCGGGAACCATCGTCCCTCACTGCACAATTTTGGCTTATCCGTGAGCACAAAGATTGACATGACCATCGTGGATTTTGATGAAGGGGATCTCGGGCCTGGTCTTCTTTGCATTCACGGTCTTCAACATCAATGCATAAAATAAATAGTAATGCACCTAATATATGCTATGAAAGGAAATGATAACGGTGAGTTTAGGGTGTGATGACATGCATTCTCACAAAAGAGTTCATGTGTCCTAATGAGGACACAGAGCAAAAGCTTCTCGGCAAAGTTGAGGCCGAGCTAATGATGACACCTCCTCCTGAGAATCCTCAGGGGAGGGAAGTGGCGAGCATCGCCTGCAAAAGGTTTCTCAGCAAAATTAAGGCCGAGGTTATGGTGACACCTCCTCCTAAGAATCCTCAGGGGAGGGAAGTGGAGAGCATCGCCTTATTGAAATCTTAAAAATGCTCCTCGACGAAGTTGAGGTCGAGGTCATGGTGGCACCTCCTCCTAAGAATCCTTGGGGAGGGAAGTGGCGAGCTTCGCCTTGTTGTGAAGTTCTCCTCATTTGTTCTTCGTGCCTAAAACACTAGAAAAAGGAGATTAGAATGCCAATATGGCTTATCCCCCTTGCAAGTTGTAGTATGCCTTGACCTTTGTCAAGGGGTGTAAAGTTTTTCTTGTGCTTGAAACACTTAGAAGGAAGAGATTTGAACAACAATGCGGCTTATCCCCCTTGCAAGTTGCAGTATGCCTTGACCTTTGTCAAGGGGTATAGCCTTCTTAGGAGTGTAAAAATCAAGTAGCAAATATGCAATGAAGAATTTGAAACATGAGAGATTGAAAGAAAATATGAATGTAAAGACGAAAATTCAAACCAAGCATGGTGATAAAATATTTTAAAAAGTTTGAAAATTTTTGTTGAATTTGAAAAAGAATTTTTCTTTTTTGTTGAAAAGATTCAATTTTTTTTGGGATTTTTGAAAATGCTATTTTCTTTTTTCGAGTTTTTGAAAATATTTATTTATTTTGGAGTTTTTGAAGATATTCGACTTTTTTTTGTAGTTTTTTTTGAAAATATTCAACTTTTTTTTGGAGTTTTTGAAATGTTCAACCTTTTTTTGAGATTTTTTTTGAAAATATTTTTTTTGGAGAGAAAAATCAGTATTGACACAAGTTCTCATTACTTGGTTGTTTTTTCTTGGTTCGTTGGTAGACATCATATGCAAAATGTGGTTGCTTACCCAAAATCTTTCCGACCTTCAACCTTTGATCGGTTAGAGTTTAGCTTTGATTTGGTTGGTTCACCCACACCTTGGGGGTAAGAATGAAGAATTGAGGGAAAGTCCTTGATAGGCTTTGGAGATGTCGAGAGGGATTTCTCTACTCACACCCAATTGCCCGTTGGGGTTCGGCCTCTTCGGGTCTTTTCTTCTTTATCGACAAACCTATTTTTGTGGCACACATTCGGACAGGTGCTTTGACCTATGGGGTCATTGCCCATCTTTTGGTGCCTTTTTTCATTTTATGCATTTTTGGGTACTCATTCAGATAGGCCCATATTTGTTTAAACCTGTGGGGTTCATTGCCCATCTTTTGGCACCTTTTTTTTTATTTGAGAAGTTGGACCTTTAGAGATGGCGTCCTAGTAAGGCGGTGGATGCTTTCGATACTCTCCCCCTCTAGTCCCCTTTACCTATCTTGGACTGAATAGAAGAGAGTAGGGTGAGGGTTTTCCTTCCACCTCTTAGCCTTGACTAGCTTCTCTCGGGTGTTGGGTCATCCAGATTCTGGGATCAGGACATGTTGTGTGTGTAGAATGGTATCTACCCTCGACTCCTAGAGAACAACCACATGTGGACTCAAGTCATACTGGTAGTTCTCTCCATTTTTTTAAGGTAGATTACATTCCATAGGTGAATCAATTGAAAACATGCCTTGCAATGTAAAGAATTTGTTTAATAAGAACAAGGTAGCTACAAATATCATCAATCATGAATTTCTCTCAATTAAAATTGTCATGTGAAATTCAAAATCATTTTTTTAAAAAAATATTACTTTGCGGATGACATAATGATATTGAATGCAATTTCTTGTAATACCTGAGAGAAGAAGAAGTTCATTGTTGATGACGGCTTTGCTTGTGCTTGCCTTGCCTTGTCTGCCATGCCTTGCCTTGCCCAACTGCTTCCACTGTTGATATGCACCATATTGCATTGGATTGAAGATTCATAGTCATAGGATGAAGTGAAAATGTGGAGGATCTGATTTAGCATGGCAGAGTCAAAATTAATGATGTAAAAGGCAAAGATTGTGGTATCACCCAGGAAATTTCTCTACTTTGATTTTTTTTTGAAAATAAAACTTGGAAAAGGAAAGTGAATGCTTGAAAAGAAAAGTGAATTAAAGTGGGATTTTGGGCCCAAGAGTTGATAGTGGGATTGCAAGCCCTAGAAGGGTTGGAATCAAGGGGCATGTGGGCCCAAGAGTTGAATGCGGGCCAGAGGGCCCAGTTGATGTTGATGGGCATGAGGGCCCGATGAGAGGTGATGGGTGCGAAGGCCCGATTGGAGGTTGAGCCCGAGGGACCCAATGAAAAGAGTGGGAACATGGACCCGATTTAAATGGTTGGGAGCAATATTGTGATTTGTGATGGGCTCGCTGGCGCCATTGAAGAGTATGGGTGCATAATCGCAAAGTTGAAGAAGTGGGGGCACGGGAGCCCGATTTTGAAGAAGTATGGGCACGCTGGCCCAATGGTGAAGAAATGGGGGCATACAGGCCCGAAGTTGAAGGAGTGTGGGCATGTGTGCCCGAGGTTGATGGAAGGTGGGCACATGGACCCGATTTAGGAGGAATTTGGGCACATTGACCCGATTGCATAAAAACATGGGCATACGAGCCCGGTTGAGGTGAATTACGGGCACGTGGGCCCGATTGAGGTGAATTGTGGGCATGTGGGCCCGATTTAGAAAAATGAAGGGCACTTGGGCCCGATTTGGGAGAATTATGGGCTCGTGGGCCCGATGGAAGGAAAGGGACACGTAGGTCCAGTTGGGGAAAAGGGGCGCATGGGCCCGGTTGAATAAAAGGGGCATAAGAGCCTGGTTGATTAAGAGGGGCACATGGGCCCGGTTGGATAAAGGGGGCACGCAGGCCCGGTTGATGAAAAGGGGCACATGGGCCCATTTGATGAAAAGGGGCATAAGAGCCTGATTGACGAAAAGGGGCATAAGTGCCCAAAAATGGGCATAAGCGCACAAAAATGGGGCATAAGGGCCCGAAAATGGGGCATAAGGGCCCAATTGAGTGGGATGGGGTGTGGGCGATGGCCCTAAGATTGACAGATTTTGGACCCATGGGCCTGATTGATGGTTGTAAGAAGGATAAAGAAAGGGCGGTGGCCCTAAGATTGAGGAATTGTGGGCCCATGGGCCTGATTTTTTATTGGGATGAGGGTAGAGAAAGGGTCGTGGCCCTAAGATTGATTGATCGTGGGCCCATGGGACGGATTGTTGCTTAGGAGAAGAATGGGGTAGGGGTTGTGGCCCTAAGATCGATGCTAAGGGATTTGCCTGCCTAGCTGGAGGAGGTCCTAGTATCCCCTTGCTAAGGTCTACATCCTTCAGGAGACTTGTCGATTCATTCCCCATTTCATTGACCAATTCTATCCTCTTATTTTTCAGTTCAGGGGTCAATTCAATCTGACCATCTTCATTGATCAATTCCAATGATGGTAACAGTTGATCAATGCCTGACAAATCCTTGCCTAGTGCATCATTAGATTGACAATCAACTAAGTTTATGATCTTCTTACCTAAGCTCTTTACAGTAGGCTTCTCCTCAGGTTGTTCTGGGGAAAAGGGCATGCCTAGTTTAGGGGATTCTAGAATGATAGAAGAGTTTGGTTCGACCTCCCCTACTGGCTGACTTTGATCTTGAGAGAGAGCAAGGATATGTTGAGGAGTTGATTCCTCTGCCAGGGCAGGAGCACAAATGGTCGAAGTGATTGATTCCTCTCGGGGGTAGAAGCATGAAGGGTCAAAGTGATCGAATCATACGCCATGGCGGGAGCGAGGATGATCGAGTGACTAGTTCCTCTACCATGGCGGAGCATGAACGGTTGAAGTGAATAAATCATCTACCGTAGTAGGAGTAGGGATGATCGATTAATTGGTTCCTCTACGGGCGGGATCATAAATGATAGGAGTGACTAGTTCCTCGCCAAGGCAGGAGCAATAGAAGAAACAAGGGCCTTAACCGACTTAGGGTGAACCCTATTTTGAGGGGTTGATTGAATAGCCAAGGGTTGTTCAATTGATGACGGCATAGAAGTTGGTTTGGGCTGAGGAGCTATTGGTAAACATGGTTGAGGAGTCAAGGCTTGAATGGTTAGCTGAGGGGTTGTTGGTGGAATAGGCTGAGAAGCTAAGGGCCAGATGCTTGGCCGAGGGGCCTTTAGACATGTTGGTGAGGTCAAAGGCTGGGGAGCTGGTTTAGGTAATGAAGTATTTGCACAAGCGACAAGGGGAACTTGATTGTGCACAGTTGGTTTCGCCATTGACTTGGGTTGCATGACTGGCTGAGGTTGTGGCATGGGTAGCCTAATCAACTGGCATCAAGGAGTCGGCTGAAGATGATGATCTGGATGAGGTTGGAGAGGGCTCCTAGGTTGGTGCATAGCATCAATGCTTCTCTCAAGCCTGGGTCTCAATTCATCAGAATAATGCATTAATTTCACATCTTCTTTTACTTACCCAATTATTGAATAGCCTAGCCCATATCGTTTCAAGAATTTGGCCTTGACAATTTCAAAATCCCATATTTCTATTTCCCCTAGTGAAAAGAACCATTCTAGGGCTGCACCATCTAATGATCGCTTAAAAAGAATAGCAAGAGCTCTTCGATCATTTAGCCATTGAGACGATTTGCTCAAGAAATCATTGACATGGGTGAAGGGATCACCTGAGCCATTGTAGCGATGATAGGCTGGTGTTTGTGATGGAGGGATATGTGGGACTGGGAAAGATGGAGCAGATATTTTAGGGATGGCCTTCGAGTCCAAACGGTGCCTCAGCTCTTCAAAGTGCTCATCCATTTGGTTGAGTTTGTCCATGAATGCTTGAGTAAGGTTGGGTTCCTGAGCCACCGGTGCAAGGTATTTAGATGAATGGGTTGGAAGTGGTGGCTTCAAAGTAGGAACTGGCATAGTATTATATGAATGCCCCACAACGGGGTGAGTAGAGGCACGACAGGGTTGCCTAGGAGAGGAAATGATGAGGGGCCTGACTGTCGATTGGGGTGGTGAGGGGGCTTGATTTCCCTCGACTGGATCTTCATTGGTGGACATCTTGCCCTTTGTTAAAGATTGCACAAGTGAAAAGGATTCAGGATCTAAATGGAGGGATAGACCTTGGAGGATTTGTTCCACACTAAGTGAAGCAGGTGGATGAGTAGGATTTTGAACTTCAGGCTCCCTGACGGCGTTGACATGGCCCACTGGTTGGACCATGGGTTGTTGTAGCTCGTAGTGGCCCATCTTGAACTCCTCTTCTTGCCCATAGTAGTCTGACATCCTTATGTGTCTTCCGGACCTTAGCATCATGGGCATCTTGTCGATCTTTCTTCAAAGATGGTTAAAAAAAGAGCAAGCAAAGCACACAATTAAAGATTTATTGTTATGTTTTGTTTTGTTTGATTTTTTTGTTTCAATTTGGTTGGTTGGAAAACAAGTTGAACACAAAATTAAAGAGTTTTTGTAGGTGTTTTGAAAGAAGAATTTTTTGGTTATTTTCAATTGTAGTGAGCAAGCAAGTTATGCAAACAAGGTTTTAAAATGGCTACTCAACAATATTTGGGTTGAAACCTTAGAATAGATAGATTGTTAGCAATTGTTCACTAAAATGGGTATGGTTCCTATTGCTTCAATCCTCAAGACCTAAGGTTGTCACTCAATCACCACGAGTAGGAACTTGGGTTCTACGGGTTTTGGGAAAGTGGTACAACCGGCCCAATCGTGCGGAGAGGAATACTCCATGGATGGGGACTTACGGAGGTCTTGATGGAAACCACCAAATCAACTAGGAAGGAATATACCAGAAGAGAGGTAAGAATCTACCAAGAAGGTGTTTGGAGGGTGAGGGTGTGTTGGGAGAGAGAGCCCCCGCCTCGAATGCCCTAAGGATCGGAGCAAGTCTGGTACCCAATGCAAAAAGCTAATGCAAAACTAAAAATGAAGGGTAAGAGGAGAAGAAGCAATAAATATGTGCAAACATAAAAGAAAAATAAGTAAGTAAATCAAGCAAGCAATATGCAAACAAGATAAGCAATCATGCAACAAAACAAATAATCTAGTAACTAGAACTGAATTAGAATGAAACTAGTTGCACAAACAAATCAAGCTAGCACAGTTAAAGACATTGGTTGTCCCACCGTGGTCGCCAAAAAGCTGTCGACTCCAGAAACGGGTTCCGGATTGGCACCTCAAGAGAAGGTGGAAGATGGAATAGGATAAAAAGGGAGTGAATCAGAAAACACTCGGAAAGCGGTAAAGACTCCTCACCTCGGTCCCACACTCACATTGATCCCCGAACTTTCATCTCACGGCGTCGCTCGAGCACCGAAGATGGTTCGGGTCATGTGGGAGGAGAGTGAGGAAGAGATGAACTTAAAACATAAATGAAAGGTGGTCGCCAGGAGCCGCGGGCTCCGCTTTATAGAATAAAAAAACAAGATTGAGTTGATTTAACCGTGTACCTTAGCATGGGAGATTGAGATGCGAGTTCAACCTTCTTCTTCTTCGGCCGGCCGATGAAGAAGAGTCTCCAACCAATGCTAGCTTGATGTATCTGTGCAACTAGAAGACAATAATACAAGAAAACAAGTGAAGAAGGATTAGAATTGAGTGAAGTGTAGTAACTGTAAAAACAATAACACAAAACGGCAATTGGAAACAAACTCACCGGATTCGGGGTTAGCCCTAACCCCTTTTTTGGTTTTTTTATGATGTATGAAATGATGTAAAGCTGAATAAAAATGATGCTTAAATGTGAACTAAATGATTTGAATAAAGAGTTAGCAAAGATAATATGAATGGTTAAAGACAACACAACCCAGGCAAAGTGGCAACCGGGTTGGACAGATTCAATGTAAACTGCGCGACTCTGATGCAGAGACCATAACGAGCAGCACCAATGTCAGAATAAAGTGATGTTTGTTTAAAAATAAATAGGACTCACCGAGGGTGGTTTGATATGAAGACAAGTTTGCTTGAATCTTATGATAAGTAATCTGAATTTACCTGATAATCCGGATCTTGGACAATGAAGTTCTGGAAACTCCCAGCACAATGTCGATGTAGGACATGCTATGGGAACCACAGATATATGAATTGAATTATTATTGTTTTAAATAAAATACGTCTCACTGGGGAACAATTTCTATGAAGGATATATGGGCTGAATCTACCATTAAATGTACTGAAATTGTCTGAGAAAACAATGACTTTGAAGAGAAGACTTCGGATCTGTCTGTGCAGCGCTGGTGTTGAAGCCGTAACAAACCGAGGGAATGTAAGAATTGATATCCGTTTGTTGTATATGAAATATATCTTGATGAAACACACTTATTATGAAGAAAGTCAGGCAAGAAAATGACCATATAGATCTGTAGAAGCCGATGATCAGCAGTGCAGCACATCAGAGCATAGATTGACTTCTTCTTCACTTTGGGATGATCTCCGGGCACCGGGACGAAGAGAGGACGATTTGGGGAGGTTGGGACGAGCCAAGGGTGGATGGAGGGTGAGGATAGGAGTTCTGGAGGATGGGGATGACCTCCTTAGGTCGTTCATATGAGTCTCCATTTATAGGGGATGAGAACCAGGTCAAAAAATAGCAAGTTTTGATACATCCGACCATAGGTTGGATTTCCTCCATTTAATGTTGCTTATTTTCATACTGGGGCATCTATAAACTTACATAAATTATTTAGAGAGATTTGAAACCATGTATCACCTTTCCCATGTTCAAAATATGTCTCCACTTGAAGAGGAAACAAATCTAGTCTAAAAATGGCAAGTTTTGATATACAAGACAACAAGTTGGATTGCCATCATTAGATGATGCTAATTTCGACCATGAAGCTTCCAGATACTATAACAAGTGTTGTGGAGGAGGAAAAAGGAAGTTATGGTCGTGAATTGGTCAGATATGTGCCCAATGGGCTGGGCTTGCATGCAATTAGGCTTGATCGGTGCTGCGTGCGGACAGAACTGCACATCTGACTTCCAAAGGGCGCTGCGGACAAATGGGAGATCAGAATTGAATGCCGTTTGTTGAAATGGAAAGATAACTCAGAGAAGAATATTATTCATGTTTAATACTTTTTAATTATATGTCCATATAATCCTGTGAAAAATTTCCAAATAGAGGATATAATGGGAAAAGTATAATCTGGCACACCACCAAGAGTCTCTTGTTCGACAAACACGGATTTGATTAGAAATTAGAAAATCATCTTCATATTTCCAATAAGCACCTCGTCTCATCCAAAAGGGCGGTTCATCATGATTTTGATGGTCTAAAAGAGATGTTTCCAATGGAATAATGGTTTAAGCTCTAAATAAGGCCAAATTGGCGTGTCTACACAAAAGGAGATTGATCAGAGACCGGGTGGCCTCTCGGTTTGGATCATCCTTCGAAGCGAGTTGGGATGTTTATTCGATCAAAACTTGGGTTGAGAACATGACATTTTTTTTTGATCTTTTTGAGAAGTACTAAACATAAAGACAGAAGGAGTTTGGTTGGTTGTGGTTTCTGGTGCGGGCTGGGATATTGATAGGGAAGGGAACAAATCGAGCAAAGATGGGTAAAGAGAGCATCCATCCTTTCTGCCTGGCAATGTTGTTGGGAACGAGTCTGTTAGATCCGTGGAGATGACAAGGGGTGAACACCCCTGATTTTGATTGCCAGAAGGCTCATTGTGGAATGATTCGTCACTTGACCCTTCTTTAGAGAATAACCATGATATGTCGAGATATGGCTCATCCTCTGGGCTGTCAACCTTCTTCCTCTTTGCGTGTTCTTGTGGTTCTTATTCTTCAATCATCTGTATGGTCTCCCTTTTGTCGAAGAACTTGTGCAGACACCCCTTGAAGTATTTTTGACTGATCTTTTGGCCATTATCACATGTCCCATCGTATCCTATCCCATTTCTTGATGTTATCTTTACTAGCTGGATGGGTTCTACGATGCCTTGCAATTCTCTTCCTAGTCCTTGGCCTTCTTGATATCCCAGATTTTCCACTATACGCCACCCGAGGGTCTTGGTATCATCCTTATTTCTTTTCCAAACTTGCCTGGGCTACCTTCCATCCTTTGGCAGATTGAGGATTGTGAAGACCGGTTGATTTGGCAAGCCAGGAGGGAGAGTAACCAGGCAATCCACAGGCATACTTACCACCTTAACGACTTTGCCCTTGAAGGGAAATTTGATGCACTGGTGATTGGTTGAAGCTACGGCCTCTAATGACTTAAGGTAAGGCCTTCCCAAGATAGCTTTGTAAGTTGGGTCCATGTCCAAGATGTGGAAGTCGACAATAACAACTCAGGGTCCGGTTTGACTTCGAGTGTAACCATGGCATGGGCGGGCCTCTTGGAATTGTCAAATGCTGTTACGGTGATTTGTGATGGCCGAATATCCTCTTCTGGTATTCCACACAATTGTAGCGTTTCTAGTGGCAAGACATTGATAGATGCACCGGTATCAACTAGACAAGACTTGACATCTGTTTCGTTCATGCTGACAGTGATACAAAGTGCATATTTCCTTGCTTCTGGTTCGGCCAACTCTTCTTTGGTGAAAGTGAAGGCGTGTTCACTTCTCGGGGTCAAGACTGATGCAATCTTATCAGGGGGGAGGGTTTCATTGACCATTACTCGTTGTAGATATTGTTGAAGAACTTCTTGATAAACCTTGGACCTTTTGATCAGCTCTAAAATGGAAATCCATGTAGGGGTTTTGTCGAGGTGTTTCAGCAAATCGTAAGATGTCCCTGGTGCTGGTTCTTCCGGGTGTTCTTCTTCTTCTTCTTGTGATCGCCCTGGTTGACCGGTCTGGAGAAAAATCCTTTGAAACATGTGCCCGCTTCTAAGCACCGTGGCGAGCTGAGGGGCTATGGTTGGTGTATTAGAGGTGGGTGGAGGGTTAGGTCGGATGATGGGAGGCCTAGGTAGGGGCGTAGTGATGATAGTTCGGGTCGTAGGGATGTGGGTAGGTTGTGGTGGCATGGTTGTATGAGGTGGTATGATGATGGGTCCTAATGGTGACGGTGTTTGTGGTGGCTCAACCGGGCGGATCAAAGTCCTACCCGGTTGGAGTTGTATGGCTGGTGGCATTACGGTTGGTTGTGACAAAGTGCGGATGATTGGTGGTTGGCTTCTTCTGGTGGGTATAGCTCGTGGTATGGAGTGAATGGTTCGGTTAACGTGGTTTGGAGGGTTAATGTTCATGAAGGAAGCCAGTCCCTCGATTTGGCAATTTTGGCCTCTATCGCGGGGTTCATCGGTGGAGGTCAGAATGGGATTAACCCTCTGATTTTCTGGTGCTATCGCGGGTGCATGCGCGGGTAGCGAGTTCTGAATGTTCCCTAGATCGGATTCCTGTTGTTGTTGTTGGATTGGTGTCTGCTGCTGCTGCTGAGGCTGGTTCTTTACTGCCTTGATGTATTCGCCCATTTGACCCCAGTCAATACTTCCCTGCTCGTGGAGGTCATGGATATAATCTTTAAACTGAAAGCAATTCTCGACTGTGTGCCCCGGGTATCTGTGGTACAAGCAGTATCTATCTGTATTAGCATTTTGTGGCCACTCCAGCTTTTCTTTTGGCAATGAAATCTTCCCTGCCGCCATAAGAGCATTGAAAATATCTGTGAGAGAGTACGGTAATGGTGGGTAATGGTTTATTCTAGGCCCTATTCTTCGTGGCGCATATGCGGCGGGGGGAGGTGCCTGGTTATAGGTGGTTGGTTGGCAGGGTGGTTGAGGTACAAAGGTTTGCACGGCCAAATGCCGAGGTTGTTGGTGGACTAGTGTCTGCGTTGGTTGTTGGGGATACTGGTTTGGTGTTTGGTGACGGAAAGGTTGGGGTTGAATATGAGGGCGAGGTGCCCGTTGGGTTTGGCGGGGGTTTCTGTACTGGGGGTTTCTGTACTGCTGTTGGTAGTTGTTGGGCGGGTTTCCTATGATGTTGACGTGTTCGTTGGTTACCACGCCTTCGGTTACGGGCCCAGTGGTGGTGGTGGTTGTCTTTTTGGTGACTCGGGGCCTAGGGTCGAAGAGGTTCATGATGGGAGAGTCTCAGAGTTGGGTTTGGATGTAGTGCTCTCTCATAGAGTTCGCTCATGGTGACAGGGTGATGCAATGCCAATACGTCCTTCATAGCTGGGGTGGCGTTAGTGATGATCATCTTGACTTGTTCCGATTCTGATAATGCATTTGTCAGCCTTTCTGCCATTGCTCTTCATCTGTCAGCATATCTTATGAAATCCTCATCATTTCTCATCTTCTCGGCCATTAGATTCGTGATTGAATATGTAGGGCCGACTCGATCTTGGTATATTTGCAAAAATTTTGCTTTGACAGTATCAAAGTTGCTGGCTTCCAAAGGGTCAAGTGAATAGAACCATTCCAACGTGGAGTCCTCTAATGATCTTCTAAATAGGTATGCAAGGGCCTTCGGATCGTTTTGCCACATGATAGACTCATAAATAAAATCTTTGATGTGAATAAAAGGATTCCCATTTCCGTTATGCCGGCGGTAAATGGGCATTTCAGAAGGAGGAAGATGGAACACGGGGAGAGAGGGAAGGGATATCTCGGGGAGAGCTTGTGTGTCGATCAACCGCTTGAGGTCCCGATATTGTTCATCCATTCTGTTAATTTTGTTAAGCATGGTTTGATTAACAGAGGATTGTCGGATGAGAGGAGGGGGAAGGACAGATGTTTGATTTGCCGGCATGGCCATTGGATAGGCTGAAGCGGCCGGGCAAGGAGGGTGTATCGGGTGGTGCATTTGTGGGCGGGTTTGATTAAAATGTGCAGAAGAGTAGACCGGTGGCCTGAGCGGTGTGGTGTTATTTGGGTCCGGGTGGTTCAAGATGGCCACCGGATGAGGTGAGTTCGGAATCAAGAGTTCGTTGTGAGAATGGCCCGGTACTGGTGCATCGGGTTGGTCAGTTGCTAATTGGGGGGTAAAAGTGTGGTGGCCACCTTCGGCATGGGTGTGATGGACAGGAGATTTTCCCTTCAAGATTCTCTATGTAGTTGAGTTGGGTCGGCATGAGCGAATGCCTCCCATAGAGAATCCGGGTGGAGTCGGGATGAACTGGTTTCAGGGAGAATTTTGGGTTCGTTAATGGCACATATGACATCTGGGTGGAGGTAGGATTGATCATACTCCAACTGTAGCGACTCGTATCCTTGGTCCGTCATCCCGACGACTCGCCCCGATCTCAAGTTCATAAACACAAGGGAAAGATGAAAAACACAAGAATCCCTTTTTTTAGTTTTAATCTTTTCCCTCTTTTTTTGTTTTTTTTTTTTTGATTTTTGTTTGAACAAACAAGTTACCAAGCAAATTAACCTCAAGCAAAGATTTCTTTTGTTTTTTTTGTTAAGTGTTTCCAAATTTTTGTTTTGGTTTCCAGTTTGATTTGTAAACAAGTAATGGCATATACTTAAAATGATTACCGCAGTTTTGATTTGTAAACAAGTAGTCCCACCGTGGTCGCTAAAAGGTGTAGGCACCAGGATGAGCCGGTGGTTTGCGCGCGCGTGAGTAGGTGTGTGTGTGGTCGCCAGGAGCCGAAGACTCCAAAATATGATTAAATGTAAAGCAAATAGATTGAAAACAAGCTTGACCATCGTACCTTTGGGAATGGGAAAAGGGGGGGAGGTTGTTAGGCTCTAACTTCTCCTCTCTCGGCCAGCCGAAAGAGGAGAGCTTGAGTGAGCTCTTTCACTTCCGATCGGGTTGAAGCTTCACCTCGATCGGGTTCACCTAAGAATGTCCTGCATAGAAACATAAAAACAAGTAAAGGTCATTAGGTCTGGCGTGAGTATAGTATCGTGCTTGGTATAGACTCTGAATCATGCAAAAGGGGATGAACTAACCGGATCGGGACGGAATCCCAACCCTATTTTTGGTAGGTTTTTAAATATATATGAAGTGCAAACTGATCTAATGCATGCCAAATAGAATGATGAAAAGTTCTAAGATGAAAACAGAAGACAAAAGCTCGATCAGACGGGCGATCAGACTCCGAAAGCCGTAAAACCGGCTTCTGCCCCTGCTGGTGCCCTATATATAGGGCGCTGGCTACAGGTGCCCTACTTATAGGGCACGTTGACTAAGGTCAAAGCGCCCTGTATATGGGGCACTAAGTCTGGCTCGAGCAAATTTTCTTCCCCTCTTCGCGATGCTGCTCCGGAGTGTTGGGCGGCTTCCGAGACGAAGTAGGGGCTCCTCCTTGTAGACAATATGCAAATAAAGCTAGTGGTGGGTGGTTTGGATGCTGGATGAAAGAGGAGAGACGGATAGAGGCTCTTAAAGTGGCGAAAAAACCATATTTCTGGATGACAGAACAACAGGTTTTTGGGGTTTTTGGGGGGGGGTGATCTTGGATCGGTTTGAAGGCTTATGGGAGGTGTAGATGGCTTAGAAACGTGGTATTGGATGAACTCTAGGGTGATACGGAGTTGGAACCTCCTCCCAGCTCCAAATGGGGGTCTATTTATAGCCCAAAAGAGGGTACTTTGGCCATTTCTGAAAAGCAGTTCCACACGGCAAAGCGCCCTATATATAGGGTGCCAGCATCATGAGACATGTCAAATCGATAAGAAGAGTCACTGTGAGGGGTCAAATCGGCTGGTCAAGTCGATTGGATTTGGTGCCAGGCGTCCTATATACAGGGTGCCAGGTGCCCTATATACAGGGCTCCAGGTGCTCTACATACAGGGTGCTTTGACCCCGGTCAACATCTTATCGATCTTCTGCAGAACACGCCGAAAAAAGCCTGATTCTTCCGGAAAGCACAGTTCCCTTCAAATATTCTTCATGAAAACAAGAATTTAAGCTCTCCAACTAGGCTAAAATTGCGTGTCTACAGTCCTATTAACTTCATTGACCAAGAAAGGAGGCTTTAAATGAATAGGTAAATGTGATGAAAGTTTTTAAGAGGTTGAAAGAGAAGTTGACCACGACACTCGTACTTGTCTTACCATTTGGCTCAGGAGGCTTTTTAGTATACAAAGATGCTTCAAGGGTAGGTTTAGGGTGTGTACTCATGCAACATGAAAGAGTAGTATCATATGCTTCTAAGCAATTGAAGTCCCAAGATAAAAATTATATAGTGCATGACTTAGAGATGGTTGATATGGTTCATGCTTTAAGAGTGTAAAGATAATATTTATATGATGAAACTTTTAAAGTATTTATAAAACACAAGAGCTTAAAAGTATATTTTTACTCATAAAGATCTCAAATTAAGGCTGAGAAGGTGTGTGAATATCTGAAAGAATATGACTTCAGCCTTAACTATCATCTAGAGAAAGCTAATATGGTAGTAGATGTTCTCAGTGGGAAGAAGCTAATGGCTTTACAACTACACTAAGAATGGAAATGCATGTAGATGATAGCTGAATGTGCACTAAATGTGACAATTGACAACTTGGCGTCATTTATGGCACAACTCTTCATTGGGCAAAGTAAAGGAGGCTCAAATTAGAAATTCATAAGTTCAAAACTTGGTCATAAAATCAAAAATTTCAAAATGTGAAAATGGAACCATAAGCCATCAAGAAAGATTATGTGTGGCAGAAGTTGTAGAGTTGAGATGAGAAGTCCTAGTACATCCGGAAACAATCAAGATGTACCCGAATCTCAAAAGACAATTTTAGTGGGAAGGTATGAAAAGAGATGTGACCGACCATGTATCAAAGTGCATGAATTGCCAATAGGTTAAAGTAGAGCATAGAAAACTAGTAGGACCTCTACAACCCTTGGATATTCCACAGTGAAAGTGAGAACATATCATTATGTATTTTGTGACCGGATTGCCTATGATAAAGAAGTAATATGATGCTATTTGGGTGGTGGTAAATCAAGTAATCAAGGTAGTGATAGAAATGTATGCCCTACAAGCCAATCATATATGATATGATTTGACATTTCTAAGAATATCGCATTCAATTAATTAGGAAAATCTTTATTATAAGCTCTTATTAGATGCGAATATCATAATGAAGTCCTTGATCAAATGCAATGATGATTAAATCATGATGAGATCATGATAATGAGATTGATCATCTAGAGATATTTAATCTAAATGTTCATAGTCATAGGATGCTTGAGACGGGATATCAAGGATCCAGATAGACTAGTGTATGTGATATCTTCTCAAGTGATGAGGATGACCGATCTCATTGGTCATTAGTGTGAAGACATTGAGATACACACCGGTGCTAATTAGTTGAATGAGTTCACCGAACTGACCGAATTAGAAACCCTGAATGGTATCTTATCGAACTGTCTATCAGGGTTTTCTATCATCACGGTTGCATGGTTGGACCTTTGACCTGAGTCGACAAAGATGCCTGCCTTGTTGGGTGTAACTTGTGCTTTGAGCATTGTCTTATGGATCACCGTTTAGATGGTCTAGTATAGCTATGGATTGGGTACAAGAAAAACCCAATGAAGGCAATTGAGCGGACAACAAGGGATCATCCACTCTCGGTAAGTGAGAGTGAATGTCCTATGGGATAGTACTATAAATTCCTGGCCAGGGTAGATAGGATAATTGGAAAAGGAGTTTTCCAATTGATCTAATTCTGAGTATAGGATCCTATAGAGTTGGTAAACTAAGCAGTTGACAGTCGATGCCGTACTCCTTTCCGACCGGGACATTGGATGGATTAGGGTTTGTATCCATGCGGTAACTTATGATGGAAAGGCTCAATGGAGATGAGATAATCTCCATAGCCATTTGGGATTATGGGATGTGCCTTGTACCCTTCATGATCAGTAGGCCGATTAATCTGTTATCGGATAACAGATTTAATTAAATTAAATAGAATTATTCTATTTTATTTAGGCCTCAAACAAACAGGCTATTGGGCATAGTGGGCCACACACAAAAGGACTTATCCACAAGTACAGGGGCAAGGACGTAATTTATGGAGATTTTGGGTTTTTATGAAAAGTTCCAAAATTCTCTATAAATACTATTGGTTTCAGCTAAACCCACTCAAGCCAATGGTGAAAACCACATTCCTAGCCTCCTCCCCACCTCCTCCTCTCTCTAGAATGTGTCCATGGTCGATGGAGCTATGTTCGGGAAGAGTTCTCGAGGCCGGCGCGAAGGGAGAACTTGCTGTGGATAAAGTTCGTGTGGATACTACTGGAGGCCGGACACTTGAACGATTTGAAGAGCTTAAGAAACTCATCTCCTTCCTCTCCATGGGATAATATGAATCCCTATCAGGTATATTCGAACCTGATTTGATTGGTTTTTGGTTTTCATCGTTCAGTTCTGATTGAGACAGATTCTAAAAGAACCCATAGAAATCGTCGCTTTCGCTGTACCAAATTTTTATGGACGATTCCTTACAGGTAGCACATGTTTTGCCAATTAATGAAACTCAACCCATAAATTGCTTAGTCAGATTGTACTATGATGGAGTGGCCAAGTATCATGAAGTGCCTGTATCCTTTGTCTCATATCAAGATCCTCACTTCACTAAGAGAGTATGGAAGGGTCTGCAAGAAGCTCACAACTTAAGTTCAGTTGGACATACCATCCTTAGATTGATGGTCAGTCTAAGTGAACTATCCATACATTATAAGACATGTTGAGAGTAGGAACACTTGAATGGCAGGAAAGTTGGCATATGCAATTATCACTTGTTCTCTTATAATATTAGCTATCATTCAAGCATTGAGATGACATTGTTTGAAGCCATGTATAGGAGTCCATGCAGATCACCACTCTGTTCGGAAGAGGTTGAAAATGAAGCCTAATCAGACTATATTGGGTGCAGGACATTAATGAACGGATTAAAGTGAGTCGTCAGAAATTATTTACAACTTATAGTCAACATAAAACTATTCTAATTTGAAATGAAGAGATGTTCAATTTAAAGAAGAGGATTATGTATTTTTGAAAGTCTCTTCTGTCGACTCCGAAAATGGGTTCCGGATCGGCACCTCAAGAGAAGGTGAAAGATAGAATATGGGAAAAAGGAGTGAATCGGAAAATACTCAGAAAGCGGTAAAAAGTCCTCACCTCGGTCTTACACTCACATTGATCCCCGAACTTTCATCTCACGGCATTGCTCGAGCACCAGAGATGGTTCGGGTCATGTGGGAGGAGAGTGAGGAGGATATGAACTTAATAACATAAATAAAAGGTGGTCACCAGGAGCCGCGGGCTCCGCTTTATGGAATGAAAATAGAAAGAAAGTTGAATTTGACCATGTACCTTAGCACGGGAGATTGGGATGTGGATTAAACCTTTTTCTTCTTCGGCCGGCCGATGAAGAAGAGTCTCCAACCGATGCTAGCTTGATATACCTGTGCAACTAGAACAATAAACCAAGTGAAATAAACCGATTAGAACTATGGGAAGTGTAGAAACTATAGAAGAAGAGATGAAACAAAGAAGCAATTGGAATCGAACTCACCGGATTGGGGCGAGCCCTAACCCCTTTTTTGTGTTTTTGGTTATGTAAAATGATGCAACTGAACTAAAATATGCTATAACAATTAAATGAACTGAGTTAAGAGAAACTTATAGAATGAAACGGCTTGAGTTGAAGTCGAGATGAGTAAAATAAGCCGGTTCGGGTAGCTTTGCACCCTTCTGGCGCGACTTTAGTCCAGAGAATGCTACGGACGACCCCGATGTCAGAATTGAGTGCAGTTTGTTGGAGTAGACAGAAGACTTGGAGTGGAAGAGTTTTTATGTTGATGATTTCTCCGAAATCCTCCTGTAGAAGTCTATAAAAATTATGAAATTGGTCGGATGTGGAAAACAGAACCGGGATGTGCGACCTCAGTGCAGCAACCGCCACGAACAAACGAAAAGTCGGAATCGAGTGCTGTCAGTTGGAGATGAAAGCTTCTATGTTTAAGACTTTTGAAGCAGGAGTCCCAGATTTTCTGCAGACGTTGATGAAGTCGGTTGATGCAGAATGCCCGGATTGAGCCTTCTCTTTCACTTCGCGATCGATCTCTCGACGTCGGAGCGGCTTTGGACGTCGGGACGGCCTTGGGAGAGAGCTTTGACGACCTCAGGACGAGCTAGGCATGGGGGATTAACCTTGGGTCATTGAGAATGACTCTCAATTTATAGAGGAGAGAAACTGGTGCAAAAAATGGAAAATGGATTGACCGCACCCCTGCTCTTCAAAGGAGACGAGGGCGCGCAGGGCGCGCCCTCAAACTTGGGGCGCGCAGGGCGCACCCTCAACCCGGGTGCGCGGTCTACGTGCCCCCCTGTTTTAAAGGGAGCGAGGGTGCGGTACGCATCTCACTGCTAAAATTCGTCATAAACTTCCAAAAATTGCTAAAATTCGACTTGACATACGTAACGCGCCCCCGAACCGGGGGCGCGATACAAATAATCGAAAATCATCGCCGGAAACCTTCCAAAAATCCGGTTTAGAAGGTACTAATCGGGGAAATTTCTGATTTTCGGAAACTGACCGCGCCTCCACTTTTCAAAGGAAGCAGGGGCGCGTAGGGCGCACCCTACCTTTTCAAAGGGAGCAGGGGCGCGGTAGACTCTCTCTCCTGCGCACGCGTTCTGCAAGCCGTATCTTGCAAACGGGATGTCCGATTTGGCTCCCGTTTGTTGCGTTGGAAAGAGGACCTTAAGCTGCACCTCCTCAAGTTAGTAACCCAGCCGGAATGACTCCTAATATGTCCTAACCCTCCTCAAGAGGACCTTTCTACAGGTTTACCCTCTCGCGAAAAGTCGAAACCCGTGGCGAAGATCCAAAAGAGCACGGTTCCGGTCGAGAAATCTCATGTCAACTCGGGATGACTTAAAATGATGACCGAACAAGTCCGGTATGATCAAGAAACCCAAAGTCATCGAAAAATCTGAGATTAACCCGGTAAACGTGAACCGAAATCGGAAAAGCCGGGAAACCTTAAAATTGACCGAATCAGACGTATGGTCATGATTGATGAAAATATTTGGCTAGAATCGACCTGGATGACCTGAAAAGTCCCGATGAGGACCGGAAAGGCCTAACGCGTGGTCTGGGATAGCCGTGTCAGTACAGATCGAAAAAGCTGTAATGAAAACCGTCATTGACCGACGCCTACCGAAATGACTTCGCGGAAACCCTGAATGTTACGGAACACATGCGGGACTCCCGAGACCTTCAGTTATCGCGCAGGCTTCGTGTTTTTACAGTTCACGCGCGTCTCTCACTTGAAGGTTTCGGCATCATTCCGGAAATCATTGGTCCATTCTCAACTCACAAGGGGCTCCACCAATGTCCTTAGCTCATCTCCACGAGATAATCCAGATCAGATAGTAGTCAAATAGTGGATATCGCCTATGGAATAAGAGTCCGGGGCTCCGAATCAGGCCAATTTGGCATGTCTACAGATTGCCTCGCCTTGATGTTGGCTTTGCAAGGGAATGACATATAGCAGAGAGGAGTGAAACATAGAGAAAACGTAGCAAAGCGAGATGGCTCGTAGTGGAATGTAGTGGAGTGAAATGGTGATGGACTAAAAAGGTGGCATCAAGGTGTAGATATAGACACGCTCAACGACCAGATTCGGCAAGACGAATCTCCTCAAGTCTCCTGGTTAACCACCATGTTTCATCAAGTCTTCCTATGTTCAATTGGTAAGAGATGTGCCATTGGCTCGAGAGAAGAATAGTCAACCCCCAACGCGCTGGGGAGTCCCCGAAACATGGGTTCGTAGGTTCATTATCAGCCGGTAACCCGATCTTTGCGGTGTTCCTGTACTGTGATGGGCTAAAATTTAAAAAGAGATTTGTTTTGAAAAAAAGTAAAAGAATACCAATCGAGCATATTCAGGCTCTTAGATTCATTTAAGTCTTCCAAGAGACAAGATTTAATTCGGAATGGAATGATATCGAATTCCAAAAGGCCAATGTTGAAACTCAGACCGTGAAGATAGTGATGGTGCAAGTTCTGTTTGAGTAGGAGGCTCTTGGTGGGATGAATTGACTGCCACAGTGGGATAAATAGCAAGAAGGTTGTTGTAGTGGCCACAGTGGTGATAGAAATGAAGGAGTTGGAGGCACAAGGTGATTATCGAACATGGTGGGATTAACAGACACGGTGGGATACATGGTGGGATATCTAAAGGGTCGGTGGGATTAGAAAATACGATGGGATATAGAGAACACGGTGGGATTCAGAATGATCAGAATTATGATACAAGAGGGTGAGAAGGTGAAGATTATTGAAGGATGTATGCATTGACAAAACAAAATATAATGCAACTAATGCTACATGATGCATGTTAGGCTCAAGAAAACAAAACAAAACTTGTATAACAAATAGTTGAAGATATAGATTGTCTATGAGATCAAGATACCCATTTGGGAACCATCGTCCCTCACAGCACAATTTTTGCCTATCCGTGAGTATCGGAGATGACCCGACCGTCGTGGATTTTGATGAAGGGGATCTCAGGTCAAGTCTTATCCGCACTCATGGTCTTCAACAAATAATGCATAGGATATTAATACATGACTAATGACATATATGTTAGTCGGCAAGTTATGGGGGTTTCCCATGTCTATTCTTTCATTTTTGCGAGCATTTTCTTGGCCACTCCTTCGGAGCATCGCCAGAATGAGGCACTTGCGGCGGTATTCGTGGACATGGTTTCCATGCCTCCTCTACGTGGTCGTTCCCTTGGAGCCGGTGGCAATAGACATTGATATATGTAGCAGACTTTAGCTTTTCTGACGTTGTAGATGCTTTTCTTCTTTGTTGTAGCACTTGTTGGTGTAATCAGATCTTCATCTGTTTGTTTCAGTGTTGTTTGATCTGCTTGATATTTCTTGAAAGGGTAGTTAGTATCACATTTCGGCTTAGCCCCTTGCGAGTTTGTCAAGGGGCGAAGCCTTCTAAAGGATGGTAAAAAATAAAATTAAATAATAGATGTAGGATAAGAAATATACCTGCTGGCGAGACTTCCCCTTAACTTGTGTTTCTTTTCTGAAATACTCAATAAAGGGGTTAGATCTGCTCTATGGCTTACCCCCTTGCCTATTGTTGTCTTGTCTTGCTTACATGTCAAGGGGGGTAGCCTTATTAACAAGGTAATATGAACAAAATGACTGAAAATGAATAAGATAAGGGTTAAGGAAGCTTACCTGCTATGGTGAGAGTCACTCCCTTCTTGATCTTAGAATCCTGAAACACTTAATAAAGGGGATTAAATCTTCACCATGGCTTATCTCTTTGCCTATTGCTGTCTGCCTTGACTTAGGTCAAAGAGAGGAGCCTTCTTAACAAGGTGTAAAAATAACCTAAATGACCGAAATGAAATGGTTAAGAGAACTTACCTGTCGTTGATAGAATCTTCCTCTCTTACTTTTAAAGTTCCTGAAAACTCTTGATAGAAGAGGATCAAATCTTCACAATGACTCATCCCTTTGCCTATTACGGCCAATTTTGACTTAGGTCGAAGGGAGGAGCCCTCTTAATGGGGTGGTAATCAAGGTAAATATGCAATGCGGAAATGAAACATGCAAGACATAAAGATAAACATGAATGCTAGCAAAGGCAAAAATCAAGGTTATGCCAAGCTAAACGATGCATTTTTTTGGTTTTTTAGAAAATATTCAGTTTTTTTTAAACATTCAACTTTTTTTTGGAATTTTGAAAATATTCAACTTTTTTGAATTTTTGAAATATTCATTCTTTTTGGATTTTTGTGGAGAATGTGCGTGTATTGAGACAATTCATCGATCTTTGAGTGTTAATCAAGATTTAAGCGGTAAACAACACGTGAAAGTAAGGTTCCCTACCCAGAATCTTTCTTGCCCTCTTCTCTTGATTGGTTTGGATTCCCCGTGAGTTTGGATAGTTTACCCTACCCTGGGGTTTTAAGATGGAAGAATAATAAAGGAAGTCTTTGATAGGATTTGGGGGTGTTGAGGCGAGTTTCTCTACTCATGCCCAAATTGCCCATTGGGGTTCGGCCTCTTCGAGTCTTTTCTACATGTGGCACTTACTTAGACAAGTCTTTGACCTGTGGGGTCATTGCCATCTTTTGGTGCCTTTTCTTCATTTTCTATTTTTACGGGTACTCATTTAGACAAGCCCATATTTGTTTAAACCTGTGGGGTTCATTGCCCATCTTTTGGCACCCTTTTTCACCCTATGAGACGGCCTCCTACTAAGGCGGTGGGCATTTTCGATACTATCCTCCTCTAGTCCCCTTCACCTATTTCAGACCGAGTAGAAGTGAATAGGGTAAGGTTTCCTTTCCGCTTTCAGAGTTCTGCCTTGCCTCTCTCGAGTGTTGGGCTATCTGGATTCTGGGATCAAGAGGTGTTGTGTGTGCAAAGTGATGTCTACCCTTGTCCTCTAGCGAACACTCTAGGATCGATGACTTGATATCATACCAGAAATTCTCCATTTTTCTTCTCTAAGGAAAATATTTTTTAAGGTAAACGCCGTTCCATGAATGGTTCAATTTTTCTCCATCGGCATTGGTTAACTCATATGCATTACCTGGATATTTTTCAGTTATAACAAAAGGCCCTTCCCAGTTATGTTGCAACTTGGAGCGGGGACCACCCGGCTTAATGAAAATGCATTTGACTACCATCTCACTGATTACGAACTTTCTCTCTACCACCCTCTTTTGATAAAACCTTTTCAATCTGTTCTGATAAGTCCAGGCATGCTCAGAGGCGGCCAACCTTCTTTCATCTAGGAGTTCAAGTTGTGCAAGGAGAGATTCTCGCCTCTCATCGACAGGGATGTCCCTATTGAGTTGAACTCGGAGTGATGGATGTCGACTCTGAAAATTCGACGGTGTCCTCTCCTTTTTAGGGAAGTCCGTGAACCCAGATCGTCACCTCAAGAGGGGATGAGAAAAGAAAGGAATAAAACTCGGAAAGCAACTCTCACCTCGGTCCCACACTCACATTGATCCCCGAACTTTTATCCCTTGGCGTCGCTCGATCACCAAAGAGACGGTTTGGGTCATGTGGGAGGAAGGTGAGAAGAAATAAACGTGGTCGCCAGGAACCGTGGGTTCCGATTTATAGAATTAAAATGACCGTGTGTACCTTAGCGTGAAGAATGTGAGTTAAAGCTTCTCCTTCTTCGGCCGGCCGATGAAGAAGAGTCCTCAACATGTGGGTGCTTGATATTCTGTGCAACTAGACAAATAAACAAGTGAAATAGACAATTAGAACTAGACAAAGTGGAGTATAAGTAAAGAGAATAACATAAAAAAAACACACAATTGACTAGAAACTGACCAGATTCGGGTTATCTCTAACCCCTTTTTTATTTTCGGATTAACAGAATAAAAGTAATGCAAAAAAATGTAAAAAATGATAGGAGGATGTAGAATCACTAAACAAAGAGATAGGAAAAAGAACAGAAAGATTATGAGTTGAATAGAGAAAGATATAGCCAAATCTGTGTTGTCGAAAAAGCCGATCAGCAGTCCAGGATCTGTCAGGCGCGACTTTGCTTCTGCACTCGTCACGACCAGCCTCGACCTCGGAATCAAGTGCCGTCAATTGAAAACTCAAGAAGACTTGGAGAGGAAGAACTTTAATGAAGAGAGCTCAGGTAGAAGATGTCCACACACTGCTGTAGAGGCCGAATAAGAGAGACTTGGCAGATCACCTGCAGAACAGCATTCCTCTCTCTTGAACCGACTTTTCTCTCTCTAAAAACTCGAAATTCTCTCTCTAAAAATCACAAAATCGATGCAGGAGGGTGGTTGGACGTCTTGAGATGCCTGGGGGGTTGTGCTCATGCCTTTGGAACTACCGGAATCAGAGTTAATTTATAGGAGAACGAGCAGCGTTATCAAGGCTAAAAAATAGGGGCCTTGCGCCCCACCCCTGGGCGCATGCGCCCTGGTGAGGGGCGCATGTGCCCCCCAATGAGGGTGCATGGGCACAAATCTCGAGAAATGAGGCCTTATCCGATCGACGGTTAGTGGTAGAGTCCCGGTGAAAAACTGGGTCCCTCGTGCCTCAAAGGTGGGGCGCATGTGCCCTCAAGTGAGGGCACAAGGTCACGTGCCTCACGGGTAGGGCGCATGGACACGTGCCCTGGGTCCCGGGCGCATGTGACCAGGAACCCGGGCGCATGGGACTGGTTTCGCGCGTCCTTCTGGAAGCCATTGCGAACACTCCCGAACTCGGAATTCGACGCCGTTTGGTGCGTTGGAAAGATAATAGGCCGAAGAAGCTTTCTATAGCATTAGATCAGCCATCACACCCTCAAAAACTTTAGAATTTTGTCTGGAAGTTAGGGCAGTGAACAGAAGATCCGATACTGGTCAAAATGACTTTGACGGCAAACCAGAAAGGCACGGAATGCAACAAAACTTGTCCGGAGTGTGAATATGACCATAACCTTCAATGCATGATTATTAGGCATTGGTCATTCAGCCAACTTCTGTGTTTACACGATTTACGTGTGGCTTTCGCTAGGAAATTATGGCTTTTTGCGGAAATCATCGGAAAACATCGGATATCGTTCGGCGAAGCTCCAAATCAACTTTGAAAGACCGGGCATCATTATAAAGTCAATCACACATGTTACCCTATAAAACATGAGTTTTTATGCTCTGAATTAGGCGAATTTGGCGTGTCTACAGCTTGCCTCGCCTTGATGTCGGCTTTGTAAGGGAGTGGCATGTAATGAAGCGGAGTGATTCGGAGTGAACTGTAATGGAATGCAAGTGAACGTAGATGAATGTAGCGGAATGGAATGATGATGCACTGAAAAGGTGGCATCAAGGTGTAGATATAGACACGCTTATCTACCCGATCTAGCAATATGAATCTCGCTGAGTATTCTAGATCGCTTTCATGTTCTATCAAAACCTCATATAATTGACTGGTAAAAGACATGCCCTTGGCACGAGAGATGAAAAAGTAAATGATAAGGATAAAAGGATGTAGCCAACCCTCAGCATGGTGAGGAGTCCTCTAATTCGTAGGTTCATCATCAGCCAGCAACCCGAACTTTGCGGTGTTCTTGTACTGTGATGGGTTAAAATTTGTAAAAGAGAAGTTGATCTTAAAAAGAAAAGAATAACAATCCATCATATTTGGAATCTCAAGTTCATTCAAGTTTCACCAAAATACTCAGTTTAATTCTGAGTGGAAGAACCTCAAGTTCTTAAAGGGTTCATTTTAAGCATAACAAAATTGCTCGGGTATCGTGAAAACCATGAATCACGCTCTAGCAGAAAACTCGATATTCGAAAAATGACAAGACAGATTTAAGCCATAGTGGGAATGAAAGATAATGGTGAGACTAACATAGTATGATGGTAAAGAAGAATACAATGGGATGACAATTGCCACGGTGGGTAAAATAAAAGACACGGTGGGATAAAAGAAAGGAAAGAATAAAACATGGTGGAACAAAATGAAAGGAATAAAACATGAAGAGATAAAATTGGTAATGATAAGAATGAAAAGGAGATGGATGTGAAAACATAGAAAATTATGTAGAAAATAGTTGGAGATATAGATTGTCTATTGGAGGTCAAGACACCTGATTAGGAACCATCGTCCCTCCAATGTTCAATTTTGGCTTATCCGTGAGTGTGAAGAAATGACCAAGCCGTCGTAGATTTTGTTGGAGGGGATCTCGGGCCCAGTCATCTTCACTCTCAAGGTCTTCAACATTAATGCATATAATATATATAAAATGGACCTAACATAACTAGGTGACAGATAGTAGGAGTGATGTGAAGTGCAAAAAATGAAGTGATGGTGGTGATGTGATGTGAGATTGATGAGAATCCATTTGAGTGAAGTCTTCAGGCGTGGTGCATCGACCAGCATCTCTGGTCCATCCTTGTCTTGTCTTCTGACGGAATACAACACCATGAGAATGTTCAGCTAGGTGGTGCTTCCTTTCTTTTTGCCGCAAGGTTGGCATGACGTTTTCTTGGGGAACACTGATCTCGCCAATTCACCTGTTAGGACTAAAAATGTTGCCTGCACATTTTTGGTTAGTACCCAACAGACGAAATTGTCATATAAAGCATATTATCCTGAAATGAACAACTGAAGTTTTCCCTATTAGAACCATCATTTGGATGTCAAAATTTTTTTTTAATGATGGTTCCTTTAGCAAAAATGTCATTTTTAACATTCTGAACAATTTCTGAAATTTTGAGATTTTTATGAATTTTTCGAAATTTTTGGTCCATGTGCCCTGGGGAGGGGCACCTGGCCATTTGCCCCCAGATGAGGGCACATGCGCCCTGAGGCAATTTTTTTTTTCAGAAAAATTGTACCTGATTGCCCTTCTCTTTTTGCTTCTTCAACTCCTAAAAACACTTAACAAAGATGATTAAATTTTCATCGTTACTCATCCCTTTGCCTATATATCATTTGCCTTGATTTTGAGTCAAAGGGAGGAGCCTTCTTAACAAGGTGGAATAAAACAAATGACCTAAATGAAATAGGGGTAAGGGTTAAGAGAACTTACCTGCTATGGTGTGAATCTTCTCCTCTTCTACATTGAAATGCCTGAAACACTTGACAGAAGGAGATTGGATCTTCATCATGACTCATCCCTTTGCCTATTATGGTCAACTTTGACTTAGGTCAAAGGGGAGAGCCTTCTTAACAAGGTAATTAAAGTAAAAATGGATATGCAATGCAGAAATGAAAATATGCATGACAATCAAATAAGCATGGATGCAACTAAGGCAATGATCATGACTAAGCAATTTTTTTTTTGAAAACAATCATTTGGATTTTCAAAAGTATCCATTTTTTTGGATTTTTAAAATATGTGTTTTTTTTGAATTTTTTAAATATTCAATTTTTTTTGGGTTTTTGAAATATTCAATTTTTTGGGTTTTTGAAATATGCATTTTTTTTGGGTTTTTAAAATATGCAATTTTTTGCGGATTTTGAAATATGCAAAAAAAAATTTGTGGAGAAAATGCTGGTATTTGAGACAGTTCATCGGTCTTTGGAGTTTGTCAAGACTCAAGTGGTAGATGCCACGTGCAAAAATAAAGTTCCCTACCTAGAATCCTTCTAACCTTCTTCCTTTGATCGGCTTGGGTTCCACCTGGATTTAGTCGGTTTACCCTTCCCTAGGGATTTAAGGAGGAAGAGTATAGAGGAAGTCCTTGATAGGGTTTGAAGATGTTGAGAGGGATTTCTCTACTCTCACTCAAATTACCCATTGGGGTTCGGCCTCTTTGGGTTTTTCTTTCTTTTTTTTTTTTTGCTCTTTTCTGTATGGCACATATTTGGACAGGTTTTTGACCCGTGGGGACATTGCCCATCTTTTAATGCCATTTGCCTTGACTATCATTCTGGGTACTCATTCAGACAGGTTGATCATTTTTTTTTAACCTGAGGGGTTCATTGCCCATCTTTTGGCACCCTTTTGTACCCTATGAGACGGCCTCCTACTAGGGTGGCGAGTGTTTTCGATACTACCCCTCTCTAATCTTCTCTCCCTATCTTGGACGGAGTAGAAGAGAATAGGGTAAGGGTACTCCTTCCATTTCTAGATTTCTGCCTTGCCTTTCGCAAGTGTCGGGTTGTCTGGATTCTAGGATCGGGAAGTGTTGTGTGTGTAGGATGGTACCTACCCTTGACTTCTCACGAACAACCTAGGATCGATGACTTGAGATTATACCAGTGGTTTCTCCATTTTTATGGAAAGTACTTTTTGAGGTAAACTCCATTCCAAGGATGATTCAATTTTTCTCCATCTGCATTAGTCAATTCATATGCATTACCTGGATACTTTTCAGTGATTACAAAAGGCACTTCCCAGTTAGGTTGCAACTTGGAGCGGGGACCCCCTGGCTTAACGAATATGCATTTGACTACCATCTCTCCGATCTCGAATTTTCTCTCGACCACCCTCTTTTGATAAAACCTTTTGAGTCTATTCTGATAAGTCCGGGCATGCTCGGCGGCGGCTAGCCTTCTTTCATCCAAGAGTTCAAGCTGTGCAAGGAGAGATTCTCGTCTCTCATCAACATGAATATCCCTGTCGAGCTGAACTCGGAGAGATGGAAGTAATACTTCGTAAGGGACCACTGCTTCCATCCCATATGCCAAAGCATACGGGGTTTGTCCAGTGGGAGTCCTTACAGAAGTACGATAAGCCCATAGAGCATCTACAAGCTTATCAGGCCAATCGGCAAATTTGCTAGACTTACAAGTTTTCTTGATGATTTTGATTAAGGTCTTGTTGGTGGCTTCTGCTTGACCATTGCCTTTAGGATAGTATGGTGATGAATGATGCAATGAAATGTAATACCTGTTGCAAAGATCACGCATATCTTGAGAAAGAAATTGTGGCCCATTATCGGTGACGATGTCACTGGGGATCCCGAACCTTGCCAGGATGTTGCGCTTGATGAAGGAGCAGACTGTTGACGCTTTAATCTCCACGAATGCTTCTGCTTCAGCCCACTTTGTGAAGTACTCCGTTGCTGTCAGAATGAATGATTTTGAGCGCACTTCGGAGTTGAGGTCACTTAAGGGGCCAATGATATCAAAAGCCCACATGGCGAAAGGCCATGGGGCATGAATTGGATGAAGGGAAGATGCGGGAGAGTGAATCTTGTCGGCATGGAGTTGACATGAATGACAATGCCGGACAAAGATGGAGCAGTCTTCTTCTAAAGTTGGCCAGTAATACCCTTGTCGGATGATTTTCTTAGTAAGGGCTTGGGCATTCACATGACCACCACATACTCCAGAATGTGCTTCCTTCAGCACCAACTCGGCTTCTTCTTCATCATGACATCTGAGTAAGATTCCACTTAGGCTTCTCTTGTAAAGCACTCCTCCTAGGATTGTATACCTCTGGGATACTCTTCTGATTGCCTTCTTTTCTTTGGTAGTTGATCCAGGCGGGTATGACTGATCTTGGCAATACCTCGCAATCTCGTCATACCAAGGTCTCTCACCTTCTTCTAATTCTTCCAACTCGATCATGGAGATTTTTTCTTTATGTTCTAAGTATTCCTTTCTGTTGAACCTCTCCTTAACCTTCAGAAAACGTCCATCCTCAATTGCTAGAATTGTTCTCTTACAGATGTGGATAGTTCGCACTTGCCTGCCTAGCGGGACATATAGAGATGAAGCTAGTGAAGCTAAGGCATCGGCGAGGATATTCTGAGAGCGGGGGACATGAACAAAGGTGAGTTTTAAGAATAGCTTGATGTAGGAGGTGGTGAGCTCCTGGTAGGGTTTGAGGTTTGGATGAGAAGTTCGATACTTGGATAGGACCTGGCGTAGGATCAATTGACTATCACCTATCACCCTCAGTTCGGTGGCACCATGGAAATGAGCGGCCTCCAGCCCGGCCAGCAAGGCTTCATACTCAGCTATGTTGTTGGTTGCTGGAAAGTTAAGCTGAAAAGCCTGTGGAATGGTGACACCTTCAGGTGACAGAAAGACAATACCTATCCCTCTACCATGGGAGTTCAGAGCCCCGTCAAAATATAATGTCCAAAGATTGGAAGATCGGACTGACATTAGTTCGTCATCCGGGAACTCCGACCGGACTGGGTCAAAGACGGGTATGGGATGATGGGCAAGGTGTTCAGCAATAGCATAACCCTTAATTGCCTTCTGTGGGACATAAGTGATATCAAATTGGGATAAGAAACTCTGCCATCGCCCTAACCGATCAGTCAAGACTGTCTTCTCTAACAGAAACTTAATGGGATTGATACGAGCAATGAGCTTGACTTGGTGAGCAAGAAAGTAGTGTTTGAGTTTCTGAACCACCCAAACAAGAGCAGCACAGGTCTTTTCTACCACAGTGTACTTCAGCTCACAAGCATCAAACATCTTAGACAAGTAATAAGTAGCTCGTTCTTTCCCTTCTTCATCTTAGACAAGTAATAAGGGGCTCCGCCAATGTCCTTAGCTCATCTCCATGAGATAATCCAGATCAGATAATGGTCAAATAATGGATATCGCCTATGGAATAAGAGTCCGGGGCTCCGAATCAGGCCAATTTGGCGTGTCTACATCTTCTTCTAAAGGAGTTATTAGATTTGGTTGGAGTAGAAAATTGAATTCAATGAATGTGTGACCATTACAGATTGAGAAACATATTGGAGATGTAACATACAAATTAGCCTTACCCTCGACTATGGTGAGAATACACCAGTGTTCCATGTCAGTTTACTTTGATAGTATGTGCCATATCCTACCCATGTTATTGATTTTAAAGAGATCAATGTGCAGCCAAATTTGAGTTTTGATGAGAGGCCAATCCAAATCATAGATCGCTTGGTAAAACAATTGTGGAAGAGGCTGATTCCCATGGCTAAAGTGTTGTGGAAACATTATTCATTTGAGGAGTCAACCTGGGAGCTTGAAGAGGACGTGATGTGGCTTCATGCACAATTCTTTGGTATGTATGATAGCAATTTCGAGGATAAAATTTATTTTTAAAGGTGAGAATGTAATATCTAAAAAAATAAACAATTTTCTCTCTCTCTCTCTCTCATTTGACATCACTAGCAGCTCTCTCTTGTTTGATGCACATGATGTCATTCTCTCTCTATCTCTCTCTCTTTAGGGCAAGCACCTATGCCTATGAAGGTCACCAAATAGCCTTCCTCCTGTGAACCTATATGTTGTCGCTATGACAGCACCTACTGATAGTGATGTATATCCTACATGCTAATTATGTATGATATAATTCGACAATTCTAGAAATATCTCATTTAAATAATTAGGCAAATCTTCATTACTACCTCTTATTAGATGTGTATATATTAATGAAGTTTTTGATCACATTCAATGATGATTGAATCATGATAAGATCATGATAATGAGATCGGTCATGTAGAGGTATGTGATCTAAATGTTCCTAGTCATAGGATTCTTGAGATGGGACATCAAGGATCCGGATAGACTAGTATGTGTGATGTTTTCTCATAGGATGAGAATAACCGATCTCATTGGTCATTAGTGTGGAGACACTGAGATATACTTGTAAGTGCTCATTAATCGAATGAATTCACTAAATTGACCAAATTAGAAACCCTGAATGGTATCTTACCAAACTGTCAATTAGGATTTTCTATCATCACGGTTGCATGGTTGAACCTTTAACTTGAGTCGCCAAAGATGTCATGTTGGGCGAAACTTGTGCTTTGACCGTTGACTTATAGATCTCCATTTAGATGGTCCAACATAGTGATGGATTTGGGTACAAGAAAAATTCGATAGAGGTAATTGAGTGGACAACAAGGGATCGTCCACTCTCGGTAAGAGAGTGAATGTCTTATGGGGTAGTACTCTAAATCTCTAGACAAGGTAGAGAGGAAAATTGGAAAAGTATTTTTCTAATTGATCTGACTCTGAGTACATGCTCGTATAGAGTTAGTATACTAAAGAGTTTACAGTTGATGTCATGCTCCTTTCCGACCGGGTCATTGTATGGACAACGGTTTATATCCATGTGGTAACCAATGATGGAAAGACTCAATAGAGATAGTATTATCCCCATAGCCATTTGGGATCATAGGATGTGATTTGTACCCTTTATGATTAGTAGGCTGATTAATCTGTTATCGGATAATAAATTTAATTTAATTAAATAGAATTATTATATTTTATTTAGGTCTCAACTAAATAGGTTATAAGGACTAATGGGTCACACACATTAGGACTTATCCATAAGTATAGGGGCAAGGGTGTAAATTATAGAGATTTTGGGTTTTAATGAAAAATGTCAAATTCCTTATAAATACTAATGATTTTAGCTAAACTGTATCAAGCCAAGGGTGAAAATCACGTTCTCAACCTCTTACCTACCTCCTTCTTTCTCTAGAAGGCATCCCCGGGCGATGGAGCTCCGTTCGGGAAGAGTTTTTGAGATCAGTGTGAAGGGAGAACTTATTGTGAATAAAGTTTGTGTGGATATTGCTAGGGATCGGACATTTGAATGGTTTGAAAAGCTTCATAAGTTTTTCCTCTTGTCTCTCCATTGAATTATATGAATTCCTATCAAGTATATTCGAACATGTTTTGATTAGTTTTCAATTTTCATCATTCGGTTTTGATTGAGACAAGTTCTAAATGAATTCATAGGAATCGTCACTTCTGCTGCACCAAATTTTGTTAGACGATTCCTTACACCTGCAACATCTAGTTGCATCAACACCACAACCAACACCATCACCCAAGTGTTACTGTCGTTGTCGCCTTCGCCAATGTTGCTAGCATTGTTGTGTTCCCTTTGGCATGACACCTTTAGCATGCACCGTTTTTCTCTTGATCGATGCTCCTTTCGCATTGTGTGTTTTTGTACATGCCCGACGTCATCCGAAGTTTCCCAACATCACATGCTAGTTGCTGTTGTTCACCGAACATCGTTGTTTCCGCACCACATGCTCATAGTTCAGCTAGCCTCTCCTTGCCATTCGGTTTAGTCTTTGTCATCGATTGAGGTAGGTGTCCCAACTTACCATACCATTACAATCCATGAAAATAGAACAAGCTAAAATATGTTGATTAAGATGTGATTAAAATTTAAGAATGACATTATAGTTCTTATTATTAATTTGTTAGAAATTATAGTTTGATGAAGCATGTTTAGAAATAAGAAAACATGATTATATAGCTTTAAATTGGGGTTATGATATTCATGTATAGTTGTGATGGAATCAAGAAATTAGTAAGACTAGTAGTTATTCAAATTATTTGGCATGATGACTTAGTTATGTGCGATAAATCATGTTATTTGAGCAAGTATGTAAATTTAAATTGTTTTATTGAATAGAACTCATATGATTGCACTATTTGATAAATGAATGTATAAGTTGCTCAACATGTATGAGTTCTTTTAAGATTATGCATTAGATTAATGATGTAATTTCAATACGATGCTTGTGTCTTTGCACGATATGTTTGCTCAGCATGCATATCAGCAGTTAGAAGATTGTGCATGAGGCATTTTGTATAACAAGTTTGTATAGTTGTGTGTTCACTTATGGTAGATTATATATGCATGAGATTGCATTGAATCATATGAACCTGATAGTCCAGTAATTAGAATTAACCATGGTTGTTGATAGAATGTGTTTGCATGTATGTGATGATTGTTATGAACTAGGAAGGCCCAGTAATATCTAAGCATGTGGTGCTTTTGAGATGTGATGTATGATATATACTTCACCTAACTAAATTATTCTGAGCCAAGAACAGGATGATTAGAATAGTCTGGTGTATTCTTTGATCGCAAATGCCGTAGTTTGTCCTAAGTGTGTCTCTACCTAGATGCACTATAAGGTTTAGTTTAGCTATATACTAAGTGTTATAAATAGTAGTTTTAGTTCCAATTTTGTGAAATGTTACGAATGCCAATGCATATATTTTTGTATGTAAGCCAGTATTCCTTACATTTTGATATATAAAGTAAGTGATAGCATGGCACGAAATGCAGTGATAGATTTCTGATGATTTTGCATATATCAGTTAGGGAATCATGGTTGTATAGTTGAGGTATAATGTATGTATGTAGTTGGTCGCATCTAAAAGTCATGTTGCACTCAAGAGTTTTTTTTAATGCATAGTAAAGACTTGGTTATCATCTTAATGATATGATGCTCAATTTAAGAAAAATTAAGTGAGTAAATGTAAAGTTAAATAAATAAAGCATGCAATTGAATATGTACATGAGCAATGAATTACATATTTATATAAATTTTTATGTGTTATGGTTTAGGGAATATATCCTTTATTAATATGTTTTTAAAGGCTACGATGAGCCCTTGCAAGGTGAGGAGTTTGAGGTGGATCATGTGGAGGAGGGTGACTTTGAGGTTGAGAGTTTGGCGACGAGTGAATATCTTTTGTGATTAGGTTATTTGAGTTGTGCCAAACTTGTTGTTTCTTACTTTATGCCCTGTTTGGTTAGAGTTTCATTTTTGCTTCCTATCGATCTTCTTCGGAATGTGCCAAAAAACCTGATTTTTCCGGGAAACTCAGTTCCCTTGAAAATATTCTTCATGAAAACAAGAATTAAAACTCTTCAACTAGGCCAAAATTGTGTGTCTACACTAGGTATGATACCAAGGAAAGATAGTCGATCCATCTTTGACAAGACATACTCCAACTTTAGCAATATAATTATGTATCGAAAGCAAGAATTTCCAAACCTTCGAATCGGATGACTTAGGAAGAGCCTGCTAAATATTTGTCCTTTAAAAATACCTAGCAGAAAGAGTTCTAGCCCACAAGGATTGCTGTTTATGAAGAAAATTCCAGAGTAAACGCATACTAGAAGCAACATTGAGTAGTTTCAGATTTGTGATACCTAGACCCCCCATTAATTTTGGCTTGGTAATAGATGACCATTTATAAAAATGAGTACACTTGGATTGGTCTGATTTGTGTGCCCACCAAATATTACGCTGGAGATGGTCCAATTTATTTAGCAGCTGAAGGGGCAACTGTGAAACAAACATAGCATAGAGTATAAGATGATTAATAGTAGATTTAATAAGTGTAGTTCTTCTCCCATAAGAAAGTAAATTTGCTTTCCACCCAGCCAACTTTTGATGACAGATATTTATTAAGTGATTACTTTGAGCCATCTTTCCCCCCGATAAATCATAGGGGACTCCTAAATAAAAATCCTCCTTGGAAGCCAACCTAAAACCAGTAAGTTCACAAATTGATCTTACAAGATCATTTGAAGCATTATGACTAAAGCAAATTTTTATTTGTGAACATTTATAGCCTAGCCCGACAATAGTTCATAATCTCTCAAAAGCTGAATAAGGTTTTGTATTTTCGCCACAGTAGCTTTTCCACAAACAATCAAATCATCAGCAAACATAAGGTGGGAAATCAGGGGACCGTGCCAAGCCATTTTGACCCCAGTCCACTTTTTCTCCTTAACAGCATTGGAGATCATACATGATAAGACCTAAGAACACAATATAAACAAGTAAGGGGACAGGGGACATCCCTGCCTAAGACCCCTACTAGGGAAAATGTTTCTTGACAAATGACCATTCAGGTTTATAGAATATGAAATAGAAGTAGTGCAAAACCCAATAAGTTGAAGTAAATGTGTAGGGAATCCCATATTAAGAAGAACCGAAAGTAGAAAATTCCATCTTAACTTATCGTAATCCTTGTGAATATCCAATTTGACCATAAAAAACCTGCACTTACCTCTGGTCCATTTGAATGCATTCCTTATCTCCTGGATGAGAATAATGTTATTTGTACCTAGTCAGCCTGGCACAAATGCAGGTTGAAGTTCAGATACCAAATCAGATAACATAGGTTTAATTTGATTGGCAATGAGTTTAGTCAAAATCTTCAATAGGATGTTACATAAACTGATCGGTCTATAGTGTTCCGGAAGGAAAGCATCATCCTTCTTAGGAATTAAAGTAATAATTGTATGATTTAGCTGAGGAGGAATATGAGCAATAAGAAACAAGTGATTTAAAAAACCAAGGATATCTTTCTTTATCAGGTCCTAGCACTACTGAAAAAACTATGGAGGAAACCCATTAATGCCAGGAGAAGTGTCCGCCTTCATAGAAAAAACAAGTTTTCTTACCTCTTCAAGTGATGGAGGGACCAAAAGAGTTTCCTTTTGTACACGAGATATGGTTAGTAAATGTAGCCCATCAAGCATCTGAAAGTCATTGCAAGGGTCAGCATCAAAAAATAGCTTATGAAAATATTCAGTAAACATAGATTTAATATCAAGCAAATTAGTTGACCAAGACTCATCTGCTTTATAAACACCAGTAAGTCGGTTCCACTGACGTCAACGTAAGACTTTAGAATAAAAAAACTTGGTACATCTCTCCCCATCTTTGTGCCAAAACACTTTGGCACGTTGTCTCCAGTAAATGTCCTCATGGTCTTCCAACCAATGGAATTGAGAAATTAGTTACCTTTCTTCCTTAATCTGTTCAGGAGAAGGGGGCTTGGATTGAGTATCTAATAAAAGAAGTTGAGTCTCCTTTATTTTATTTTTCAAGCTGCCAAATACTCTCTTCCACCAGATAGAGATGTCCCTGCTAAGATGCTTCATTTTAAGAGCATAATGCTGGGTAAGATCTGGAGAAGCAAGCCAAGTGGATGAAACTAGCTCATGAAAAGAGGGAAACTTGAGCCAGGTAGCTTCCAGTCTTAATAAAAATTTCTTGGGTCTAGTTGGCGGAGAAGTATTAAGATATAAAGGGCTATGATCACTAAAATAGCTAGGAAGAACATAGAGTTGGACCGTGGGGTAAATAGAAAACTAAGAACTAGACCCCAAATAGCGATCTAACCTCTCTTTAATATAAAAGTTATATGACTGTCTATTTGTCCAGGTATAAATAGGACCATCATTTCTAACATCCATGAAAATATTTGACTAAATAAAATGTTCAAAATTATTCAAATATGACCGAACGAGTTGCTAACCCCCCTATTTCTCCGAGGGATATCTAACACAATTCCAATAACCAACAAGACATACCAGTAAAGACATATCACGAATAAGACCAGAAATATTAGACCACATAACAACTCTATTTTTATCAGTTATAGGAGCATAGACAGTAATTAAAAGCCAGTGCCTAACAGCCACAGGGTCAAAAATAACACCTCCAATCCAGGAGTCATCAGAATAGATGATTTGAACATGAATACTATTGTCCCACCACAACCAAAGACCACCCTTGCGATTCATAGAGGGTATGTTAAAATAATTTGACAAGTCCCTTGACATAAAAAAACTGTTCACTAACCATGAAGGAGCATTTAGTTTCGGATAAAAAATGTGTGGTTTAATAGAATGGGCCAAACAATCAATATGATGAATTGTTGGGTGCCCATTACATCCCCAACAATTCCAAGCTACTATCCTCATAGAGACTCTAGCAGCTGTTCCGGATCAGCCGCCACAACCCTTTGGATCTTCTAGGAAGAAGATAAGATGTCTACTTTTAAAGGAAAACCCTTTACCATTTTATAAGATGACTCCTGGTTGACAGCATGAGCTAGGGCCTTCCACTTTTGTTTGTCTCGCAATCCTGATTTCTTCATAGAGGACTTAGCTGGAGAAACCAAAGATTTTGATAAAATTGAGTGTAAATCAGATGAATTAGAAACTACCGCATCCATAGATTGCTTTAAACCCTGATATGAATTAGTAGCCTCAATCAGAACATTAGCCATATCTAGTGTCGACAAACCCACACTACCTAACAGGGAATTACCCTCAGAAGCTTCATGAAGATTTGTAGGAAGAGAGAAATCAGCCTTGATAGGTACAATATATAATAATTTTTCTACCGAGGACTGCATATGAGGAGCACGACAAATCATAGAATTTTCAGAATAAGGCACTAATTCATTGGATACCTGCATTGGAGCCATAGAGGTAGTATATGTATCTGCTCCCCGGGCATCCCTAATACCAGAGAGAGAAAATAGGACGACAACCCCCATTTGCTTCTCTACCAGCAGTGGAGAGCCAATCACCGAATCTAAAAGATAGTTGAGTATGCAAAGTATCTTGCAAAAGTTATGGTAATGATGGAGAAATTAAAGCTTTAAGTTTAGCTAATTGAGAACAATCTCCATAAACATGCCCTAAGCGGCCACAAAAATAGCATAGACGAACCAAATGTTCGTAGGCGAGTTCAAATAATTTGGTTGAGCCATCAAGAAAAAAAAACAGACACATCAGTGGATAGAGGCTGACGAACATCAATTCTGACCTTAATGCGTGCAAAAAGGCTCGACCAATTTCATGACGATATCCTTAGAGAGTAATTCATGTAGTAAATCATAAATACGTACCCACAAGTCCCCATAGACCAGCTGATATTCCGAAGGTGAAGTATACGGCCGAGCTTTTTCTAACAGAACCAAATCGTTATTGAAAAACCAAGGGGCTTGACGATAGACTTTATCAACTTTTGCTTTCGATTGGAAATGAGCGATGTAAGCATCATTAGGAAAATCCATCATAGACCAGGGAGTGAAGTATTCCACATTGTTGACACCAAAATTTTCCGCTTAGCACGCTTGATACAGATTTTGGCAATGCTGAAGTCGGTGCTGAAAATCCGACCCAGATTCAGAAAATTCAAGAACAGATGAGGCAAACAGGCTCTGTAAATACATTGGCATGGCTTGACATGCTATAAATAGCCAAGATAATGTGCTCATTGCATAGCCCCGGTCGAGAGCTTCGCAACGGTGCCCGAAACATAGAAAACAGACATCAGAAGGCTGAAATGACCATTTTGCCCTCGACGCTTTGGGACAAATTGGCACTCTAACATGGAATTACAACTTTACCACATTGTAAATGTTGGATAGATCTAGGCAATGCTCGAAGCGGATCGAAATTCCGACCACCGGATGAAGACATATGCATGAAAGATCAAATCTGGACGGAAAGTCATATGTCGTCGCACCAGGGGCATAATGGTCCGATCAGCTCCTGGATCGACCTGGATCGACCCATGGACGGAAAATTTCAATTTTCATGGACCAAAACTTTGATCTCATGAATATTTATGCATGAAAAATAAATTTGGCCAATGGGAGGAGGTAATTGCACTTAATTACAGTTTCTTGCATTATAGACGGCCAAGATCGCACTGATCAGGGAAATCAGTAAAATCAGAGATCCAGATCAATTCGGGAGATCTCAGCCACACATCTTGATGGATCACATGATCAATGGTCATCAGAGCTCATTTCATATTTTTTGGGGATTAATTCAAGGTGTATTTAATTGATTCCAGTCAAGATTTATTGTATCTGTCGGATCGGCAGCACTTCGATCAAACCCAGGTTAAAATTAATCCAAATTGGGCTAACCAAAACTGCATCTGGCCGAACCATGCTCTTTACCACATTCATTGAATGTTCAATGCCCTAAAATATAGGAGTGGGTGTGTCAACACCCTACAATGTAGGGGCAGGTGCGCCAACTTCTCACCTCACACACACATGAGTGATGAAAAGTCTTCTTACACTAGAACTCTCCCCAACTGACCTTTATTCATATCCCATATGAGCCTTATCATTCAAGGCTTATCTTGATCATCAGATGGGCATGTTTTGGTCAAACTTCAACCCATTCCCACCTACCATGTGTGCACACTCACCTAAAAGGTAGGAGCTGGTGCGCCAGATTGCATCTTACATACACCACACCTTGGTTGGATGTCTAGCCCAATTAGAAGTCTTGTAAAAATATAACTCTTGGAATTTTGACTCTCAATATCTCAGGCTCGTCCTCAGCTTTAGATGGGTCTCCAACCCTTATAAAAAGGCCCCCCATCTGGCCTTGGTCGAAGCTAGCTTAGCCCACCTATGCGCCAGCTCTGCTCCAGCCCATTCCTTTCTTTGGTGCGCCCTCTACCCTGCTCCAAGCCATATTCTTTTTGCTTGGACGTCTTCAGCAGAAAGTTTGCTACCTCTCCATCCCATTTGTGGTGCTCCAAGTGAAGAAGAAGAAGGAGAAATCTTCTCCCTCTTGCAGGTGCGCCAGCAACAGCCCATTCTGAGATACATCAACTTCAACAGAAAGTGTTCCATCTTGGTGCCCCAATTCCACCCCCATACATAGCAAGAAAAGAAGAAGGATAAGAAGAAAAGAGGTACATACATTTTCTCCTTCAATCTCCAACAAGAATTGTGTTAAAAAGGTGAGGGAAAATGTAGTACTTTCTAGTTCTCTTCCTCTCCTCTTCTTTATCTTCTCCAAGGCCTCCTCCTTGGCCATTCAAATTTTCCAAAACAAAACCAGACACGTTGGTACCATTAAAGCCACGTTCAACCTCCCAATGTTGGCTTCATAAGCATTCTTTGATCAGCCCCTTGAACCCCTCATTTCAGACCCCTTTGCTGTCTATGTGTGCATAGCCCATAAGTGGCCTGTAAACAGTCCATTTGGCATCCCCAAGCAACCCCATGCTGTCACCTAACACCTTGCCCCTTTTTGCCATCCCTCTAGCAGCCAATTAGGCTCCTGAACATGCTTCTAATCAGGCCATGTTTGACCATCCTTGCTTCCCAAGTGAACAAACTTTAGAACATACTCAAATCAGGCCCCATTACTAGCCCTGAAATCAGGTCCCTTTGATGGCTTTGAAAACAACACCTGTTTAACCCCTCTGATGGTCATCTAAATAGCACCCTAAACAAACTAAACATCCTCTTTGATGTGTGGAAGGAAAGGTGACAACCTGGGCCTCTTGGAATCCGCCGGACTGGCCAAGAGTTAAGCCGAGTGGCCCTGATTTCTATATATCAAAATGTCCTTGTGCTACCCCTAAATCAAACCCCATGTGTCTTGTTCTCCTTCCCCTTAGAGTATAGGGTGAACGCCAATGCTTTGAGACTCTCGGAATCTTCCGGACGGGCCGAGACTACTTAGGCGGGCCTTCAATTCTCATGCCCTTTGTGCATTCCTAAACCGATCCTAGTTCACACCTAAACTTGCCCCTTGTGCAGTCCTACCAAAAACCCACCTAAACAGCACCTTAGCCAACCCATTCTAGCTCCTCTGAGGCTCACCTACCCCGCTGCTACATCAAGATGTCGAGGTGCAAAAATGGAGTGCAAATCAGGCCCATTGGGTCATGAAGTTCAAAACAGGCCGCCGGGGCCCATGAAGCTCAAGATTGGGCCAATCGGGCCGACATGATATGAAGCCGACCTTCTCAAGCCATGAGACATGAAGACCAGCCCATTGTGCTGATGAAGCTAGCCTATTGGGCCTTGGACATTAAAAATCACATTTAACTAAATCTGAGGGTGAGATGCCAAAATTAAATAAGGAGTTAGCACCACCACATGGGCGCTCCACCTTGGGCAGCTAGCCCGGACACGTATCCAGTATGTTGACCCGGGCGTAGGCATGGGACATGCTTCCCACTGCAGATAGACCCTTCCCACTACTTGGAAAGTCAAATGACTATGTCTTATAGGACGAGTAAAATTCCACACCGATTGGAAAATAAGACGGCATGCTGCCGATTTTCCCAATCATGTGGATTTTACACCAAGGGAAGGACACTCACACATTTGCACCATTGACAGCATTGAACGTGGCATATGAACTGCCACATCTGATGTACATTGACATGGAATATTTTGAACATGAACATTTCAAGTGCCGAGTTGATTGCATGTGACTGGGCATCGACACTAGCTTGACAGACCGGATGTGATGCAAACCGAACAAGAGTTAACCAAATCTGAAGTTAACTTAATCATATCTAAAAATACATTCAAACCAACTTTAAAACACACTTAAATAGGTCATTAAAGCTTTAACATTCAACCAAAATCAGATCTAACACAATCTAGAAGAATTAATTCAATACACTTAATCCATTAGAATTCAAATACTTAAACAAATGCACATCAAATAATTTATAACCAACTGAATAAAGCACATTTAAAACATATTAAAGCATCTAAAACACATCTTAAAACATATAAATCAGATTCATTAACAATCTGAAGTTCAAGTTTAATCAGTTTGAACCAAACTTCAAAACATTTAAAATATATCGAGCACACCCGAATTGGTACTAAAACACCAACCAATATAAGAAAATCACATGAAAATGATTCAACACATGTCAACTAAACTTAAACAAGTCAAATTGATCAACACATCTAAAATTCAAAACTCAAAACAAAAATAGAATAAATATCAACAAATTGAAGTAAAACACACTAAACAATTCAAATAAGCTCAAAACAAATAACATTCAAATCCTAGTCAAATTAAAATATGAAATTAATATTTCAAACCACATCAAAATCAACATAAGTCAACTCCAAACTAAATCTAATCAAACTTGTTTGCATCTCATCGGGCCTGAAAGGCCAGGGTCCTTTGTGTTCTTTATATGTTGTGGATGTGCACGCTCTCGTCAATGAAGATCGCTATGGTAGTTAATCAACGGTGTTGTTTGCTCGATGTAAATGAACATCGGATATTCGCACCATTCAATGGAGAGATGTCAAAAAATATTTTCACAGAACTCGAATCTCGGTTCTATACTCTTTTAATATCACTTGGACTATTTAGTATTTTTATGGTTTATCACATATTTTACTAGAAAATTTGGATACGATATTTCAACATTCAAAAACAAATCTTTCAAATATTTTTTTTAAAATAAAAAAAATTTGAGGTTCCCACACACATCTCATAGACCCATTCCCTGAATCCCGCAGGTCTACACTTGGATATTGAATAGACCTTGAGGACTAAAGATTGTTGCCAAGGATGAGAGTCCGGAACCCCTTGCAGTACTAAGTGTAATAGATTAAGGTTCGAAGAAGAAGAAGAATGTAATAACTTTTGGAATTGGAAACCACTCGTTGTTCTTCTGCAGAATAACTCGAATCCATTCACAAAAAATGGAAGAAGAAACAGGCCACAGACAAGAAACCTAAAAACATCACCACCCAAGAGGCACCGCGGACAAGAAGGTTGAGACTCAAAGATATGGCACAACCCCCCAGCAGCCAGGAAAGGAAAAGGGAATAGAGACACCACCACCCAAGAGACAAGAATCTAGAAGAGTCTCAAAAAAGATACAAATGTAACAACTAAGCCCTCGCCAAAAGATACAAATGTCAAAAAACAATATTTTTATGTATTTTATTTTTATATTTTTTAAAAAAAATAAAATCATCAAAGTCTTATTATAAGAGACCTGGTATTCATCTCCGTCGACGGACCGTTTGACCTATTTCTTCTATTCCCTTTCTACCCCCTCGCCCTTGTCACCCTGCGCCAACCCCCCGAGAGAGGGTCGGAACGTCTCCAAGCAACGGGCCCTTCGAGCACTCCGACGCCGACCTCCTACTGCAGTGGATGGGTGACGAGCTCGTTAGCTACAACACCTTCTGGAACACCTTCCGGAGCTGGGAGGAGGCTCTGCACCATGTCTGTAACACCGTCCCCTCGCACCCTTTTCACGGGGCCATCTGCATCGAGGGAAAGTGTCACGACCCGAATTTTTAACATGCACAGCGGAAGATAATCCGGCGACGTAACGGGGAAGGATATCGGTTTGGAACCAAATAAGACTAAAATCACAATCCAGATTCATAATTCCAAACTTTACAACTTATTAACATAATAATCAAACATCTATCTAACAAATTAAATACCAACATTGAACAAGTACTCCACTAGCTCCTCGGATTTCAAAACACCACTACGCTTCTGCTGCGCTAAACCTGCACTCCTGAAAACATTAACAACGGAAGGGGTGAGTCACCACAGACTCAGTAGGACTTACACCTGAACTACCCCATTATATTAATAATTCTCTATTGATATAATAGTAATAAACCTAAAAATTCATATTATAATACATATGGGTTAAACTAATTCTATATCTTCAATAGACTGATTAAAGTGTCTTTCCACTACCCCATGAGCTAACATGATTCTATAAACTATTAAACTGACATAACCTGCACATTCAACTAAACTAGGTATGCATACATCACATGGACCTATCATAATAAAAAGAATGACCCATGTAAACACTATCATGCATGCCAAAAATAAACCATTTGTCTGAGTAAGTTATCATGCTCCACTTGGACATTGTAGCAAATGTCACAAAACTAACACCAGATCTACCATATATAGAAGTAACATATAGTAAGCTAAATCCCATAGTACCCCATAGGCAGGGGAGTACTTAGGATAAACCGCGGTATCCGGGATCGACAGATGCTCCGGATTGTTCTAATTCATCTGCTACCCACAGGACCGAACTATAGTCTGGTGAAGTAGAATTCCATTACAATTCAGCCCTCTGCGTACTACATCTCTCAAGATGAAAGCACATAATTAACTCAGACAACAAATCATTTAACTAGCATGCCAAATGATAATCTAACCATGGGTTACATCGATGGACAACCATAGATCAATACACCACAAACATGCATACCACATACTATTTGATACAACTAGAACCAATTAACCACAATATGTATCTAAATGACAATCAAGATATGAAGTACATAGAATAACAACCATGGCTCTATATACTACATATATGCATGTCAAATCACAATCTAACACAAACTAGAACTAGACATCAACATGATGCACTTAATGCAATCTAGCAAGCTGAACATAATACATGCATACTAGGTTGTGATTAACTAATCTAATAGCAATTATCAATGTGACACAACTATTCTAAAATCATGCAACCCTACACCATAACTCTAAGTAAATGTTATACCTCACAACATACATGCTAAACTACATAACTACACATGACCACATCAATAACCTCAATGCATATACCCTAAGATCATGCAATATATGGACCTAACATGCTATTCAAGTTGCAAATCAATCATATTAAATGCATGCATTGATAGTCTCTACTATCCATAGTCTATATGAAACAAGACTAAATGATATGATCACAATGCTTAACTCCTCACATCGGCTTTTTAACAAATCAAGATATACATATTAAAAATCATCGCAATGCAACCATGCTAAACTAATTAGGTTCAACTATAAAGACATACCTAACATGCTAACATGCATAATTGAATAGTTATCCAACATGATGAATAATCATGGATATTGAACAATCTAAACATGTATGATTAAACAAGTTAATCTAACCCAATCTATGCATGTTATTACACTAAGAACAACCCACTAATTACATCATATTAATCATGGCGATTTAAATATGTTTTAACAGTTTAATCGATTATATAAAGATGCTAAGAATAACCGAGACGCCTACCTTAACGGCGACGACGAATGGCGCATGGAGTTGCAAGGGAATCAAACCGGATGACAAGTGTGTTGCCGCAGTCACAACGGTGATGAAAAATCGATCCAGATAGATGTCTTGACAAACTGTTGGAACAAAGAGGAGAAATAGTTCAAGAGGGACAAATATAATAGAAGAGAGAGTGCGGCGATAGGAGAGAGAGAGGATATGAGAGAGAGGGGATATCAGAGAGGAGAGGATATATAGCAGAGGGGGCGGTGTGGCGCACAGTGGTGCGAGGGCGCAGCCGGCGCAGGGGACGGCTGGGGGGGTCACACGCGGCAGCGGCCATGTGGCACGCGCTGGCGTGAGCCGCGGGTGGGGTGAGTGAGGCGGCGCGCTCGCGGCCGGTGGAGCTGACGTGGCAGGGCAGGCGGCGGGAGGGAGGTGGCGGCCGACGCGTGCGGGCGGGCGGGCGGGGCGGCGAGCTGGCGGCGGACGGCGGGCTGGTGGCGTCAACGCGCGGTGGCTGACGGCGGGGTCAGCGGGGTGAGGCCGCGGGAGGCAGCGGCGACCAACGGAGGGGGGGGAGAGATGAGCGCGGCGGCGCGGCGGCGCGGCGGCGCGGCGGCTGATGCAACGGCGGAGGTGCGGCTGGACACTCGCGGGCGGCGGGACGGCGCGGCGGCAGCCGCGGCAAGGTGGTGGACTAGGGCGGTGGCGGCGGCCGGTTGGCCGGCGAGAGGGTGGCGCGGGTGACGTCGCGCGGGAGGGTGGCAGCGGCGTCGCGCGGGAGGCCGGTGGTGGTCAAGCGGGAGGCCGGCGGACGGGGAGCAGGTCAACTGGGGGGGTGAGCGGCCGAGAGCGGTGGGCGGCGACGACCGGCCACGGGGCAGGCGGCTGTGCGCTGTGAGCGCGGCCGAGGGGGAGGTGGGGTGATGGGCACACGGCCGGCGGCGGCCACACAGAGAGTCAACGGGGGGGTGGGGGCGGTGAGCGCGGTCCCGCTGGCGGTGATGTCGGGCAGCGACGTCAACGAGGAGCGGCGGTGGGCACCGGCGGCAAGACGGCCGAGGGTGGCTGGTGGCCGCGCGGGAAGGCGACGGCACTGAACGCGGCGGGAGCCATGGGTGGGCGGCCGAGAGCACGCATCGGGAGGAGGAATGCAAAACGCACAAATCAGGGAAGAAAACGGCCGACGAGGAAGAGAGAAAAAGAGAAACAGTTGGGTGGGGAACTAGGGCTTTGAAGGGGAGAAAAAATAACGGAAAAAGTGGAGGAGATAAGGAAAGGGAGGCGACGATTTCGGTAGGTGATCTGGAGAGAGAGAAAAATGAGAAAGGTTAAGGAGGAGAGTATAATTAGCATTATTAAATTATTATAATAAATATAATAATAATTTTTAAATTATATAAATATCCTAGTCATTACAGAAAGGCCGCCAGGTTCATGTCCGTCGGGTTGCTGCCGAGGCCGGGGAATCGCCGTCATCGCGGTGAAGATGGCGGTTTGGCAGAGGATGTTGGGGAAGGCGGGTTTCACGGGGGAGGCCGTCCACCGGGGCTCAAGGGGAGACTGTGGGAAATAGTGATGTTCGCCGTTGTCATCCGTTTCGTCGTCAGCCATTTTTTCATTGGAGTTTTTTTAAAACTAACATATTTTATTTTTTTATTTCTAAAACTAACGCATTAAAATTTTAAATTACAAATCTAATCGCATTTTGGTCGAGGTGTAACAATTGGACTTTGACCAAAATTGAGTTTTAGAAACTAGACTTTGTATAAAACACCGACAAAAAGATTATAACGGTGTAGTTGCATGAAAGTCGAGTTTCTAATAAATCGAACGGTTGAAATTCGACTTTAAAATTTTTAAAATAAAATTTATTTATCAATCAAAATATGTTAGATTTATAAATAAAAATTTTAATATGTCAATTTTAAAATTTTGAAAAAATATGTTAATTAAAATATAAAATTTTTAACGTGCTCACTTTCCTCGTGTCCCCAACTGTGTCCCATGTTTGCTGCCTCGTCGGAGCTGCGTCCTCAAGGGGGGCATTAGAGACTTTCTCATTCCACCAAACAGTTGCCATGGCGGAAGTTATAACAACTTGTCAAAATGGGGTCGGACGTTAAAATAATTTTATACACAGATGCTATGAGGGTGTAAACGTAATTTGATATTCTACAATTTTAATTCAATTCTAATAAAAGTTGTTGAATTTAAAAATTATTTTTATATCTTATAAATTATTGAAATCAAAATAAAATATTTCGATAATTTATCAAAATTAGAATAAAATAATTCTATTTTTGTTGATCCGATTTCAATAATAAATAAATATAAGTAAACATAATTAATATAAAATTAAATAAATTATAAAATACAATATATAAATTTTTAAAATTTTAAAAATAAAATTTTAAAATATTTTATTAGCTTAATTTTGAATAAAAATTTTTATTTAATATGAAAATTTAAAATTATTAGATTCAATTCCGATTTTAATAATGGAATCGAAACCGAAACACCTTAACTTTTATCGGAATAGGAATCAAAATTTGGTGAATCCACTGCCAAATCCAACCACAATTATAAGCCCAGATACTCCGGACCCGTTTATAAGCCCTGGTACTCCTGTGAAAATCCTATGCTAAATTCTCGAAAAAATAATGGCAAGACATGAAAAATATGGGTATGGACCGCGATGAAGGCAAGAAAACTAGGAGTGCATTTGGGAACCTTGGAGAAACATCTTTTGACCGTTTCTTCTTCACAAAGTAGTCCTCCTATTTTTAAAATATTCGTTTGGTTCTCTAACGGCAATGGCTTCCACTCCATGTTGAAGGTAGAAACGAGAAGGAGATTTTTACTTCTGTATTTTGAGAAACTCCTCCCCGTAACTATTCACCTCGGATAGTGGTGGAGCCTATTGTAACGTTACGGGTCATCTCCTCAACTACTTGTGTCCAACTCTCATCCACGATTAACATAACATTAATTATAATTCAAGAAATTAGTTTAATTAATAAAAAGTAAAAAATAATCATATATGTTTGGAATAAAATTAGCTAGTGATTTTGTTGCATGAAAAATTACATTCCTTTGTTTAAATTGAAAAAAAAATTTATCAGTATTTTTACATAAATATTAAAAATACTTCATATGAAAAACATTTTTTTATTACCAGAAAAAATGGTCCCAAACAACTTTCACTTTTTAATATAAAAATATTTTTTTGTGAAGTACTTTATCGTTGAAGATCCTTCGCAATGAAGTACTCCTTAACAGTTCTCAAACGGATCCTAGGAAGCTACCGCCCCGCGTGAGATATCCCCCGTGCCTCTTTGAGTTTTCTCTACGATCAACGTCCGGGCACAGCTTGCAGTCAACACAGCTTGCAGTCACCCATACATCGAATGATAGGATAATAGGTAAGTGAACGGGGCAGCACTGAGCACATATGCATTTATATTGACTTTCCATAGGGTTGGTCACCTTCTTCGATCTTACATCACCGAGAAGACGAAGTCAGAGAGAGAGAGAGAGAGAGCTCGCGTCTGTCCCACCGCCTTCTTCCCCTTCCATCTTGCCATCGCTGCCTAGCTTGCTACAGGGGCTTGTTAATTTAATTCGGCACATGTTGAAGGAATAAGTTGCGTACGTCGGAGCCGTCGGCGGCCGTGACATGGCTTGACACGGTTTCCCCATCGCAGGTCCCACACGTCGTTAGTTGCCTTGCTCCAACATGGAGTCCATGTCTCGGCACCGGTTTACACGCCTCTCTATATATAAGCCAGCGCCCCGGCAGAGTTTCTCCGCCGCCTAGACATCACCCAGAAGAAGGAGGAGGAGGAGGAGGAGGAGAAGAAGAATACCCGTGCGTGCGTCCTCGTCGTCTCCGGGAAGGAAGATGAAGGTATGTGCTCACATTCTTCGCACTGGCCCGGTGATTCGCTTCCGTTTCCCACGTTTCGCCACTACAAGAAGCCTCGATGGTGTGTAGATGCAAAGCCGGTGGGCTTTTCATCTGCTCCTTAATTAGGAGATCAGGGAACGACGTACGGAGGATTATTTCTTTTAAATCTTTGCTTACAATATCCGGGAGTAAATTCCGAACATGTCCATGCGCGTTTCTGTTTCGATTTTCGAATATGACGGACGCGCGTGAGAAGATCCCAGGGCTCCCAGCTGCCCAAGTCCTCAGGGGGTGACGACCTGACCTGTGACCAATAATGGTCGTATATGATTGGAAAAGATTTTAAACTGACGCACTTCAACTTTTATTTTTCTTCTCTAATAGGGTGTTTGGAAGCATTTTTTCCTCTCTTTTTTACCTAAAATTTGAAAATAGGGAAAGAGATGTGTTTGGTCACGTCTTCTGCTTGCTTCTCTTTTTTTGGAAACAAAGAGACCTACTTCTAATATCTCTCCCAAAAATAAAACAAGGAAAGAGTTGTTTTATTTTCGGGAGAGACGCGGGTGCTTGTTCCCTCTCACCCGTCTCCCCCACGTCTCTCGCGGCCCGTCTCGCAGCGGGAGGGGGGGGCAAGGCGGCGGCGGCGAGGCTGGGGGGGGGGGGGTTGTGCGGCGGCGACGAGGCTGTGTGGCGGGGGGGGGGGGGCCGCGGCAGCGGGGCTGTGCGGCGGCGAGGCTGCGGGGGGATGAGGCGGCGGCGGCGAGGCTGCGGGGGGAGGCGGGGAATGTGCGGCAGCGAGGGCCGTGCGGGGGTGGGGGGTGTGCACGGCGGCGGCGAGGCTGCGGGGGGATGAGGTGGCGGCGGCGAGGCTGTGCGGTAGCGAGGCCGTGCGGGGGTGGGGGGTGTGCGCGGCGGCGGCGAGGCTGCAGGTGGCGCGGCTGTCCGCGGGGCGGGAGTGGACGGCCACTGTCGCGGAGGTGGCAGCGGACTCCGGCAGGGGGGCACAGTTTTCCGCGGAGGGTTGGGGGGTCGACGACGGCAAGGGGTGGGGTGGACAACGTCGGCAGTCGCGGAGGGGGCGGCGGACTCCGGCCGGTGGAGGTGCCGGTGGAGCCAAACAGTATTCTATAAATTTTAAAAATTGTGACAGTTTTGTCAAACATAAAATGGTTAGACTCTTTTGATTTTAAAATTAAAAATAAGAAATCAAATAATCTTGATTTTAAAAACGAGATTGACTCAAAATTAAAAGAGCTACCAAACACCCTATAAAGCTAACGCACACAAATCTTTGTTTTCAAAATCAAAACATTTTGGATGAAGTCCTTCGTTGTTGTCGTGTTTGGTTAAAATATCACGAAAATGACGCTATATCGATTTTGATATTAGTATTTCTAAAAATTATATTATCAATATTAAAATTGATACAAGTTACATTCATGTCTGTACTATTAAATTGTTCATATCAATGTCACTTTTAAAATTGACGCCGATCAAGATGTTTAAATTAATATTGTTACCAAAATAGGCCTAAAAGTAGGAATCTTTGGAGCAACGATAGTTAGGATTAATCAAGCCGCTATTTGAAACAACTGACATTCATCGAAAAAAAATCTTACTTAATGTCCTGTTTGATAACACTATTAAGTATCAATTTTAAAATTGATATTGATACGAACTATTAAGAGATGTTCGATTAATTGTACTAATTTTCAAATTTATAGTACAAACAAAACATATTATATAATACAAGAGTCAACTTATATTACTTTTGATATTGATATTTCAACATTTGAAAATATTAATATCAATATTGATATAGTACCAAAAATGAAACTCTATCCATACACGGCATAAAATAGCAACTTATAAAATGAGGTCCCAGTCTAAAATAGCTACTTCACCAAAAAGAAAGTGACATGTATGATGTTAGACATCCCTACTTTGAACCTCACAAGTGGTTGTTCCACTTTTTTAATAGAAGTCAACGTCGACTTCGTCTTTCCTCCTGGAAGTCAACTGTCTAAATTTTTTGATCCATACAGGGCATAAAATAGCAACTTATAAAATGAGGTCCCAGTCTAAAATAGCTACTTCACCAAAAAGAAAGTGACATGTATGATGTTAGACATCCCTACTTTGAACCTCACAAGTGGTTGTTCCACTTTTTTAATAGAAGTCAACGTCGACTTCGTCTTTCCTCCTGGAAGTCAGCTGTCTAAATTTTTTGATAAAATGTTTTAATTTTTAAATAAACTCTTCTGTGCCTTGTTTTAGACCTTTTCTTTTTTTATAAAGGGTACGTGTTAGTTTACAAATTACTCCGACCGCATCTGAAGGCTTGACCAAGAGAAAATATGGGAAACTGTTGATCGATGTGCATGTTATTGTGGTTGTGAAGGTACCTGAATCCGAGCTACTAGATCTGACGAGTGTATTTAATTGGGTCAAATATCTTGCAGAGGAAGATAGTCATCAAGGTGCACTTAAAATGCGACAAATGCCAGCGAGAGGCGATGGCGACGGCGTCATCCCAAGGTTGGAATCTATATATATTTGCCTGCGCTTACAAGCTCCCGAGGAACAGATGAACGTACGACCTCTCTTTGGTTCTGCGAATCATCCATGAATTGGAGACTAATTGCCATTTATATATCCACACGCGCGCGCCGCTCTCTGGTACGTAGAAGGCGTCACGGCTGTCAGCATGCAGGGGGCTGAGAAGAACCAGCTGGTCGTGATCGGGGAAGGCGTGGACGTCGTCCACCTCGTGGAAGCCCTGAGGAAGAAGAAGCACAACCACCTCTGCCCCACGTTGATCAGCGTGGAAGAAGTAAAAGAAGAGGAGAAGGAGAAGGAAAAGGAGAAGCAGAAGGAGAAGGAGAAGGAGAAGGAAAAGGATAAGCAGAAGGAGAAGAAGAAGGAGAAGGCGGTGGAAGACTGCAAGAAGTTCGATCACCTGTGCCGGGCAAACTGCCAAACATGGGTGTACTGCGATGCATACGAGCCGTATCCGCAAAATTGTTCCATCATGTGATTTCCTATATCGAGCTAGTTTTATTCTCAAGCTTCTTTTATGATCACGTTATCTTTGGGAGATTCTTCCATTAATTAACTTAGGATATATTTATATATATATTATTGCAGGAATCAATGATAAATTAGTTGTTCGCAATCAATGTCGGGGACAAAGAGGGCATGATGTGCTAAGTTTTAGCGGGCATTAGGGTGCATGTACTATCCATTGCATGGTGGTTTTGTGAAAATTAACTAAGTTGGGGTCCATCTGAATCCACGTAAAAGTAAATTCCCTGAAACCCTCCTAAGTTGCATATGATTTTGTCGCGACCCAAATGATAAACAGCGGAGTGAAAAAATAGTTTGGAATCGAGACCATGGAATTAAAATTCCAAAGTAAGAGAACAACCTAATTCAATGCCAAACAACGGGAACAATTCCCCCATCGCCACGGCGCCCTCGCAGTGGCACCCTCGCGGTGGCCCGCGGCGGCGACACCCTCGCCGCAGCGACTCCCTCGCGGCGGCAACCCTCACCACGGCGAAACCCTCGTGGCGGTCTCCTTTGCTGCGGCGACTCCCACACAGCAGCCCCCCTCGATGCGGTGACATCCTCGCAGCGGTCTTCCTCGCGACTCCATCGGCTCCGACAGACTTTTTGCTCGCGGTGAAATCCTAGCCGCGGATCCCCTTCGTAGTTGTCTTCTTTGTTGTTTTGAAGTCGCTTTTTTCTGGGAGGGAACCTCCCTCCCTCCCACTCTCCCTCTCCAGCGCTTCGCTTAAACATGAGTTTAGACATTTTGTCTCTGTTTGTCGTGCTGGAGTTGTGGAGTTCGGCGTATCTATGTCACTTTGTTTTCTTAGGGTTTCTATGTATGTTTGTTGTCTTGATGTCAAGTTTTTTTGTATTATCTTTTCTGGTTCTCTTCGTAGCCACGTAACTCCTTTCAAGACTGATGATTTGGGCGATTTCCACACCTATTTGGTGTTATCCTCCGATCTTGAGGCAGTCATTAAACTCCTCTGATGGAGTCCTCGTACCTGCCGTGCAACTTTACGAGTACTTTTACGTGCCGGTCGCTATGTGGTTATGTTTGAGTCTTTTTGAAAAGATATGTTATGTTAGAACTTTCGTTGTTTCTAGTTTGGTCGTGTGTCCTACTATTTTGGGTCTTGTGGCTATATTATCGTTTATGTATTCTTTTATATTATAAATGAATTAGGTTGTGGTGTTGTTGTTCAAAAAAAAGAGATCTGTGTGCATATTATATTATATTTATTAAAAAAATTGTGTCAACCTACCCAAATATATTTAGCTAATAATTGGTATGAGCTAATTTTTTTAAAAAAAATTCGAGACTTAGTTACGAGAAGATCCGTGTTTGTAAAAAAGATTATATAATATTTTATCATAATTGTAAGACTTTTTTTTGACAGACTTTATCACAAAATTTATTTTTAAAGAAAAGCTTTATTTTTATTAGCCAACCAAACACCCTATTAGTTTGGCACCCCCCCCCCCCCCATAATGTCGTCTTCTCCTTCAGGGTGATTTGTTCAAAACCCACACATCCAACTTGTCCATAGAAATTTAATAACGGTTTGTAGTCGGATGGGAAACTTCCGCAATCTGCATTATCTTTCAAAGAATAACAAAATAATTAAAGACCCAATCATCAAGGTTACTTTAATAAAAAATTTGTTGATTAAATATTATTTGAAAGATACCCGGTAAAAATAAAACGTTTCATGAAAAATTCTCATCTCCATCGCATGAACCGTTAACAGACCGTTCGAGACCTATTACTTGATTCCTTCTATTCCCTTTCTACCCCCTCGCCCCTGTCAGCGCCCACCCTTCGGAGAAAGATGGTCCGAACGTCTTCGCGCCCGGGAGATCAGGCGCGGGTCCTTCGAGTTCGAGCTCTCCGACGCCGACCACCTACTACAGTGGATGGGCGACGAGCTCGTTAGCTACAAGACCATCTGGAACACCATCCGGAGTCGGAAGGAGGCTCTGGACTACGCCCATACCATTGTTCCGCCGCACCAAGTTTAGATAAAGAAAATTTTCTTAGATGGTGTTTGATTTGACTTAATTTAAAAATCTTAGCTCTTAATTTCACATCTAATCACTTAACAAGTGGTAAAAAATGCTGAATTTGATTAAGAGATAAGTGATATACGTCGTTTGATAAAAAAATATAAATTATCCACTTAATCTTTTTTAAATAAATATTACATACCATAACATACAAGATAAACAAAATAAAATATATATTATTCTCTAGAAAAAAAATTGGAACATCTAAGATAAACAAAACAAAATACATCTTCTTTTGGATTTAACCAGTACAATTTTTTGAATTATTCCAACAATGGCGCCTATATTACAATTTCTCCTTTGTATACCTTTAAAAATATTCATTTACATAACAAATTGCATACCACAAACAATATCAAATGTCTAAACGCTGGACGGTGCTGTAAAAGGTATCATGAAGCTAGTGGGAGCAAGCGGCGGAAAGGTTATTAGGGAAAATGGCACAGGACGGTGCGCTGGGTAGGCTACAGCGTGGTGGACGGCGGGGGAGGGCGGCTGCAGCGTGGCAGGGGCCCGAGGGCGGCGGTGAAGGCTGGACGAAGAGCGACCATGAGGGAGAGCGATGTCGATCTCTGGAGTGGTGACCGCGCGGACAAAGAGCGAGACGGCGTCTGAATATAAAAAAGTTAGGCCATGGATCTGAACCGCTCAGACGATTTTAAGACTTCAGATCTTAATTTAGACATTGACTCAGCGATTTTATCAAACAATATCAAACGTCTAAACATTGACCGAATCAGAGTTAAGAGCTTGATTAAGTATTATCAAACGGGCCCTTAGTCTCCAATCAGACAAATTTACGAAGAAGATGATACAGAGTGTGTTTAATGACGATATGAAATGACAGACGAATGTATCTGACGTCGTTTTAACTTCTCTCGTAAAAGACAACAGATTCATTATTAACCCTCTAATTATTTGTACCTAGACTCCAAAATTTTATTATCAAAATTCCAATGACTCGTTATTAAAACTCTGAAGATCTATTATTGAGGTTGAGATCCATTATCAAGATTACGTTAACTTTCTACCAAACTTTTGACGATTGCTATCGAATTTTTAAGGATTTATTATTGAGGGTTCCAAATTTTGCTACTGACTCATTATGGAAGTTATGGATTTGTTACTGAAACTTTGAAGATCTGGTACTGAGTTTTGACCGACTCACTATTAAAATTAAGTCAAACGATGTAGTCCATCATTTTACATGATCGTCAAAGCCTGATATTACTCGTTTTATGTTATATCACGTGAGAGTCTATTCTATTGCGGCATCACTCGCGTTTACCGGGGGATCACCGTCGCCGCGGCGAAGATGGCGGTCGCGCAGGTGGGGCTGGTGGAAGGCGTCGGGGAACTCCGGCTCGCAGAGGATGTGGGAGAAGGCGGGTTTCGTGCGGGAGGGCGTCCACCGGCGCTCAAGAGGAGACTCTGAGAGATGTTCGCCGTCGTCATCGGTCGTCGTCAGCCGTTTCGTCATCAGCCGTTTTTTCATTTTCGTCAGGTCCGCAGCTGTGTCCCATGCTTGCCGTCTCGCCGGTGTCGCGTCCTCGAGGGGGCATTAGAGACTTTCTCACTCCACCTAACTGTTGTGATCTATTTTAGGCGGTAGTTATTACAACTTATCAAAACTGGGTCAGACGTTGAAATAATTTTCAAACACCGATGTTGTCGAGGATATAAATATAGTCTAACATTTTAAAATTTTGATTCGATTTTTAAAAATTAATAAATTTAAACTTTTTATCTTATAAATTATCGGAATCAAAATTAATAATCTGATAATTTATTAAAATAAAAATAAAAATAAAATAAATCATAACATATTATATCAAATTTTAATAATTATAAATAAATCAACGATTTAATTTCGAATAAAAATTTATATTTAATATCAGACTAAAAAATTATTGAATTCGATTTCAATTCTGGTAACCGAACCGGAACGTTAACTTTTATCAGAATCGGAGTGAAATTTTAATGATTCCCCCGTCGAAGCGGACACACCGGTGAAAATTCTACGCTAAATTCTCCAAGAAAAAAAAAGTGGCAAGACGTGAAAATTATGGGTCAGGACCGCGACAAAGGCAAGGAACTAGGAAGCTACCTCCGCGGGAGACATCCCATGTGCTTCTTTTGAGTTCTCTCTACGACCAATGTCCGAGCACAGCTTGCAGTCGCCCCATGCATCGAATGATAGAATAAAAGGTAGGTAAACGTGGCAGCACTGAGCACACTTGCATTTATATTGACTTTCCATAGGGTTGGTCACCTTCCTCGATCTTACATCACCGAGAAGACGAAGTCAGAGAGAGAGAGAGCACGTAAATCCCTAAGCATGTAAATCCGAATGTTGCCTTTATAATAGAGAAACAATGAAGGATCACAAACAGATCCGATGAAGCCCATAGTTAGAAGATGAGAATACAAACGAAAAAATCATGCTCTAGGGGCCTGCTTGAGTCCATATATAGCTTTGTTCAACTTGCAAACAAAATGTGGAGAATTTGTATCAATGAAACCAGGAGGCTGTTGCATGTAAATATCTTCTTCCAAATAATCATGAAGGAAGGCATTATTGACATCCAATTGCTTTAAATCCCAACCATGTGTAACAGCCATAGAGAGAATAAGACGTATGGTAGTTGGTTTAACTACCGGACTGAATGTCTCATTATAATCTAATCCATACTCTTGGGTATATCCCTTGGCCACCAATCTAGCTTTATATCTAGCAATACTCCCATCGGAATGTCTTTTTAATTTGTACACCCATTTGCATCCAATTATATTTCCATGAGATGGAGGAGGTACAAGAGACCACGTACCATTAGCTTGAAGAGCTGAAAATTCTTGGGACATAGCTTCTCTCCAACATAACTGCTGATTAGCAGTCCGAAAATTGGAAGGCTCAATGACAGCAGGTTTCTCAACAACTAAGGCATATTTACTAGACCGCACTGGAGTAGTGTTAGCCAAAATGTCCTGTATAGACCTGTATTTTTGTCCGGGAACATATTCTAGACAAGCAGTGGGAGAATCATCACACAGAAGCCTAGAAGAAGAAGACTGTATCTCAGACCCTGAACTTGGACTGTCACAAGATTGAACCGAATGTGGATGTTCTGGCAGAACTGAAGCAGAAGGTAGTTCTAACAAACCGGATTGAAGTACAGAACCAGAAGGAGCTGAAAATAAGTGTGAAGGAACCGGAAGAGTAATGACTTGAGAGGAACCAGGAGCTGAAACCTCTTTTATAAGAATTTCATATGGAAATGTGTTTTCATCAAACACCACATGACATGCCACAAAAACTTTTCCAGTAGTAGGGGAAAAACATTTATATCCTTTATGTTGGGTACTATACCCAAGAAAAATACAACACTCAGATCGGAGTGTAAACTTGTGCTGATTGTAAGGACATAAATGAGGAAAGCAAGCACATCCAAACACCCTCAATTGACTGTAATCAAGCTGAGAACCAAACAACTTCTCATATGGAGATATATTAGCCAAAACTGGAGTTGGTAACCTATTAATAAGATGAACTGCACAGGCAGCCGCATGATCCCAAAACTCATATGGTAACTTAGCATGACTCAATAAGGCAAGACACGTCTCCACAATATGTCTATGTTTTCTTTCCACCAACCCATTTTGATGATGAGAATATGGACAAGTCACTCTATGCACTATTCCACATTTGGAAAAATGGGATGTAAGTGACCTATATTCACCACCCCAATCACTTTGAAAGAATTTGATTTTTCTTGAAAAAACATTTTCTACACTTGCTTGAAAATGCTGAAAAACTAAGCATACATCACTCTTATTCCGAAGAGGATAAAACCAACAAAATCTACTAAAATGATCCACAAATGTAACATAGTATCTATATCCATCTTTACTAACAAAAGGGGACGGACCCCAAACATCCGATGCAATAAGCTCCAAAGGAACCTTTGAAACATGACTAGAACTAGGAAAATGAAGTTGATGGCTCTTAGCCATAGCACAATGTGAACAAAAAAACATATCACTACTACTGAACGGTGTATCAAAACTACTCAAAACTTTATTAACTGTTTGGAAGGCCGCATGCCCCAACCGATGGTGCCACAATCTGTTTGTATGAGCTGCAAAAGTTGTTGGAGAAGTGTCATCGGACCGAAGACAATACAATCCATTAAAATTGTGTCCTTGAGCTAGAAGCCTCCGTGTCTTGATGTCCTTGATAAAACATTGATCAGGAAAAAAATTCAAACTATACCCTATTGTCTTTGGTAAATTGAGAAACCGATAACAAATTCTTTTCAAGAAGAGGAACATGCAATGTGTGAGGGAGACTAAAAAATTTATAACCTGAGGAGCCCATATGAGAAGTCTGAAGTCCATCACCATTCCCTATATGCACTTTATCATTGCCATCATATGGCACTGGATTTTGAAGAATGCCTAAATTAGGAGTCATATGATTGTTTGCACCCGAATCCGGGTACCAATTCATGTCCATCTGTGAATGAGAACCAGTGGTAGACACATTAGCAGTGTAAGATGACTGCAGAGTATTACTGCCATATTGATTATTTCCAGAATTAGTATTCCCATATTGATTGTTATTGCCTGAACTGTAATTCCGAAAATTGACATTATATCTCTTCCAGCACTGTAGGGCAATATGCCCACGCTTCTCACACAATTGACAAACTAAAGAACTTCTTGAAAAATTCTGTTGATTAACAGAATTACTACCATAGGAATTCTGATTCTGTTCAAAACTTGGATTGTAGTTCTGTGACTGAAAAGTCTGATTCCTGTCAAAGCCAGAATTGGTACGATTATTGTTGTATCTCCCTCTATTGTTTCTACCTCTGCTACGAGAAGAATTGTTAAACTGTTGCTGAGTATTAGTGATAGCAGTTCTAGCTAAATTAGCGCTCAACTCCGTAATGACCTGATGATGTTTAGCTAAGAACATCTCATGATTTAACAACATGCCTTGAACATCTTCCACAGTTAAATGACTAGCATCAATTCTAGTGGTAATTGCAGTCACGAATGACTCATATTCCGGACCAAGACCTCCTAGAATATACAATAGTAGATCACCTTGGGAGACCGGCTCGGAAGCCATGGCTAACGCATTAGCAATGTTCTTAATCTTCTGTAAATAATCACTAATTTTCTGAGAACCCTTCTTTAACTGCTGTAATTGTAACTTTAGTTGAAGAATTCTAGCTCTAGAGGAGGACGCATATGTCTTATTTATCACATTCCACACTTCTGCAGCCGTATTGTATCCAACTATAAGAGGAAGCACAGACTCGGAAACAGATGAAATCAGAAATGTAAGAACTAAACTATTTAGCTGCTTCCATGTTTTATACTCCGGATTGAGAATCTCACTCGCAGGATCAGTAGGATCAACTACAGTAACAGGCGGACAAGTAATCGATCCATCAACAACTCCCATTAAACTGTAGGTATCTAGAAACGGCAGGATCTGTGCACGCCATACCATGAAGTTTTCTCCACTTAACTTCACCGATACACAATGCGAGATGCTTGGCACAGAATACAGTAAAGACGTTGCCAAAGGAAGAGAAGATACCGAAGATCCTGTAGACAAATTCGGCAGTGGAGCAGAAACCGGAGCTGAAATTGAAGACATCGCAGGAATAGGGCTGTTCTCCATTGAAGCAGAAAAAACCGGAAGCTACGAACGCTTTGATACCAAAATTGGACTTTGGAAGATTCAGAATACTCTGAATCTAATGAATGCTGTCAGCACTGAAGCGAAGAAGACCAGATATGATGAGAGAACAGAGAAAGACAGAGGTTGGAGAAAGAGCGGGAGAGCGACTGAATTGAGTCGCCCTTTATTGCTCATCTTGTATATATATATATATATATTCCAATATGAATACACGTGTACACCTGAGGTGGCAATTGCCACGTATGAAATACAAATGAATTACAGGCTTATTCATCTACCCATTATCAATTATGCTATTGTATTCTCTAACACACCGCATCTTCCCCGGCCTTCCATCTTGCCATCGCTGCCTAGCTTGCTACGGGGGCATGTTAATTTGATTCGTCACATGTTGAAGTAATAAGTTGCGTACAACGGAGCCGTCGGCGCCCGTGACATGGCATGACACGGTTTTCCCATAGCAGGTCCCACGTCGTTAGTTGCCTTGCTCCAACATGGCGCCCATGTCTCGGCACCGGTTTACATGCCTCTCTCTATATAAGCCACCGCGCCCCCCGGCAGAGTTTCTCCGCCGCCTAGACATCACCCAGAAGAAGCAGAAGAGAATATCCGTGCGTGCGTCCTCGTCGTCTCCGGGAAGGAAGATGAAAGTATGTGCTCACATTCATCGCACAAGCCCGGTGATTCGCTTCCGTTAATTCCCACGTTTCGCCATGGAAAGAAGCCTCGGTGGTGTGTATATACGAAGCCAGTTTCATCTGCTCCTTAATTAGGAGAGGAACGACGTACGGAGGATTTATTTCTTTTAAATCTTTGCTTTCAATATTTGGGATTAAATTCCGAGCTTGTCCATGCGTTTCAGTTTCGAATACGACGGGCGCGCGTGAGAAGATCTCAGCTGCCCGAGTCCTCGGAGAGTGGATCACCTCAGTTCCCGGGTGGAGGGAGCTCCCGCAGTCCTCAATGGCATGAGGACACCTGGTGTCGCGGAAAATGAAGCGTCAGTGCGCTTTAAATAGGGCGTAAAGTAGATATGACGTCGCTCGGTAGTGGGTAAATAGGGGGTCGGTAGTGGGTCTTTGAAGCCTCGGTAGTTCAGTAGCGAGTTGATAAGCGGTCGGTAGTGGATTCTCAAGGCTCGGTAGTGGGTTAATAGAGACTCGGTAGTGGGTCTTTGAAGCCTCGGTAACTCGATAGCGAGTTGATAAGCGGTCGGTAGTGGATTCTCAAGGCTCGGTAGTGGGTAAATAGGGGGTCGGTAGTGGGTCTTTGAAACCTCGGTAGCTCGGTAGCGAGTTGATAAGCGGTCGGTAGTGGATTCTCAAGGCTCGGTAGTTGGTTAATAGAGACTCGGTAGTGGGTCTTTGAAGCCTCGAAAGCTCAGTAGTGGGTCTTTAGTGCCTCAGTAACTCGGTAGCAAGTTGATAGACGGTCGGTAGTGGATCCTCAAAGCTTGGTAGCAACTGTAACAGGTCTCGGTAGCGAGTCTTTAAAGACTCGGTAGCAAGTTAAACTAGGCTTGGTAGTGGATTAATAGAGGGTACTACCGAGCTACCGAGGCTCCAAAGACCCACTACCGAGCCTCTATTTACCCACTACCGAGTTACCGAGGCTTCAAAGACCCACTACCGACCCTCTATTTACCCACTACCGAGCTACCGAGGCTTCAAAGACCCACTACCGACCCTCTATTTACCCACTACCGAGCAACGTCATATCTACTTTACGCCCTATTTAAAGCACACTGACGCTTCGTTTTCCGCGACACCAGGTGTCCTCACGCCATTGAGGACTGCGGGAGCTCCCTCCACCCGGGTACTGAGGTGATCCGCTCTCGAGTCCTCGGGGGGTGACGTCCTGTGACCAATAATGGTCGTATATGATAAGGAAAACATTTCCAGGGCGATTCATCTCAAGAGAGCTGACTCCCCTAAGAGTGACGAATTTAGAATTTTTACATAATGAGGTCACAAAATAAAATTAGTGAAGTCACCACTTTTAAAATATACTAATATCTCATATTTTGATAAAGTATCTAAAAATTTACGAAAGAAATTTCAAATTTTAGTGAGATCACTTGACTCCACTGACCACAACCTGGATCCACCACTAACTCTCAGTCTCTCTCACAAAGTTCATTAAATATCCACATGAAGTTATGTATTTAATGACTCATTAAATCATATATTTAATGAGTTTTTTGAAAGGGTTGAAAGAACTCTCTCAAGAGCTTTCTTGAGGTGAACCGTCCTCAAAGATTTTAAACTAACATAATGTAACTTTTTTTTTTCTCTCTAAAGCTAACACACACAAATCTTTATTTTCAAAATCAATACAGTTTGGATGAAATCCCTCGTTGTCGTCACGTTTGGTTAAAATATCACAAAAATGACATTATATTGATTTTGATATTAGTATTTCTAAAAATTAGATTATCAATATTAAAATTGATACAAATTACATACATGACATATTTTGTCCGTGCTATTAAATTTTAAATGATTTATATCAATGTCACTTTTAAAATTGACGGTGATCAAGATGTTTAAATTAATATTGTTATCAAACTAGGCCTAGAACTAGGAGTCTTTGGAGCAAAGATAGCTAGGATTAATCAAGCTGCTATTTGAGAAAAGTGACGTTCATCGAAAAATAAAATCTCTACTTAATGTCCTATTTGGTAACAATATTAGACATCTCTATCACTATTAATTTTAAAATTGATATTGTTAGTAGTCGCCTTGAGGTGTTTGATTAATAGCATCAATTTTGAAATTTGTAATACAAATAGGGGTGCAAACGAGCCGAGCCGAGTCGAGTCGTACGGTGTTCAAGCTCGGCTCGTTTATTTTACCGGAGTTCGAGTTCGAGCTCGAGTTTTAGCGAGTACGTGGAACCCTTGTTCAAGCTTGGTTCGTTTATTAATCGAGCCGAGTCGAGCTCGAACTCGAGTAGTAGTTAGACTAAGATTCAATTCATATTCAAACTTAAGCTATATACAAACTCCTTTATAAATCCAAAATCAAGGAAAAAATCATTTGTGAAACTTTAGATTTAACTCATTTATGAAACTCAATCTAAGTTTAAACTCAAATTTTGAATTATTTAATATATATTTAAGTGACAATATATAAATATAAATATTTTAATTTTAATTTTTAAAAATAAATATATAATATAATATTAAATCGAGCTGTTCGCGAGCTTATCGAGCCGAGCAGGAGTCTGTTCAAGCTCGGCTCGTTTAATGAGTCGAGCTTTATTTTTTGTTCAAGCTTTTTCATTTAACATAATAAACGAGCCGAATCGAGTTTTTATCGAGCCGAGCTTCGAACTACTTGTCGAGTGTATTGGTTCGTTTGCACCCCTAAATACAAACAACACATATTATGTAATACAAGTGTCAACTTGGATCAATTTTGATATTGATACTTCATCTTGTAGAAATATCAATTTCAATACTCATATAGTATCGTTTTTGATTATCTAATCAAACATGTCATAAAATAACAACTTATCAAATGAGGTCCCAGTCTACAATAGCTACTTCATCGAAAAGAAAGTGACATGTATAATGTTAGACGTCCCTACTTTGAACCTCACAAGTGGTTGTTCCACTTTTTTAATAGAAGTCAACGTCGACTTCGTCTTTCCTCCTGGAAGTCAGCTGTCTAAATTTTTTGATAAAATATTTAATATTTAAAATAAATTCTTCTGAGCCTTGTTTTAGAATTTTTCTTTTTTATAAAGTGTACGTGTTAGTTTACAAATCACTCCGACCGCGTCTGAAGGCTTGACCAAGAGAAAATATGGGAAACTGTTGCTCGATGTGCATGTTATTGTGGTTATGAAGGTATAGCCCTTAAGAAAACACTTACTGTACATAGCGGATAATTTGGGAATAAGGTACCTGAATCCGAGCTACTAGATCTGACGAATGTATTTCATTAGGTCAAATATCTTGCAGAGGAAGATAGTCATCAAGGTGCACTTAAAATGCGACAAATGCCAGCGAGAGGCGATGGCGACGGCGTCATCCCAAGGTTGGAATCTATATATATTTGCCAGCGCTTACAAGCGCCCGAGGCACGAATGAACGTACGACCTCTCTTTGGTTCTACGAATCATCCATGAATTGGAGACTAATTGTTATTTATATATCCACACGCGCACGCCGCCCTCTGGTACGTAGAGGGCGTCACGGCTGTCAGCATGCAGGGGGCCGAGAAGAACCAGCTGGTCGTGATCGGGGAAGGCGTGGACGTCGTCCACCTCGTGGTAGCCCTGAGGAAGAAGAAGCACAACCACCTCTGCCCCACGTTGATCAGCGTGGAAGAAGTGAAAGAAGAGAAGGAGAAGGATAAGGAGAAGGCGGTGGAAGACTGCAAGAAGTTCGATCACCTGTGCCGGGCAAACTGCCATACATGGGTGTACTGCGATGCATACGAGCCGTATCCGCAAAATTGTTCCATCATGTGATTTCCTGTATCTTTCTTTTTTGGGGATTTTAATTCTAGGTCCTATTACGTTCATAAAATTATTTAAAAGTCCCACCGTTTACATACTTATTTAAAAGTCCCAACGTTTGATGAAATCAAATTTTCATGTCCCCGCCGTTATCTCACTTGATCCCTAATTTGTATATCCGAAAATGCCCTCCATCGAACCCACGGAACCCTCGCGAGCTCTCGCGAACTCCTCCTTCGCAGAGAAGCGGCGCGCTCGGAACCCTCGCGAACTCCTCGCGAACTCCTCCTTCGCCCCGCGCTCAGACTCGCGACAGAAACGGCCTCGGGCGCTCGGACTCCTCCTTCGCGACAGAAACGGCCTCGCGAAGTTCCCTTCTCGCTCGGACTCCTCCTTCCCCGATTTGCGGAACCCTCACGATTTGCAGGTGCGTCTTCCCCTTCCGCAGCCAGATCCGCAGAGGCGTCTTCCCCGATTTGCGGAACCCTCACGATTTGCAGGTGCGTCTTCCCCTTCCGCAGCCAGATCCGCAGAGGCGTCTTCCCCTTCCGCAGAGGCGTGAGGGTTCTAGCAGAGGCGTCTTCCCCTTCCGTTTGGTGTTGTGTGGTCTAGCAGAGGCATTCTAACAGAGGCGTCTTCCCCTTCCGCAGAGGCGTTCTATCAGATTTTACAGATTTTTAACACGATGTTTTCAACGTTCAAAATTTATTCAGCTTTTTAACCGATTTATAATGCAGAATTTTAACATATTTTTACAGATTTTACAGATTTTACATGATTTTTAACCGACTTGGCGTTTAATCAAAAATATATTCAGCTCTCATATTTTTAACTAATTAAAAAAAAGAATGCAATGGTTCTGCAAGGGGGCCAAGAAAAACAGGCCGGTGGAATTTCTTTTTAAGAAAAAATCGCCAGAACTAAGAGAATAGGCCGGCGGTATTAAAAAGAGGGTAAAATGGAAAACTTATTTTCAACGAGAGGTCAACTGACGGCGTTAGTGTACAGTAGGGGCGGGAGTTGATTAATTTATGATAGTAGGATTAAAAAATAATGAATGGGACGGTTGGGACAAAAAAATAATTCATAGGCCAAACATGGGGGCGGGAGTTGATTTCCTCTTTTTTTTTTTGAAAAAGGGAAGATTCAGTCTAAATATTAAAAGGGGGAAGAAGAACAAAGCACAGAGTCAGAGACCAGCTGGTCTACTACAACAGAAGGGGGTTCAGGGGGGATACTAGTCTGCGCTGGAAACTCCAGAGCCCATCTAGCTAGGAGATGGGCAGCCTGGTTACAACTTCTCGGAACAAAAAAATCACAAAAGAGTTTGATTCCAAAATTTGCTTGCAACTATATCGATCTAGTTGTATTCTCAAGCTTCTTTTATGATCATGTTATCTTCGGGAGATTCTTCCATTAATTAGCTTAGGATATATTTATGTATATTATTGCAGGAATCAATGATAAATTAGTTGTACGCAATCCATGTCGGGGACAAATTAGAGGGCACGATGTGCTTAGTTTTAGCGGGCATTTGGGTGCATGTTCAATCCGTTGCATGGTGGTTTTGTGAAAATTAACTAAGTTGGGGGTCCTTTTTGGATCCACCTAAAAGTAAATTAACTCAAAACCTGTTAAGTTGCATATGATTTTGTCACGTCCCGGAAGATATAGTGCATAGGGTTGTAAACGGGTAGGATTTGGTAGCGAAATCATCAAAATTTGATTTCGATTTCGATAAAGGTTAAGGGGTTTCATTTCTGATTTCAATAATTTCAGAATCACTACGTTCCCGATACGATTTTGATTTCGTTATCAAAATCAGATTTGAATATGATAATTTCCGAAATACATATTAAATATTAATTTTTATTCAAAAATAAGTTAATAATGCACATATAATTAGTAAAAATTGATATTACCTTTTAAAAACTTAATTTTTATCATTTTGTCAAATTATATAATATATTTTATAATTTATTTAAATTTTTTTATTTAATTTTATTTTTATTAATTTTTTATCATCGAAATTGGATTAACGGAAATGGAATCAACTAATTTTGATTCTGATTCCGATAAGCTACCGAAATATCCGATTTTGATTCTGATAACTTATAGGATATAAAAACAAATTCTAAACCCGTTAATTTTTATTGGAATTGAATCGAAATATCGAAATATTGAATTCCGTTTAGACTCCTAATAGCGCAGCAAAAAAATAGTTTGGAATGGGGAGAGTGGAATTAAAATTCCAAAGTAGGAGAACAACGTAGTTCAACACCAAACAACGAGAACAATTCAAATAATCTATAGAGTCTTAACCAATCACTTAAACAACCTTATAGTACCAACTATAATCCGCATCCAAAATAATTACTTGTAGGACTCAACACAGTGTCTTAAATAAACTGTTGTAACATGTGGAATGAATGTACGACTTTGACGGACAGAGTTGAGTCCTAGATATCGACTTACGAATGAAGATAGAAGGAGGAACTAACAACCACAGCAAGAGGACAGAGATTTAACGTGGTTCGGCAAGGTGATGTGTCTTCTTACGTCCACGGGTGACGACGATCAGAAATTTCACTAAACAAAAAGAATAATACAAGGAGACGCACTCCTCAAGAGGAACAAATCTTCTTCCCCAAAACTCTCAAATACAAGGATAATTTCTTCTCACCACACCCCTCCCAAGTATGGATCTCACACCCTTGAAGCTCATCGTGGTGTATCAACGAGGAAGTGTTGTGCTCTATTTATAGAGCTTTTGGAGGATGCTCACGATCTCATCCTCACATATGTAGATAGGCTTCTAGCATCTCCACAAACACATGTCTCTAGCTTATTAGATGGACGAAGACCCGTGCATGCAAATCCAGGAAGAGATGTGGTGGTCCACGTCGCTCATCCTTGTGGCCTTCTTGCGAGGATAGAGTCTATGCATGGACATCTAAACATGAAGACAAGATGTGCACAACAAATTCTTCTTTCGGCTCGTCTTGTCAAGCTATCACATTCAGTGTCAAGCTTCACACAATCGTTACATCGGCTAGTGCCTCACCGGACACACCTCACGTCCTCTACAAGTCAATCAAGTCCAGAGAATACTTGAACTTCTCTATCTTCACTTTTTTCCTCATGTGGCTTAGTTGCATGTGTCACAACCGAGTAAGATCATGATATGAGCTTCTAGCAACATTAGCATTGTTGACTACAGTGCTTCCTTGTAGGTGATAAAGGCTCCTTGCTAACTTTCCTTTCCTCACAACCAAAGCACCTTGAGACACTCTAAGCACTATATTCTTAGCTGAAAAATAGTATCGATATGCTTCCAAAAGACTAAGAGAAATTAGACTCCTTTAAAAGTCAAAAACATGGCTTACTTGTAGGGTTCTGATGACATCATTGTACATCTTGATTCTGACAATTCCAACTCCTGCAACTATAATAGTTCTATTTTCTCCCAAGGTGACGGTACCGTTACTTACAGCCGTGTGAGAAGAAAACCAATCATGTTAGGAACACATGGAAAGCACATGTAGAATGAAGAATCCAATTATCCCCTGTTACACCTGCCGTTATAATCAAAATAGTCTTCTCTTGAACCATGTTTGTCGTAGAAAATTTCGTCTGCACCTTGTCTTTTCCCTTCCACTTTGGACAGTCATTTTCGATGTACCCTCTATGGTTGCAATTGTAGCATTTGACAATGGATTTGGATCTACCCTTTTTTATTTCTTTTCTCGGTTCTTCTTTGTATCATCAAGCTGTAAGCTTGATTTTTGCCTTGAGTTTCCAGCACACACTTCTTCAACTTTTTCGAGTTTAAAGCTGACTTAACATCTTCTAAAGACAAACTACTTCTGCTATACATCAAAGTGTCAACAAATCCCTCAAAGAAAAGTGGTAAAGAACCTAAGAGAATGATGACCTGATCTTTATCCTTGACTTGAACACCGATATGTTTCAGATCCATAACTATTTTGTTGAACTCATGCAAGTGATCAATAATGGGCATACCTTTCTTCATCTAGAATGTAAACAATCTCTATCTCAGATACAACTGATTGGTAGGAGATTTTGTCATGTATCTGGTTTCTAATTTGAGTCACAACTTTTTGTAGTATCCTTGATAGCAACCTCTTACAATACATCATCAAAAAAATTGAGGTGAATTGCCGACGGGGCCCACTTGAGATATTCCTTCTTGTCATAATCATTCCAATCTTCAGGTAAAGTATCAATACCTTTTAACACCTTTCTGTGTCCTTCTTACACCAATAGGGATTGCATCTTTAACCACCATATGTTGAAGTCCTTCATCTTCCCATCGAACACCTCAACATCGAACTTCATCGCCATTGTCGACTTGACAGCCATCTCATAGCTTGAACAACAATCGAGCTTTGATACCAGTTTGTTGTAACACACAGAATGAATGTACAACTTCGACGGACAGAGTCATGTCCCAGATATCGACTTACGAATGAAGATAGAAGGAGGAACTAACAACCACAGCAAGAGGATAGAGATTTAACATGGTTCGGTAAGGTGATGTGTCTTCCTACGTCCACGGGTGACAACGATCAGAAACTTCACTAAACAAAAAGAATAATACAAGGAGGCACACTCCTCAAGAGGAACAAATCTTCTTTCCCAAAACACTCAAATACAAGGATAATTTCTCCTCACCACACCCCTCCCAAGTATGGATCTCACACCCTTGAAGCTCACCGTGGTGTATCAATGAGGAAGGGTTGTGCTCTATTTATAGAGCTTTTGGAGGATGCTCACGATCTCATCCTCACATATGCAGATAGGTTTCCAACATCTCCACAAACACATGTCTCTAGCTTCTTGGATGGACGAAGACTCGTGCATGCAAATCCAGGAAGAGATGTGGTGGTCCACGTCGCTCATCCTTGCTGCCTTCTTGTGGGGATATAGTCCATGCATGGACATCTTCACATGAAGACAAGATGTGCACAACGAATTCTTCTTTCGGCTCACCTTGTCAAGCTGTCACATTCAGTGTCAAGCTTCACACGATCGTTACATCGGCTAGTGCCCCACTCGACACACCTCACATCCTCTACAAGTCAATCAAGTCTAGAGAATACTTGAACTTCTCTATCTTGACTTTTTTCCTCATGTGGCTTAGCTGCATGTGTCACAATCGAGTAAGACCATGTTATGAGCTTCTAGCAATAGTAGCACTGTCGACTGCAGTGCTTCCTTGTAGGTGATAAAGTCTCCTTGCTAACTTTCCATTCCTCACAACCAAAGCACTTTGAGACACTCTGAGCACTATATTCTTAGCTGAAAAACAATATCGATATGCTTCTAAAAGACTAAGAGAAATTAGACTCCTTTAAAAGTCAGAAACATGGCTTACCGGTAGGGTTATGATGACATCATTGTACATCTTGATTCTGACAGTTCCAACTCCCAAGGTGATGGTGATAGAAATGTATGTCCTACAAGATAATCATATATGATATGATTTGACATTTCTTGATATATCTTATTCAATTAATTAAGTAAATATTCATTATAAGCTCTTATTAGATGCGAATATCATAATGAAGTCTTTGATCAAATACAATGATGATTAAATCATGATGAGATCATGATAACGAGATTGATCATCTAGAGGTAATTAATCTAAATGTTCTTAGTCATAAGATACTTGAGACGGGACATCAATGATCCGGATAGACTAGTGTATGTGATATCTTCTCATGTGATGAGGATGACCGATCTCATTGGTCATTAGTGTGGAGACACTGAGATACACATGCAGGTGCTTATTAGTTGAATGAGTACACTGAACTAACCGAATTAGAAACCCTGAATGGTATCTTGCCGAACTATCAATCAAAGTTTTCTATCATCACGGTTGCATGGTTGAGCCTTTGACCTGAGTCGCCAAAGATACCTTGTTGGGTGGAACTTGTGCTTTGACCATTGACTTATGGATCACCGTTTAGATGGTCTAGTATAGCAATGGATCGGGTGCAAGGAAAACCCGTTGGAGGTAAATGAGCGGACAACAAGGGATTGTCCACTCTCGGTAAGTGAGAGTGAATGTCCTATGGGATAGTACTCTAAATCCTTGGCCATGGTAGATAGAATAATTGGAAAAGGAGTTTTCCAATTGATATAATTCTGAGTACAGGATCCTACAGAGTCGGTACACTAAGGAGTTGACAGTCGATGCCGTACTCCTTTTCGACCAAGACATTGGATGGATGAGATTTATATCCATGCGGTAACTGATGACGGAAAGGCTCAATGGAGATGAGATTATCACCATAGCCATTTGAGATCATGGGTTATAGCTTGTACCCTTCATAATCAGTAGACCGATTAATATGTTATTAGATAAAAGATTTAATTAAATTAAATAGAATTGTTCTATTTCATTTAGGCCTCAACCAAATAGGCTATTGGGCCTAGTGGGTCGCACACAAAAGGACATATCCAGAAGTATAAGGGCAAGGGCATAATTTGTGGAGATTTTGGATTTTTATGAAAAATTCTAAAATTCTCTATAAATACTAATGGTTTCAGCCAAACTCCATCAAGCCAAGGGTGAAAACCACGTCCCTAGCCTCCTCCCTACCTCCTCCTCTTTCTAGAAGGTGTCCATGGTTGATGGAGCTCCGTTCAAGAAGAGTTCTTGAGGCCGGCGCAAAGGGAGAACCTGCTGTAGATAAAGTTCGTGTGGATATTGCTGGAGACCGAACACTTAAATGGATTGAAGAGCTTGAGAATCTCATCTCATTCTTCTCCATGGGATTATATGAATCCCTATCAGGTATATTCGAAGCCAATTTGATCATTTTTCAATTTTTGTCATTTAGTTCCAATTGAGATAGATTCTAAAGAAACCCTTAGGAATCGTCGCTTACGCTGCACCAATATTTTATGAACAATTACTAACAGTGGAATCAAATCAAGGTTCAAGTCTTGGTCGAAACCGACATCGAATCGGCATTATTTCATGTTATTTATGTGTTTCCAAATCTGTGCAAACATCTGTTTTGACAAGGCCACCATAATCTATGTATAACTCAGATAAAAGATTGGTTGGCTTTGGTAGAATCTCGTGATATAGTTCTTTCCAATGCCACAAGCCGTTTGAAGTTTAGATCTCTGTAGAGTTCGAGAGAAGCCCCAAAATTTGGTGTTTCTGTCATGTCCGAACCGTCACCTGGATTTGGGGATTTTGTGAAATCTCCGTCCACAGACGAAATTGAGGCTTGGAAAAGGTTTTATGAGATGGATAATTTGTTTACCTAACCTTTTCTCTTAATATCCAGCTTTGAATGGTGGCGGAGGGAGAGAATTTTAGATTTTTCTGATGAACTAGGGTTCTATAGAGCTTGGCGGCGCCGACCAGTTTCTCCCTATTTTTCCATTGTTAGAGAATTTTTCTTTAAAAGTATATAAATTTATTTGGAACTTCATATGATGAGTATTCTAAATTGTATTTTTGGAGAATATTTGGTTTCCAGGATAAAGAGTTATCCTCGTTGCAAAATGGTGATTTTTGCTACGAAATCTCGATGATTGCCGCCTCTTATTCCTCGTTTTGCAGTCGATTGAGATTTTTACTGGATATGGGGCTGACTTTTTTGGATTATTTATTTAATTAGGATTCTAACGCATGTTTTTTCAGATTTTTTGGAGGTGTGAATAAGTAGATAAGTACGATTCTATGGGATGGACTTCCTCCCGATGAACAGTGCCGGACGCGCGTAGAAGAGCGGCGCATGTGACGGCGCAGGTGCGCATAAAGGTTGGGGCATGCGGTGACGCACACAAGCGCTCGCTGGCGTGGCGTCGGAACGTGCGGCGCAATATGCCAAACACATTATTTTATGATTTTAAATTGTTTAAAATCATAAAAAATTTTAAAAATTGCCAATTTTTTTTATAAAAATTTTATAATATTATTTAACATGTTTTAAAGTATTTAATGACATGTTAGATGATGTTAAACTCTATTTACATAAATTTACTCGTTGTTAAACTTTAAAATTATTTTAAAGGTTTAACTTAAAATTATTAGTATCTTAATTAATTATGTAAAATGAGATTTTACAGATTAAAAAAATTGAGATATTAATTTTTGACTTTACACAGTATTGGAAATGTATGACTGTTCTAAATAGTTTAATTGTGTATGTCTATTTCATATAAATTGTTTATATGGTGTTGTTATGTTATTTATTTCAAGAAAATTCAACATGCGTGAAATTGAGAATTTCAAAAATATAGTATGTAATTTTATGTTGATATATATGATATATCTTATATAATTATCACGTATGCACTCTATGTTCATGTAATGAATGTTAGTGTGTGTATGGAGGTGATCATGAACTTAATTATGCTTGGCTTATGATTGCTTTGTAATAGTGTTAGTTATGTTATTAAATGGGGCCTGCGTGTGCCTCCTCTCTCTCTATACAATCTGATTGTACATTCTACCCTCCTCCATTAATGTACTCCTCTTGGTTAAAACCAATGTTTCTTATTAAGTTATGTACATTTGTGGGTCTGCGTACCCTTAAGCCGCTTGTAAGAGTTAGAAGCCGGTTCATGGAACGTTGGAGAGCGGGACAACTTGGAGAAGCACCCTTTTGAAGTGGGAGCATACCAACTCAAGCATCTGAAGCAAGGATTTGCACCTATAGGGGTGCCTTAGGTGCATGCTTAGGGTTAAGTCCATAGTCACCTGTTTTTATGCATATTTGATATGTGGATGTGTGCTACAGGTTATACCTTAGATATGTGATATTCCAAAGGTATTATATATACTTAGCACATATTATTGATGATACTAAAATAAAATCCCTCCTTGTTATAATTAGGTTGATAAACGTGTGACATTAAGAATGACTCACGTAGCCTTTCGTTGTTATGGTCTTGATGAGCCAATCTTAGATTGGATGAGTTTGTTGTGTTTCACACAAGACTCATTCAGCAAGGGATTGATGATCATGGCTAAGGCATTTGCCAAACTTTGGGGTGGACCATTGCATGGCCTTGTTGTGTTTCTCACAAAGGCTATGTTAAGAATCCATTCTCATAATGTAACAAGCGGATTTGACCTAAGTAGAGTATATAACTTGTTGTGTTTCCCACAAAGTTATAACCCTAGAGGCTAAATGACTAAGAATTGCATGGGTTGCAATTGGTAAAAGTTACCTACCTATTAAGTATGAGATGACTTGTTGTGTTTCCCATAAGGTTATCACCATAACGTTAATAAGGTCTTAGTCCCCACTAGGATTTCATCGCGATATCCCGTCTTTGTATAATGAGGGTTTTGTAAATTTGTCAAAAATTAGTGGGAGCATAAATTAGGATGGAAGACCATATCTTAATTTCATGAATGTCTGCAATGTTAAATTAATAGAATTATTTCTCAGTTGTAGAATGCGATTGTAAACCACCATTTGTATGACATACTAAATGCCAAATAGCTTAATGGCTCACACTTCTTAAACCGGTTTAGAACTAAGAGAATTGTTCTCATAGTTGACTAATTAACTATCCTACTTGAGAAGTAGGTGTCTCCTAGAATATTTAATGATGTGAAAGAAAGATATGATCTTATCTTATAGACAAGATGCATTGTTTTGCCTTAAACTAGATGTTAGTCTCTGTGAGTTATAAATTGTAGAGACAACATGGATATATAGATATGAGATCCATCATGGCTCATAGTGATGAGCTAACTAAAGGCAAGTTAGAACAACAATACATCTTAATTACTTCTAGTTGGTGAGACCAATAGAAAGAAGTAAAATTATTAGATAGAAATAGGAGATAGTTACAAGTAAAAGAAGGTGGTCAAGATAATAAAGCCAGAATAAGATAAAATTGTTCCACTATCATGATGATGGTAAGTGGAAGAGGAAGTGCAAAGTGTATTGTACATAATGCAAAGGTGGAGCTTGAGAAGCTTCATGCATCCAAGTCATTGAAATTTACTTGTTTTTAAATATACACTTAATAGTATTAGATACTATATGTGTATATCGTAATATTAGATACTATGGATGTATCTAATGGTATGAGATACTGGATATAGATCTTATATCTACAAGGAGTTGTAGTTGATGACAAGTAAATGAAGGCTTAATAAAGAAGATGTTGACCTACATATGAAATGGTGCAAAAGTTGCATCATTATTAGTGGGAGGTACAATTCTTTAATAGCCTTATGGAGATGTCTTAATAATTAAGATTGCTATTATATCCTTCTACAAGAACATTATATGATTTCTTACTTGAATAAATGTTGATTTATTCTAAGAAAGGGAATTGATAGATGTTATAAAAGATTGAATGGCAAAGTGTTTGCCAGTGGGAGGTTAATGAATTATTTAATCATATTTGATATGTTAGCTATCATGTTATGTGTGAATACTCCTTTTAAGAGAAAATGGGTTGATTTAGATCAATCTACACTTTAGCTTTATGTAGACATGGAGAATGAATTAATGAGTTGTTAGAATGTGTACATCTAGGTGTATGTAAGGCTAAAGAAGAATATTTCTATATCATTATTTCAAAGATGATGTCATAGGTAGTATATATATATGTACTTTATGAAGTACAAATCTAAGACCTTTGAGAAATTATCTGAGATTAAGAATGAAGTAGATGCTAATGGAAAGAGTATTAGAACTCTTTGATGAGATCAAGGAGGAGAATACTTAAGTACATAATTCACATATAATTGAAGGAAAATAGAATCTAATGGACACCTCTTTACACATTTTAGCTTAATTGAGTAGCTAAAATGAGAAGCCACATTATGTAGGACATAATATGAACAATGACAAGCTTCACAAAATTCCTCTTTGTCTAATTTTGGCTAAGTACTTGTTATAACCACTTGATCTTAATAGGTACCTTCTAAGTCTGTTCTGATTATTCCATATAGGATATGGAAATGGCGTTAAAACTTGACCTTAAGCAAGTTAAGGTTTCGGAATGTACGACCTGGTGAAGAAGTATAACCCTAACAAGTTGGAATATAAGACTATGATGTGTTGATTTGTGGGATATCCTAAGGAAACTTCTGGATATTAATATACCACTCTTATGAATAAGGGTATGTGTTGCTTAGCTCACTATATTTCTAAAGGAAAAGTTCCTCAAGAGAGATAGTGGGAGCAAGATATATATGGAAGATGTTCCAGTCTCATAACCTAAGAACACTTCTATTAAGCTACTAGTTAATAATTACACAAGGACAGTTCATAGGTTTTTTCTTGTGTCATTCAACTTAAGAGATACGTGGGACATATCTCTGATGGATGAAATAAGACATAAGATAGTAAGGATATTGATCCTAAGATCTATATTGAACCAATAAGAGATTTATAAATGGGAAGAGACAATAAAATCCGATATAAACTTTATCTATTCTAATCAAGTTTAGAACTTGATAAATCCACCTAAGGATATAGTATCCATAAGAAATAAATGGTTCACTAAAGAATTTATTGGAGTGGATTAGAAGGTAGAGACCTTCAAAGGTGAGAATAGTTGAAAAGGATATCATCTAAGTCAAATGGTTGACTATGATGAGATCTTTTACCTATTCCATGGATTAATCCATTCGGATTTTGATTGATACACTCTATGATTATAAGATAAGCTAATTGGATGTTAGGATAGTGTTCCTCTAAGGTATTTTGAGGAACAAGTGTATATGATACAACTATAGGGAATCAAGTCAAAATAACATCCAAGAAGAGTGTGTATTAAATTCATTTATAAACTGAAGTAAAACTTCCCATAGATCGTATATAATGTTTAATGAGATTAAATCTTATGACTTTATTCAGAACCAAGATGAGCCTTGTGTATTCAAGAAGATAAGTGAGAGTGCTATTTCTTTCTTGACATTTTATGTTGATGACATACTACTCATTAAGAATGAAGTAGGTATGTTATCATAAGTGAGCCTAGCTATCAAAATAATCCTCCAAACATAATTAGGGTTTTGAGATCTATGGAGATAGATCTAAAAGTAATGCCTAGCTAATGTATGTAGTCACCATAGTCAAATGGTTTGATATGATAAACTCCAAGATAGGTTTCTTACCTATGTGGTATGAAGTTGATTTCTCTGAAGTGATATCTTTGAAGACTTCTTGAAAGATAAATAGAGCCCTTATGCCTTTGTTATAGGGCCTATCATTAATGTGATGCTATGTACATGTTACGACAAATGCTTTAAGTGTTATGAGCATTCATCAGGAAGATTCTGCTGAGAGTCACTAAATACTTTAGAGATATATCATTTAGTACTTGAGAAGTACTGAGAATGTATCTCTATACACTGGAGGATAAGACTTGAAGTCTTGTAGTTTTACAAACACAAGCTTGTAATCAAATAATTTTGATATTAAGTCAGAATAATGGTGGTGCAGTGAGCTAGAAGAGTTCAATGCGATAAAACACTGTAAATGCTACAACATATGTAAAAAACTTTACATAGTGGTTGCACACTACTTGAGAAGTAGTCTAGATGAACATTTTCATCTACATCTAAGATATGGGATTGTCCCAATTTTCTCTGAAAGTGTACCATTGTTTTGAGAAAACATTGGGGTAGAGCCGATGTCTCATCAGAAGTTTAGAACTTCTGTGGCGATACCATACAATCAGAGAGATTGCAGCTTGTAGAGATATAATTAAAGATAAAGTATCTACTACTAATAACATTGCAGATCCACTAACTGAAGCAGTTACTCAAAGAGTGTTTAAGCTTCATTTCGAGCTGATACCGATAAACCAGATAGGTGATTGGGTTTAGTGTAAGTGTTGAGATTGATAGAAATATATGCCCTACAAGCCAATCATATATGATATGATTCGACATTTCTAGATATATCTTATTCAATTAATTAGGCAAATCTTCATTATAAGCTCTTATTAGATGCGAATATCATAATGAAGTCATTGATCAAATACAATGGTGATTAAATCATGATGAGATCATGATAATGAGATTGATCATCTATAGACAATTGATTTAAATGTTCTTACTCATAGGATACTTGAGACGGGACATCAAGGATCCGGATAGACTAATGTATGTGATATCTTCTCATGTGATGAGGATGACCGATCTCATTGGTCATTAGTGTGGAGACACTGAGATACACATACAGGTGCTCATTAGTTGAATAAGTTCACTGAATTGACCGAATTAAAAACCATGAATAGTATCTTACTGAACTGTCAATCAGGGTTTTCTATCATCACAGTTGCATGGTTTGACCTTTGACCTGAGTCACCAAAGATACCTTGTTGGGTGGAACTTGTGCTTTGACCATTGACTTATGGATTACCGTTTAGATGGTCCAGTATAGCGATGGATCGGGTACAAGGAAAACCCGATGGAGGTAATTGAGCAGACAACAATGAATTGTCCACTCTCGGTAAGTGAGAGTGAATATCCTATGGGATAGTACTCTAAATCCCTAGCCAGGGTAAATAGGATAATTAGAAAAGGAGTTTTCCAACTGATCCAATTCCAAGTATCGGATCCTATAGAGTTGGTACACTAAGGAGTTGACAGTCGATGCCGTACTCTTTTCCGACCGGGACATTGGATGGATGAGGGTTTATATACATGAGATAACTAATGATGGAAAGGCTCAATGGAGATGAGATTATTCCCATAGCCATTTGGGATTATGAGATGTGACTTGTACCCTTCATGATCAGTAGGTCAATTAATATGTTATCAGATAACGGATTTAATTAAATTAAATAGAATTGTTCTATTTCATTTAGGCCTAACCAAATAGGCTATTGGGCCTAGTGGGTCACACACAAAAGGACTTATCCACAAGTATAGGGGCAAGGGCTTAATTTATAGAGATTTTGGGTTCTTATGAAAAATTCTAAAATTCTCTATAAATACTAATGGTTTCAGCCAAACCCCATCAAGCCAAGGGTGAAAACCACATCCCTAGCCTCCTACCTACCTCCTCCTCTCTCTAGAAGGAGTCCATGGTCGATGGAGCTTCATTCAAGAAGAGTTCTCGAGGCCGATGCAAAGAGAGTACCTATTGTGGATGAAGTTTGTGTGGATACTGTTGGAGACCGGACACTTGAACGGTTTGAAGAGCTTGAGAAGCTTATCTTCTTCCACACCATGGGATTATATGAATCCCTATCAGGTATATTTGAACTCGATTTGATTGATTTTCACTTTTCGTCATTCGGTTCCGATTGAGACAGATTTTAAAGAAACCTATAGGAATCGTTGCTTCCGCAGCACCAATATTTTATGGACGATTCCTTATAGTTGGTACCATTACTTACAACCGTGTGAGAAGAAAACCAATCCTTTTAGGAACACATGGAAAGCATATGCAGAATGAAGAATCTAATTATCCGTTGTTATACCAACCGTGACCATCAAAATAGTCTTCTCTTGAACCACGCTTGTCATAGAAGATTCCGTCTGCACCTTGTCTTGTCCCTTACACTTTAGACAGTTCTTTTCGATGTGCCCTTTTTGGTTGCAATTGTAGCATTTGACATTGGATTTGGGACTACCATTTTTTTTCTCTTTTCTCGGTTCTTCTTCGTATCATCAAGCTATCTGCCTGATTTTTCCGTTGAGTTTACATCACATGCTTCTTCAACTCTTTCGAGTTGAAAGCTGACTTGACATCTTCTACAGATATACTACTTTTGCTGTACATCGAAGTGTCAACAAATCCCTCAAAGGAAAGTGGTAAAGAACCTAATAGAATGATGGCTTGATCTTCATCCTCGACGTGAACACCGATATGTTTCAGATCCGTAACGATTTTGTTGAACTCGTGCAAGTGATCAAGAATGGGCATACCTTCCTTCATCTAGAATGTAAACAATCTCTATCTCAGATACAACTGATTGGTAGGAGATTTTGTCATGTATCTGGTTTCTAATTTGAGCCACAACATATTTAGAGTATCCTCGTCAGCAACCTCTTACAATACATCATCAAAAAAACTGAGATGACTTGCTAACACAGCCCGCTTGAGATATTCCTCCTTGTCATAATCATTCCAATCTTCAGGTAAAGCATCAATACCTTTTAACACCTTCGGAGTCCTTCTTACACCAATAGGGATTGCATCTTTAACCACCATATGTTGAAGTCCTTCGTCTTCTCATCGAACACCTCAACATCGAACTTCATCACCACTGTCGACTTGACAGCCATCTCGCAGCTTGAACAGCAATCGGGCTCTGATACCAGTTTGTTGTAACACACGGAATGAATGTACGACTTCGACAGATAGAGTCGAGTCCCAGACATTGACTTACGAATGAAGATAGAAGGAGGAACTAACAACCACAGCAAGAGGACAGAGATTTAACGTGGTTCGGCAAGGTGATGTGCCTTCCTACTTTCATGGGTGATGACGATCAGAAACTTCACTAAACAGAAATAATAATACAAGGAGACACACTCCTCAAGAGAAAAAAATCTTCTTCCCCAAAACTCTCAAATACAAGGATAAATTTTCCTCACCACACCCCTCCCAAGTATGGATCTCACACCCTTGAAGCTCACCATGGTGTATCAACGAGGAAGGGTTGTACTCTATTTATAGAGAGGATGCTCACCATCTCATCCTCATATATGCGGATAGGCTTCCTGCATCTCTACAAACACATGTCTCTGGGTTCTCAAATTGATGAGGACCCGTGCATGCAAATCTGGGAAGAGATGTGGTGGTCCACATCGCTCATCCTCACGGCCTTCTCATGAGAATAGAATCCATGCATGCACGTCTTCGCATGAAGACAAGATGTGCACAACAAATTCTTCTTTTGGCTCGTCTTCTCAAGCTGTCACATTCACTGTCAAGCTTCACACGATCATTGCATCTGCTAGTGCCCCATCCGGCATACCTCATGTCCTCTACAAGTCAATCAAGTCTAGAGAATATATGAACTTCTTTATCTAGACTTTTTTTCTCATGTGGCTTAGCTGCATGTGCCACAACCGAGTAAGATTGTGATATGAGCTTCTTGCAACATTAGCACTGCTGACTACAGTACTTCCTTGTAGGTGATAAAGTCTCTTTGCTAACTTTCTTTTCGTCACAATCAAAGCACCTCGAGACACACTAAGCACTCTATTCTTAGATAAAAAACAGTATCGATATGCTTTCGAAAGACTAAGAGAAATTAGGCTCCTTTGCAAGTCGAGAACATGGCTTACCTGTAAGGTTCTGATGACATCATTGTACATCTTGATTCTGACAGTTCTAACTCCTGCAACTGTAATAGTTATATTGTCTCCCAAGGTGACGTACCATTACTTACAACTATGTCAGAAGAAAACCAATCTTTTTAGGAACACATACAAAGCACAAGCTGAATCAAGAATCCAATTATCCCTTGTTCTACTTGTCGTGACCATCAAAACAATCTTCTGTAAAACCACGTTTGTCGTAGAAGACTCCGTCTGCAATTGCCTTTTCCCTTCCACTTTGGACAGTCTTTGTCGATGTGCCCTCTTTGTTTGCAATTGTAGCATTTGACATTGGATTTGGATCTGGCATTCTTTTATTTTTTTCTCGGTTCTTCTTTGTATCATCAAGCCATCTGCCTAATTTTATCCTTGGGTTTCCAGCACACGCTTCTTCAACACTTGCGAGTTTAAAGCTGACTTGACACTTGACATCTTCTACAGACTGACTACTTCTGCTTTACATCAAAGTGTAAACAAAGCCCTCAAAGGAAAGTGGTAATGAACCTAAGAGAATGATGGCCTAATCTTTATCCTCAACTTGAACACCGATATGTTTTAGATCCATAACTATTTTGTTGAACTCATACAAGTGATTAAGAATGGGCATACCTTCCTTCATCTAGAATGTAAACAATCTCTATCTCAGATATAACTGTTTAGTAGGAGATTTTGTCATGTATCTGGTTTCTAATTTGAGCCACAACTTTTTTGGAGCATCCTTGTCAGCAACTTCTTACAATATGTCATCAAAAAACCTGAGGTGAACTGCCGATAGGGCCCGCTTGAGATATTCCTCCTTGTCATAATCATTCAAATCTTTAGGTAAAGCATCAATACCTTTTAACACCTTTCTCAGTCTTTCTTACACCAATAGGGATTGCATCTTTAACCACCATACATAGAAGTCCTTCGTCTTCCCATTGAACACCTCAACATCGAACTTCATCACCACTGTCGACTTGACAGCCATCTCGCAGCTTGAACAACAACCGGGCTCTGATACCAGTTTGTTGTAACACATGGAATGAATGTACGACTTCGACGGACAGAGTCGAGTCCCAGATATTGACTTACGAATGAAGATAGAAGGAGGAAATAACAACCACAGCAAGAGGACAAAGATTTAATGTGGTTCGGCAAGGTGATGTGCCTTCCTACTTTCATGGGTGAAGACGATCATAAACTTCACTAAATAGAAATAATAATACAAGGAGACGCACTCCTCAAGAGGAACAAATCTTCTTCCCCAAAACTCTCAAATACAAGGATAATTTCTCCTCACCACACCCCTCCCTAGTATGGATCTCACACCCTTGAAGCTCACCATGGTGTATCAACGAGGAAGGGTTGTACTCTATTTATAGAGCTTTTAGAGGATGCTCACTATCTCATCCTCATATATGCAGATAGGCTTCCTGCATCTCTACAAACACATGTCTCTGGGTTCTCAAATTGATGAAGACCCGTGCATGCAAATCTGGGAAGAGATGTGGTGGTCCACATCGCTCATCCTCACAGCCTTCTCATGAGAATAGAATCCATGCATGCACGTCTTCGCATGAAGACAAGATGTGCACAACAAATTCTTCTTTTGGCTCGTCTTCTCAAGCTGTCACATTCACTGTCAAGCTTCACACGATCATTGCATCTGCTAGTGCCCCATCCGACACACCTCATGTCCTCTACAAGTCAATCAAGTCTAGAGAATATATGAACTTCTTTATCTAGACTTTTTTTCTCATGTGGCTTAGCTGCATGTGCCACAACCGAGTAAGATCGTGATATAAGCTTCTTGCAACATTAGCACTGCTGACTACAGTACTTTCTTGTAGGTGATAAAGTCTCTTTGCTAACTTTCCTTTCGTCACAATCAAAGCACCTCGAGACACTCTAAGCACTCTATTCTTAGATAAAAAACAGTATCGATATGCTTCCGAAAGACTAAGAGAAATTAGGTTCCTTTGCAAGTCAAGAACATGGCTTACCTGTAAGGTTCTGATGACATCATTGTACATCTTGATTCTGACAGTTCTAACTCCTGCAACTGTAATAGTTATATTGTCTCCCAAGGTGACGTACCATTACTTACAGCTATGTCAAAAGAAAACCAATCTTTTTAGGAACACATGCAAAGCACAAGCTGAATCAAGAATCCAATTATCCCTTGTTCTACTTGCCGTGACCATCAAAACAATCTTCTGTAAAACCACGTTTGTCGTAGAAGACTCCGTCTGCAATTGCCTTTTCCTTTCCACTTTGGACAGTCTTTGTCGATGTGCCCTCTTTGTTTGCAATTGTAGCATTTGACATTGGATTTGGATCTGGCATTCTTTTATTTTTTTCTCGATTCTTCTTTGTATCATCAAGCCGTCTACCTGATTTTCACCTTGAGTTTCCAGCACATGCTTCTTCAACTCTTTTGAGTTTAAAGTTGAGTTGACATCTTCTACATATAGACTACTACAACTATACATTAAAGTGTCAACAAAGCCCTCAAAAGAAAGTGGGAAAGAACGTAAGAGAATGTTGGCCTGATCTTCATCCTTGACTTGAACATTGATATATTTCAGATCCATAATGATTTTATTGAACTCATTTAAGTGATCAATAATGGGCATACCTTCCTTCATCCAGAATGTAAACAATCTCTGCTTCAGATACAATTGATTGGTAGGAGATTTTTTCATATATGTTGTTTCTAATTTGAGCCACAACTTTTTTGGAGCATCCTTCTCAGCAACCTTTTAAAATACATCATCATAAAAATGAGATGGATTGTCGATAGGGACCGCTCGAGATATTCCTTATTATAATCATTCCAATCTTCAGGTAAAGCATCAATACCTTTTAACACCTTTCTAAGTCCTTGTTACACCAATATGGATTGCATATTTAACAACTATATGTTGAAGTCCTTCGTCTTCTCGTCGAACACCTCAACATTGAGCTTCATCACCATTGTTGACTTGACAGCCATCTCGCAGTTTGAACAACAACTAGGCTCTAATACTAGTTTGTTGAAACACACAGAATAAATGTATGACTTCGATGGACAGAGTCAAGTCCCAAATATTGACTTGCGAATGAAGATAAAAGGAGGAACTAACAACCACAACAAGAAGATAGAGATTTAACGTGGTTCGGCAAGGTGATGTGCCTTCCTACATCCATGGACGACGACGATTAGAGACTTCACTAAACAAAAAGAAGATAAGAAAATTTGGCCTAATTAAGGAAACCAAAACTCTTATTTTCATAGGCAACGCTTGCTTTTTCCAACCGAGGGACCCAACCTGGCATAAAGCAACAAAACATGAAGGGCATAGCCGGCATCCCAGCTTGGTGCCCCCTGGCATTGCACTGGTGGAGTGCTTGGCTCTCCCACCCAATTTCTCTCCAAATTTCAAATCAGTTGGTGGTGCTGCAGTGTCGTACGAGATAGTAAGAGTCTTGCTGCCGGGATGTCGGGAATATCGCCGACAACTATTTCCGGAGATCGTGCGTGGCAGGGAAATCTAAGGCAAATCTGTTAGATATAGCTAACAACACTCTGTAGACAGGACACCTAGCATCTCGATCAAGGAGTGCCTAGTATCCTGTCTGCAATTGACACCTCGCAGTTTGTGCAAGTTAGGGACGTACGCCTACCATGGTCAAAGCGGTTATGAATACTCTGACAGTGCGACACTTGGTGCTCTGCAGGTAGGACATTGGGAAATGCCCTATGAGAGTGCCTTATGGGGTGTTTGGATACGTTTTTTTCCCTTTCTTTTACCTAAAATTTAAAAATGGAGTAAGAGACCTGTTTGGTTACGGTTTTAAGAGTGCTCTCGATTTTTAGAAACGAGGTTGCTTACTCTAACTGTCTCTCTCGGAAACAAAACTGGGAAAGAGTTGTTTTGTTTCCGAGAGAGAAACGCGCCTGATCGTTCGACGCGCTCACGTCTTCCTCTCGACACCCCCGTCTCCGTCTCGCCCTCTCGCCCGGAACCATTGGAAGAGCTCGGACTTGGCGAGGAAGGGGGAGTCGTTGACGCCACCGCCGTCCCCGCCCGCGAAGCCCCCCCGCGCGGCCCTCCTCCTGCGCACCGCCCCGCCCGCGAAGCACCCCCCGCGCGGCCCTCCTCCTGCGCACCCCCCCGCTCACGCGGCCCTCCTCCTGCGCACCGCGAGGATAGGACTCTCCGGCGGGTGAGGAGGGGAGGGCACCCGCCGGAGGTTGATCCGGTGCCAGCCGCCGGCCGTCGGCCGCCGGTATTGCCGATGCCGACCTCACATAGCCGCCGCCTTGTTGCCGAGCGGGGAGCAGGGCAGCATCCAAGGCCGGGGAGCGAGAGGATCGCGCGTCGGCCGACGGCAGCGCCGAGCTGCTCCGCCGCCGCCACCGCCACCCGAGCGCCGCAGAGCCCCTCCCCGGCGCCGTCCCCGATCCGGAGGTCCTCCTCCCGCACCCTCCTCACCTGGCTGTGCACGATCGGGGCGCCGCCGCCCCGTCTCTCCCCGATCTCCCGTCTCTCCGACCCCGCCGCGCGTACGGCCTGGGCGTTCTCCACCGCTCTTCTTCCCCAGTCGGGACGCGGCACCGTGATCGCCGTCGCACCGCCCCCCCGCGCAGCCCTGCGCCCCCCCCCCCCCGCTCGCGCGGCCCTCCTCCCCGCACACCGCCCCCGCGCACCGTCCCCCGGCCCGGCGGTTCGAGAGAGAGAGAGATACGGGCGCTGCGGTTCGGAGAGAGAGAGAGAGAGAGAGAGAGAGAGAGAGACGGTGAGGGAGGAAGGGAGACCATGGCAGCTCATTTAACAGGACAGTGGCCCGCCAAAGTCGAACGGTAGGCGATCGGTCCAGCTCTTATCAATAATAGAATTTCATGTTTCCATATATACGTTTCTTGATAAAAAAGTAGCTGATTTTTCTTGATAATAAGTATCCTTGATGTCTTGACATTATATACAACATAGAGGTTGTGAGATACTATGTTCTATTGACATGTACTGTATGTCGTAGAAGTTATTTTGATTTTAAATTCATAACCAAACACTACTATCTAATTTTTAAAAATTGTGACAGTTTTGCCAAACACAAAATACTTGGACTGTTTTGATTTTAAAAACAAAGCTGAGAAGTCAAGTAATCTTGATTTCAAAAATGAGGTTGTCTTAAAATTAAAAGCGCTACCAAACACCCTATTAGTCATTTCACGGGCCTATAAAAGAAGGCTTTTCCCCAACATTTGGGGGTTTGAAGAAGCTTCTACCCCCATCTCCAAAGCTCTCCAAGAGATACTAGAGAGCTCCTTGAGCTTCCATCTCCATCTCCAAGCCATCCACAACCACCATAACATCCTCCTCATCTTATCATTTTCACCTCATCGAAAAGCCATCCATACACTTTCGCAACATCATCCGAAGACCATCGATCCCTCCACAACATTGCAAGGAGCCTCAAGGAACGACTACATTGAGCTGAAACACTTGGTGACTTTCATTTGAGCTGGGAGAAGATTGTATCAAAAGCTGCCTGTGGGAGTTCAAGGTTCAAGGCACTCCCCCGATAGGACGCCAGGCGACCCTAGCTGGGAGTGCCTGCTACTTCCCAAGGCGTATTGGTCGCTAGCTTTGTCGACTATCTCTTCTTCATCCTCTTCTCCCTTTGCTTTCTATTTATTTCAATCGTGCACATCATGTCAGCATAATTTAATGCATCTTTAGTCATTAGTTCATTTTGACCATTCCTAAGAGGGGTTAGGAGTTAGTCCTAATCCGGTCAGTGTAACCCGTTTTGTCATTTCTTCTATTCAAACTTGTTGCTGCACTATGTTCAGTTCTAATCGATTTCTTTCGTGCTTTCATTTGTGATCGTTTTCAAGCAAGCAAAATTTCCCAAGGCTCTTCTTTCCCTACTGGCTTAGAAAGTATAAGATAGAACCCCAACAATCTCCCTGTTCAAAGAGGTAAACTAGTCAACTCTTTTTCCCTTTCCATTTCATTTGCTTCATTCCACTATTTTGGATCCTTTGGCTGCTGGTGACCACACCTTCTCTTCCCTGTCCGATTTTGTAGTGTTTTGGTCGTGTTAAATACGTCATCCCCCTCTACAATCTCCTTTCCCTTCTATTCTCCTCATGACCTGGACCAACTCTTCGATGCCCAAGTGACCTCAAGGGTTGAGTATGATAGAAATGTATGCCATATATGCCAATCATATATGATATGATTCGACATTTTTAGATATATCTTATTCAATTAATCAGGCAAATCTTCATTATAAGCTCTTATTAGATGCGAATATCATAATGAAGTTCTTGATCAAATACAATGATGATTAAATCATGATGAGATCATGATAATGAGATTGATCATCAAGTGGTATTTGATCTAAATGTTCCTTGTCATAGGATACTTGAGATGGGACATCAAGGATCCGGATAGACTAGTGTATGTGATGATGATGACCGATTTCATTAGTCATTAGTGTGGAGACACTAAGATACACATACAGGTGCTCATTAGTTGAATGAGTTCACTGAATTGATTGAATTAGAAATCCTGAATGGTATCTTACCAAACTGTCAATCAGGATTTTTTATCATCATGGTTGCATGGTTGGACTTTTGACCTGAGTCGCCAAAGATACCTTGTTGGGTAGAACTTGTGCTTTGATCATTGACTTATGGATTACCGTTTAGATGGTCCAGTATAGCGATGGATCGGGTCCAAGGAAAATCCGATGGAGGTAATTGAGTGCATAACAAGGGATCGTCCACTCTCGGTAAGTGAGAGTGAATATCCTATGGGATAGTACTCTAAATCCCTAGTCAGGGTAGATAGGCTAATTGGAAAAGGAGTTTTTCCAATTGATCCAATTCCGAGTACAAGATCCTATAAAGTCGGTACACTAAGGAGTTGACAGTCAATGCCGTACTCCTTTCTAACCGGGACATTGGATGGATGAGGGTTTATATCCATGCGGTAACTTATGATGGAAAGGCTCAATGGAGATGAGATTATTCCCATAGCTATTTGGGATCATGGGATGTGGTTTGTACCCTTCATAATCGGTAGGCCGATTAATTTGTTATCGGATAACAAATTTAATAAATTAAATAGAATTATTCTATTTTATTTAGGCCTCAACCAAATAGGCTATTGGGCCTAGTGGGTCACACATAAAATAACTTATCCACAAGTACAAGGGCAAAAGTGTAATTTATAGAGATTTTGGGTTTTTATGAAAAATTTCAAAATTCTCTATAAATACTAATAGTTTCAGCCAAATCCTATCATGCCAATGGTGAAAACCACGTCCCTAGCCTCTTTCCTACATCCTCCTCTCTCTAGAAGGTGTCCATGGTCGATGGAGTTCGGGAAAAGTTCTCGAGGCCGGCGCGAATGGAGAACCTGTTGTGGATGAAGTTCGTGTGAATACTGCTGGAGACAGGACAATTGAAAGGTTTGAAGAGCTTGAGAAGCTCATCTCCTTCCTCTCTATGAGATTATATGAGTCCCTATCATGTATATTCGAACCTGATTTGATCAGTTTTCAATTTTCGTAATTCGGTTCTAATTGAGACAGATTCTAAAAGAACCACTAGGAATCGTCGCTTCTGCTGCACCAAATTTTTATGCACAATTCCTTACAGAGTAGCCTGGAGATCAAGGTGAGTGGGGAGAAAGAAATAAGAAGAAAGAGTGGAGGATAGATCAGTTCACAGGAAACATCTCCATCCATGCCTCCAACGTGGTTAACAGAAAGCTTTTTGATTATCATCATTGTAAGACTGTCTTGACAGATTATATCACAAAAATTTATCTTTTAAAGAAAAACTTTATTTTTATTAGCCAACCAAACACCCTATTAGTTTGGCAACGCCCACAACATAATGTCGTCTTCTCCTACGGTTGATTTGTTCAAGCCCCACACATCCAACTTGTCCATAGGAAATTAATAATGGTTTATGGGTAGATGGAAAAGTTTGTGCAATCTGCAGTATCTTTCAAAGAATAAAAAATTAATTAAAGACCAAATCTTTTTTTTGAACAGAAGATAACTAATAATATTAAATAAGCATCTCTTTACACAAGTGGGAAGTAAGTAATGTGCTGCAGCAAAGGGTGAGGATATACAGCCTCCACATTTTGGAGTAATACCCACCGAACTAGCAAGTGAGCCATAGAGTTACATGACCTTTTCACATAGGAAATAGACAGGTTGACACAAATATGTAACAGATTTACACATTTAACAATGATGTGGTGAGCTCTCCATAACATTGGCCTGGAGGTATTGATGGCATCAATGACCCCTTTAGCATCACTTTCCACAGTAATTTGTTTGGAACTAGAAGCAGCCCAAAGACACGCCTCACAAACAGTTGTAGCCTCCAGGACTTCAGGACGGTTAGAAGAATATAACTTAGACTTCCAGAAAATCAAAGTCCCCTTCTCATCACGAACCAAGAAAGCTACATCAATGAGGTATTGATGGCCTGGAGGTATTGATGTCATCAATGACCCCTTTAGCATCACTTTCCACAGTAATTTGTTTGGAACTAGAAGCAGCCCAAAGACACGCCTCATAAACAGTTGTAGCCTCCAGGACTTCAGGACGGTTACAAGAATATAACTTAGACTTCCAGAAAATCAAAGTCCCCTTCTCATCACGAACCAAGAAAGCTACATCACCTGCATTCAAAGAAGTAGCGCAATCCACATTGATTTTTAGTTGATGTAAAGGGGGTGGAGACCAACTAGAAGCCAAAGGCAGATGGAACATCGGAGCATTCTCCAAATAGAACCCCGCCATACCCATAGCCAAAGAAAAGATGATATTAGGTTGATCAACCTTTTGATGAAATTGAGTTTGACACCTTGCCTTCCATAATTGTCAAATGATAGAGCAAGCAATAACTCCTAATCGAGTTAAATTCTTATCTTTTGATGATAGCCACATCAGCCAATGAGAAATGAATTCAGTAAAAGACAACTGACCCCATTCTCTGTTACTGCCAAAAGGACTCATCATCCATACGGCTCTGCTTCTTGGACAATGTAGAAAAAGATGCTCTGCAGATTCTAGGTCTAGCTGGCATATAGAACATAGAGGACTAATATAAGAACAACGTTTATGTATGGCCATTTTAGTAGGAAGATTACCTGTTAGAATCTTCCATAAGCAAAAAATCATTTTAGAAGACAAAAATTTAGCCACATTGAGATGCCATAATTTCCTCCATATTTCTTGATTAGACAGACCTAGAGGAAGATGAAATTCAACTAAATACCTGTAGGCAGATTTAAGAGAAAACTGTCCATTAGAAGTAAAAGGCCAAACAAATCGATCCTGATCTAAATAAGTATGGATAGGAGTAGCAAGAATCCTTTGAATAGAGTCCTCCACAAACCATTGAGATAAGGTTAGTAAATGCCAAGTGCCTTTGGAGATAAGATCTTTTACCGAACCTGGGAAAAAAACACCAGGAACCTTTGGTAGCAAAGGACCTTTCTCATCCACCAGCCAGGTATGATACTAAGGAAAGATAGCCGATCCATCTTTGACAAGACATACTCCAACTTTAGCAATATAATTACGTACCAAAAGCAAGAATTTCAAAACCTTTGAATCGGAAGACTTAGGAAGAGCTTGCCAAATATTTGTCCTCCGAAAATACCTAGCAGAAAGAGTTCTGGCCCACAAGGATTGTTGTTTATGAAGAAAATTCCAGAGTAAATGCATACTAGAAGAAACATTGAGTAGTTTCAGATCTGTGATACCTAGACCCCCCATTAATTTTGGCTTGGTAATAGATGACCATTTAGAAAAATGAATAAGCTTGGATTGGTCTGATTTGTGTGCCCACCAAAATTATGCTGGAGCTGGTCCAATTTATTTAGCAGCTGAAGTGGCAACTACGAAACAGACATAGCATAGAGTAGAAGATGATTAATAGTAGATTTAATAAGTGTAGTTCTTCCCCCAGAAGAAAGTAAATTTGCTTTCCACCTAGCCAACTTTTGATGACAGATATTTATTAAGTGATTAGTTTGAGCCATCTTTCCCTCGATAAATCCCAGGGGACTCCTAAATAAAAATCCTCCTTGGAAGCCAACCTAAAACCAGTAAGTTCATAGATTGATCTTACAAGATCAGTCGAAACATTATGACTAAAGAAAAAATTTGATTTGTGAACATTTACAGCCTGGCCCGACAAAGTTCATAATCTTTCAAAAGCTGAATAAGATTTTGTATTTCTGCCACAATAGCTTTTCCTCAAACAATCAAATCATCTGCAAACATAAGGTGGGAAATCAGGGGACCCTGCCTAGCCGTTTTGACCCCAGTCAACTTTTTCTCCTTAAAAGCATTGGAGATCATACACGATAAGACCTCGGAACACAATATAAACAAGGGGATAGGGGACATCCCTACGTAAGACCCCTACTAGGGAAAATGTTCCTTGACAAATGACCATTCAGGTTTATAGAATATGAAACAGAAGTAGTGCAAAACCCAAAAAGTTGAAGTAAATGTGCAGGGAATCCCATATTAAGAAGAACCGAAAGTAGAAAATTCCATCTTAACTTATCGTAAGCCTTGTGAATATCCAATTTGACCATAAAAAACCTGCACTTACCTCTGGTCCATTTGAATGCATTCCTTATCTCCTGGATGAGAATAATGTTATTTGTACCTAGTCGGCCTGGCACAAATGCAATTTGAAGTTTAGATACCAAATCAGATAACATAGGTTTAATTCGATTGGCAATGAGTTTCGTCAAAATCTTCAATAGGACGTTACATAAACTGATCGGTCTATAGTGTTCCGAAAAGAAAGCATCCTCCTTCTTAGGAATTAAAGTAATAACCGTATGATTTAACTGAGGAGGAATATGAGCAGTAAGAAATAAGTATTTAAAAAACCAAAGATATCTTCCTTTATCAGGTCCCAGTACTGCTGAAAAAACAATATTTCTTACCTCTTCAAGTGATGGAGGGACCAAAAGAGTTTCTTTTTGTACCTGAGATATGGTTAGTAAATGTAGCCCGTCGAGCATCTGAATGTCATTGTAAGGGTTAGCATCAAAAACAACTTATGAAAATATTCAGTAAACATAGATTGAATATGAAGCAAATTAGTTGACCAAGACCCATCTGCTTTATAAACACCAGTAAGCCAGTTCCACTGACGTCGACGTAAGACTTTAGAATGAAAAAAACTTGGTACATCTCTCCCCATCTTTGTGCCAAAACACTTTGGCACGTTGTCTCCAGTAAATGTCCTTATGGTCTTCCAACCAATGGAGTTGAGAAATTAGTTCCCTTTCTTCCTTAATCTGTTCAGGAGAAGGGGGCTTGGATTGAGTATCTAATAAAAGAAGCTGAGTCTCCTTTATTTTATTTTTCAAGCTGCCAAATACTCTCTTCCGCCAGATAGCCATGTCCCTGCTAAGATGCTTCATTTTAAGAGCATAATGCTGGGTAAGATCTGGAGAAGCAAGCCAAGAGGATGAATCTAGCTCATGTAAAGAGGGAAACTTGAGCCAGGCAGCTTCCAGTCTTAATAAAAATTTCTTGGGTCTAATTGGTGGAGAAGTATTAAGATATAAAGGGCTATGATCACTAGAATAGCTAGGAAGAACATAGAGTTGGACCGTGGGGTAAATTGAAAACCAAGAACTAGTCCCCAAACAGCGATTTAACCTCTCTTTAATATAAAAGTTATATGACCGTCTATTTGTCCAGGTATAAATAGGACCATCATTTCTAACATCCATGAGAAGATTTGACTAAATAAAATGTTCAAAATTATTCAAATATGACTGGACGAGTTGCTAACCCCCCTATTTCTCCGAGGGATATCTAACACAATTCCAATCACCAACGAGACATACCTGTAAAGACATATCACGAATAAGACCAGAAATATTAGACCACATAAGAACTCTATTCTTATTAGTTACAGGAGCATAAACAGTAATTAAAAGCCAGTGCCTAACAGCCACAGGGTCAAAAATAACACCTCCAATCAAGGAGTCATCAGAATAGATGATTTGAACATGAATACTATTGTCCCACCACAGCCAAAGACCACCCTTGTGATTCATAGAGGGTACAATAAAATAATTTGACAAGTCCCTTGACATAAGAAACTGTTCACTAACCATGAAGGAGCATTTAGTTTCAGATAAAAAAATGTGTGGTTTAATAGAATGGGCAAAACAATCAATATGACGAATTATCGGGTGTCCATTACATCCCCAACAATTCCAAGCTACTATCCTCATGGAGACTCTGGCAACTGTTCCGGGTCAGCCGCCACAACCCTTTGGATCTGCTGGGAAGAAGATAAGATTTCTACTTTTAAAGGAAAACCCTTTACCATTTTATAAGAGGACTCCTGGTTGACAGCATGAGCTAGGGCCTTCCACTTTTGTTTGTCTCGCAATCCCGATTTCTTCATAGAGGACTTAGCTGGAGAAACAAAAGATTTTGATAAAATTGAGTGTAAATCAGATGAATTAGAAACTACCACATCCATAGATTGCTTTAAACCTTGATATGAATTAGTAGCCTCAATCAAAACATTAACATATCTAGTGTCGACAAACCCACACTACTTGACGGGGAATTACCTTTAGAAGCTTCATCAAGAATTGTAGGAAGAGAGAAATCAGCCATGATAGGTACAATATATAATAATTTTCCTTCCGAGAACTACATATGAGGAGCACGACAAATCATAGAATTTTCAGAATAGGGCACTAATTCATTGGATACTTGCATTGGAGCCATTGAGGTAGTATCTGTATCTACTCCTCGGGCATCCCCAATACTAGAGAGAAAGAGAGAGAGAAAATAGGACGACGACCCCCATTTGCTTCTCTACCAATAGTGGAGAGCCAATCACAGAATCTAAAAGATAGCTGAGTATGCAAAGTATCTTGAAAAAGTTGTGGTAATGATGGAGAAATTAAAGTTTTAAGTTTAGCCAATTGAAAACAATCTCCATGAACATGCCCTAAGCGGCCGCAAAAATAGCACAAACGAACCAAACATTCATAGGCGAGTTCAAATAATTTGGTTGAGCCATTAGGAAAAATAACAGACACATCAAAGGATAGAGGCTAACGAACATCAATTCTGACCTTAATGCGTGCAAAAAGGCTCCACGCAGCCACAATCTTAGGTACCAAGGAATGCCAAACTGAGCGGCCAATTTCATGACGATATCCTTAGAGTAATTCCTGTAGTAAATCATAAATATGTATCCACAAATCCCTATAGACTAGCTGATATTCCAAAGGTGAAGTATATGGCCGAGTTTTTTCTAACAGAATCAAATCGTTATTGAAAAACCAAGGGGCTCGACAACAGACTTCATCAACTTCAGCTTTCGATTGAAAATGAGCTATGTAAGCATCATTAGGAAAATCCAGCATAGACCACGGGAGTGAAGGATTCCACATATTACAGACCCATTCCCTGAGTCCTGCAAGTCTAGGCTTGGATATAAAATAGACCTTGAGGACTAAAGACTATTGCCAAAAATGAGAATCTGGAACTTCTTGTGGTACTAAGTGTAATGGATTAAGGTTTGAAGAAGAAGAAGAATGTAATAACTTCTGTAATTGGGAAACCACTTGTTCTTCTTTTGCAGAATAACCCGAATCCATTCACAGAAAGGGGAAGAAGAAGCTGACCACATACAAGAAATCAAAAAGCACCACCACCCAAGAGGCACCGCGGACAAGAAGGTTGAGACTCGGAGGATATGGCAAAACCCCCCAACAGCCAGGACTTAAAAAGGAATAGAGACACCACCACCCAAGAGAGACTGCACACTAGAAGAGTGAGACATGGAAGAATCTAGAAGAGCCTCGGGAACTCGTAAAAAAACGTAACAACTGAAGCCTCGCCAAAAGATACAAATGTCGAAAACAAGATTTTTATATATTTTATTTTTACATATTTTTAAAAAATAAAATCATCAAAGTCTTATTATAAGAGACCTGGTATTCATCTCCGTCGACGGACCGTTCGACCTATTTCTTCTATTCCCTTTCTATCCCCTCGCCAGTGAATAGAGTTGTAGAAATGTGGAATGAAGAATAGAGAGGAGAAGAGCAGACAGGGACGAGGACTGAGGGAGGCGGTAAAGGCTCAATTGTGCCCCGCCAGGATCTCCAGAGCTTTTATATGTGTTGTGGACCAATTAGCCCAAATGAAATTACATATGGACATTCTGTCCAAATGAAAAGGAAATGCAGAAATGAAATACAACAGGGCAATACACGTGAAGAAGAAATTCCACTTTTATCCTGGAGATTACATCTCCCTAACATCCCCCCTCAAGCTGAACAAAGGTATGATGTTTAGCTTGTCTCGAAAACATACAAATTGTTGAGTAGATAACGGCTTTGTTAAGCCATCTGCTAACTGATCTTTAGAAGAAATGTGCTTTACAGTTATCTGCTTTTGCTGTACTAAAGAACGGATAAAGTGAAAATCTATTTCAATATGCTTTGTCCTTGCCCGAAAAACTGGATTTGCTGTTAAATAAATGGTTGATAGGTTATCACACCACACTGTTGGAGGAGAAGAAAAAGAAACTTGTAGTTCTTTGGCTAGCTGAACTGTCCATAATAGTTCAGTTACCGCAGAGGCTAAGGATCTCATCTCGGCTTCTGTGCTTGAGCGAGCCACTATGGGCTGTTTCTTGGCAGACCAGGAAATAATATTGGATCCCATATATATAATGAAACCAGTTGTGGACTTGCGGTCATCAGGGCAACCAGCCCAATCCGCATCTAAGAAAACTGACAACTCAAATGTACTAGGCCGGATGATCAGTCCCATGTCATATGTAGACTTTAGATACCTGAGAATCCTTTTTACAAGCATGAGATGTACATCAGTGGGAGCAGATAAAAACTGACATACCTTGTTGACCGCATAGGCAATGTCCGGCCTAGTGAGGGTTAAATACTGCAGAGAACCAACTATACTTCGGTAGAATGAATGATCATCCAATAGTTCCCCATCATGCTGAGACATGCCAATTTTTGCAACTATGGGTGTTTGATAAGGCTTGGAATCTAACAAATTTGCTTTGCGTAGGATATCCAGAGTATATTGCTGTTGACTTAAATGAATGCCTTGAGCAGACCGATGAACCTCAATGCCTAAAAAGAGATGTAGAGGACCAAGATCCTTCAATGTAAATGTATTGGAGAGATCAGTGATAAGTCTCTTCAATGCCAAAGAATTGTTCCCTGTAAGGATAATATCGTCTACATAGACCAACAAGTAAATAACAATGCCTGGCGCAGACAAAAGGAATAAAGAGGGATCACATATGGACCCCTTGAAACCCATAGTGACCAAGTGAGAATATAGTTTGTGAAACCAAGCACTTGGGGCTTGCTTGAGACCATAAATAGATTTGTTTAGTTTGCATACAAAATCCGGACAGTTCTTGTCTATGGTTGAGCCATGTAGATATCCTCCTTCAAGGTGCCATGTAAGAAGGCATTGTTTACATCAAGTTGACGGATGTCCTACTTTGATGTATGTATGCACCCGAAACGGGACATCCGTAGATCTCCCCCTTCCGGCCCCTTACGCCCGCCTTGGTGACTTGGTGGATGGGATGTTAGTGGGTGTGGTCGCCAGGAGCCAAAGGCTCCAAAATATGGTAGAATGAAATGAAATGAAATAGAGAAATGACCGTCGTACCATTGGAAGTGGGGAGATTGTTGGGTTCCGACTTCTCCTCTCTCGGCCAGACGAAAGAAAAGAGCTTAGTGAGTCCTTCGTCTTTGATCCGGTTGGAGCTCCGCCTCAATCGGATTTACCTAAAAATGTCCATAAGAAAACATAGAAACAAGTGAAAGGTTCATTAGTTCTAATGAAAGCATAGTATTGTGCTCAAATTTGAATTCAAACATGCAAAAGGAAAGAGACTAACCGGATTGGGACTAAATCCCAACCCATATTTAGAAGGTTTAGATATGCATGAAAATGCAAATGAGTGGCTTCATGTATGCTAAATAACATGTTAATGAAAGTTAAAATGAAAGGGGGGAGTAAAAGATCGACCGGAAAGGTAAATAAACTCAAAAAAATGCAAAACGGGGTCTGCCCCTGCTAGTGCCCCATATATGGGGCGCCTGCTGCAGGTGTCCCCTTGATGGGGCGCGTTGACCAAAGTCAAAGCGCCCTATATACGGGGCACCAGGGACTGGCTTCAGCAGATTTTCTTCCCTTCTTCGCGGCGTCGCCCCGGAGTGTAGGAAGACCTCCAAGATGGAAAAAGGACTTATTCAAGTAGCCAATACTCAAGTGAAGCTAATGGAAGAGTGTTTTGGCACTAGATGTAAGAGAAATAGAGTGTAGAGGCCCTCAAAGTTGGAGAAAAATCATATTTCTGAAGAAGAAAACTGCAGGTTTTTGGGTTTTTGGGGAAGGATTTTGGGATAATCTAAGGGCTTGAGAGGGTGCTATGAAGGCTTAGATTCGTAGTGGTGGATGAGATGAGGTGGGAGACGGACTTGGAGTGTCCAAAAATCTCCATATGGGGGTCTTTCTACGGCACAAAAGAGGGTAACTTCATTCTGCTGGAATATCCCTTCAAGAAGCAACTATGATTTTTTTGGGTTTTGGGATATGGTTTTGGGACGGTTTGAGAGCTTGGAGGTGGGTTGCAAGGCTTGGGATGTGTAGTGGTAGATGATAGGAGGTGAGGGACGCCCTTGGTGTGTCCTAAAGCCTCCAAATGGGGGTCCTTTTATAGGCAAGAAGAGGGCAACTTTATCTGCAGAACTGTCCCATCAACCTGTCCAGTCAGTCAGACCAGATGCAGGTGCCCCATCAGTAGGGCGCCTGGCGCCTGTTTATAGGGCGCCTGGTGCCTGTTTATAGGGCGCCGGGTGCCCTATAAGCGAGCGCGTTGACCTGGTCTACGCCCCATCAATCTACTTCGAAATGTGCCGAAAAACTTGATTTTTCCGGAAAACTTGGTTCCCTCGAAAGGTTACTCAAATATACTTCACGAAAACAAGAATTTAAGCTCTCCAACTAGGCCAAAATTGCGTGTGTACAGCTTGCCTCACCTTGGCGTCGACTTTGTAGGGGAGTGACATGAATGAAACGTAGGCGAATGTAGCGAAGCGTAATGAGGCGTAGCGGAGTGAAGTGGTAATGGACTAAAAAGGTGACGCCAAGGTGTAGATTTAGACACGCCCTCATTGGCCTAGTTGAGTGGAATAAAACTTTACCGGATTCCGAGATTACCCTTTGTCTTATCGAAACCTTCCCTCTGGTTGATTGGTTAAAGAGAAGAACAGTACTGAAAGTAAATAACTAAAATCCCACGTGGGGGAGAATTGTTACCGACCAGGACCCGAACTGCATGGTGTGCTGGACTCGGTAGAAATGCATTGAAAAGTAAATTGCAAAAGGTAAAGAGGAGACAACCAATCAACCATGGTTGGGTTCTTCAAATTCATAAGGTTTTACTCAACAATACCGGTTCAATTCGACACGGAAAAACTTCTTGTTTCGATGAAATCATTGTTAAAACATGTTGGAAACCGATTGCGAAAAATCAAGACCATCTTTAAAAGGGTTCACGATGTGATTTGGAAGGAGGTTATGGTAGGATTAGGAAACAGGAAATGGTTGTGGTGGGATGATGCATGATGGTGTATGAAATGATGCATGCTGGGTTTAAAGAAAGACAAATAAGTATAAGAAAATAGTTGAAGATATAGGTTGACTATAACGGGTCAGGACATCTATGAAGAAATCGTCGTCCGCGCATATTCAACTTTGGCGTATCCGCAAGCCTAGGGAATGATTGAGCCCTCACTGATTTTGTTGAAGGGATTCTCAGGCTCAGCCCCCTCTAGACTTGAGGTCTTCAACGTCTTAAATATTATTTATTTTGATAGATGCAATACTAAATGCATGTCCTAATAGGGGTCAGGGTAGTCCAATTTTGGTTTTCAATTTTTTGATTTTTTTTGTTGTTTTTGCTTCCTCTAAGTTTCTGAGGATATGAAGCTGGCATGCCTTCTCCTATTCCTGCATCCACTTGAGAGAAGATATTAGAACTTTATTTTGGCTTAGTCCCTTGCGAGGAGAGGGCAAAGTTGCCTTGATCTTTTGTCAAGGGACATCGGCCTTATCAAGGTAAAGACAACAGAAAAACATAAGTATGCACAAAAGGAAATATGCAAGACTGAAATTAAACATGAATGCAAAGGCAGCTAGTCAATCTAGATAGCAAACTTTAGGTGTTTTGAAATTTTTGATTTGTTTGGGTTTTGATGGTTTTATAATGTTTTTGATGTTTTGGAACTTTTATGATTTTTTTTTGGTGTTTTGAATATTTAATTTTTAAGAGTTTTGACTTTATAGATTTTTTTGTGTTTTTGAAGTTTTTAATTTTTTTGGTTTGGTGTGAAAGAAACGACCATCTCATCCTTTGCCTTGCTTGCCATAGGTGCCTCTCATTGTTACCTAAGGGTTAAGAGTAGGCATCACGTGTAAGAAAGTGCCTTGTTCGGAATCTTCTGACCTTCCGCCTTCGATAGGCTATGGCTCTTCTTGGACCTAGTCGGTCAACCCTATCCTTTGAGGTTAAAGAAGGAAGATGATTGGTGGTAAGTCCTTAGTAGAATTCAGGGATGTCGAACTTTGTTTCTCTACTAGTTCCCACATTGCCCGTTTGGGATTTGACATCCTTGGGTCCTTCCTTCTAGCCCTTTTCTTTGATGGCCCACATTCAAACAGGTCTTTTTTCCTTTTGCTTGATTTTGACCTGAGGGGTTCATTGCCCATCTTTTGAAGCCTTTTTCTCTCTTTTTTTTTTATTTTTTTTGGGCTTTTGTTGGTACACATTCAGACAGGTCTATTCTTTTGCCGACCTGAGGAGTCATTGCCCATCTTTTGGCACCTTTTTCTTCTTTTTAAGAAGTTAGACTTTCAGAGGCATTTTCCAACTAAGGCAATGGGTACTTTCGATACTCCTCATTCTAACCCCTTTCATCTATTCTGGACCGAAACGAGAAGAGAACAGGATTAGGTTGACCTTCTTTTGCCAAGCGTTGCCTAGCTTTCTCTCTGACTTCCGTGTAAGGAATCAATACATGACAGCGGAAAAATTTTGATTCCATAAAACCACGATCTTTGCCTTGATCGATGCCGAACGAGTAAAACCGGGAACCGAATATGAAGTAGAACGAGAGTACCTCATGGGATTTCTCAAATCCCTCACCATGTATGAAGAGAGGACGTTCCTCCTTGCTGAAAACCGTTCAAGTGTCCGGTCTCTAGCGGTATCCACACGATCTGCTTCAATAGACGAGTTCTCTCTTCCTTCGGGCCTCCAGAAACCTTCCAGATCCAAGCTTGACTATGGGAGATCGCCTTCTAGAGGAGAGAGGAGGGAGAGAGGAGGCTTGGGACGTGCTCCAGCCCTATGGCTTGTTAGGGTTTGGCTTCATAAGCCATTTATATATAGAAGATAGAATTTTTCACAAAAACCCAAAACTTCTATAAAATTGCGTCCATGCCCTCATCTTATTGACCAGATCTATTGTGTGTGACCCACTAGGCCCAATAGTCAATTTGGTTGAAGCCTTAATTAATTTAAAAGAACAATTCCTTTAAATTAAATCAAAACCGTTATCCGATAACGATTTTACGGCTTTACGATCATAAAGGGTACAAGCCACATCCTATGATCCCAAATGACTTTGGGGAGTTAAATAACATCCATTGAGCCTTTCCATCATCAATTACCACACGGATTTAAATCCTCGTTCATACAATGTCCCGGTCGGTCAGGGGTTCGGCATTGACTGTCAACCCCTTTAATAATCCGACTCTATGATATCTTGTACTCAGGAATGGATCAACTGGAAAACTCTTTTTCCAATTATCCTATCTACCTTGGCCAAGGATTTAAAGTACTATCCATAGGACATTCTCTCTCTCCTACCGAGAGTGAACGATCCCCTATTGTCCGCTCAATTGCCTCCACCAGGTTTTCCATATACCCAATCCATTAACTATATAGGACCACAATACTAAGTGATCCATCAGTCAATAGTCAAAGTACATAGTACGCCTGGTAAGACATCTTTGGCGACTCAGGTCAAAGATCCAACCGTGCTATTGAGATGTAAGAATAACCTGATAGACAGTTCGGTAAGATACCGATCAGGTTTTCCTAAATTGGTCAGTTCAGTGAACTCATTCCACTAATGAGCACCTGTGTGTGTATCTCAGTGTCCCCACACTGATGACCAATGAGATCGGTCATTCTCATCATATGAGAAGACATCACACACACTAGTCTATCCGGATTCTTGATGTCCTGTCTCAAGGATCCTATGACTAGGAACATTTAGATCACATACCTCTAGATGATCGATCTCATTATCATGATCTCATCATGATTCAATCATCATTGCATGTGATTAAGGACTTCATTACGATATACGCTTCTAATAAAAGCTAGTAACGAAGTTTTGCCTATTTAATTGAATGAGATATTCCTAGAAATGTCGAATCATATCATATATGATTGGCTTGTAGGGCATACATTTCTATCATTCCGATCATCGGATCTCAAAACTAAGCGTGTAGTGTGTGCAGTATGATGCCTATTTTTATTTCCCTAAGTGACAAGTTGGTGCACCGAACAAGCAAGCGTTAGATGTTATCATCATTCTTCACATTTTTGGATTTCATAGATTTTTTGTTTTTGTTTTTTTAGGGAAAGTATTTTTTGAGGTATACACCATTCTAGGGATGAGCTAGTTCTTCTCCTTCTGCATTAGTCAGCTTATATGAATTACCGGGATAAACAGCCGAAATCACATACGGACCCTCCCAATTAGGTTGAAGTTTGGAGCGGGGACCGCCTGGCTTAACAAATATTCTTTTAAGCACAACCTCACCGACTTCAAATTTTCTCTCCACCACCCTTTTCTGATAAAATCTTTTAAGTCTATTTTGGTAAGATCTAGCATGTTCGGCAGCGGCCAGCCTCCTTTCATCCAAGAGTTCGAGTTGCGCGAGAAGAGAATCTCGGCGTTCATCCATCGGGATATCTCGATCGATCCGGACTCGGAAGGAAGGAGTGATTACTTCGTATGGAACTACTGCCTCCATCCCAAATGCCAAGGCAAAGGGGGTCTGACCCGTTGGGGTTCGAATAGAAGTACGGTAGGCCCATAGAGCATCAACTAGCTTATCTGGCCAGTCTGCGAATTTGCTGGATTTACAAGTCTTCTTAATGATCTTTATCAGGGTCTTATTGGTGGCTTCTGCTTGACCGTTGCCTTGAGGATAATATGGAGATGAATGATGCAATCTGATGCAATACCTATTGCAAAGGTCACGTAGCTCCTGAGAGATGAATTGTGGTCCATTGTCGGTGATGATGTCGCCTGGGATCCCAAACCTGGCAATGATGTTGCGCTTGATGAAGGTGCAGACTGTTGATGCCTTGATCTCCACATATGCTTCCGCTTCTGCCCACTTGGTGAAGTACTCCGTTGCAGTTAGGATGAAGGATTTGGTTTTGTTTGTGGAGTTTGGGTCACCGAGGGGTCCGATAACATCAAAAGCCCACATAGCGAAGGGCCATGGGGCGTGAATCGGGTGAAGGGAAGATGTGGGAGAATGAATCTTGTCGGCGTGAAGTTGACATTGATGGCAGTGCCGGACAAAGATCGAGCAATCTTCTTTGAGTAGGCCAATAGTACCCTTGTCTGATGATCTTTTTGGCGAGGGCTTGGGCATTTACAAGGCCTCCACATACTCCAGAGTGTGCTTCTTCAAGCACCAATTCAGCCTCCTCTTCATCTACGCATCTTAACAGAACACCGGCCAAGCTCCTTTTGTAAAGTACTCCACCTAAGATGGTGTATCTCTTGGAGACCCTTCTTATGGCTTTCTTCTCTTCAGCAGTTGATCCTGGTGGATATGTACGATCTCGACGATAATTCGCAATCTCATGATACCATGGTTTCTCACCCTCTTCTAGTTCCTCCAACTCGACCAAAGATACTTCCTCCTTTTGCTCAATGTACTCTTTCCTTTCAAATTCTGCTTTAACTTTCAAGAATTGTGCATCTTCTACTGCCGGAATGGTACGTCGGCGGACATAGATCGTCCTAACAGGTCTACCTAGCGAGACAGAGAGTGAAGATGCCGAGGATGAGAGAGCATCGGCAAGAATATTTTGAGCACGAGGAACGTGAATGAATTCGAGTTTGGACAATAGCTTGATGTAACAAGTGGTGAGTTCTTGGTATGGTCTGAGCCCGGGATGAGATGTGCGGTATTTGGCCAGTACTTGGCGGAGTATTAACTGACTATCACCAATTACCCTTAGTTTAGTGACACCATAGAAGTGAGCGGCCTCCAGTCCGGCCAACAAGGCTTCATACTCAGCTATGTTGTTTGGTGCTGGAAAATGAAGTTGAAAAGCCTGTGGAATGGTGACACCTTCGGGTGACAGAAGAACAATCCCTATCCCTCTACCCTGGGAGTTTAATGCCCCCGTCAAAATATAAAGTCCATAGATTGGAAGATCGAATGGACATCAATTCTTTATCGGGAAATTTTGACTGGATAGGGTCAAAGATTGGGATAGGATGATGGACAAGGTGTTCAGCGATTGCCTAGCCCTTGATTGCCTTCTGTTGGATGTAGGGGATGTTGAACTGAGAGAGGAAGAAACCCCAAAGTTTGATCAATGTTATCCTTCTCCTCATATCGGATTTCATCCAGCTGAATCGCATTTTCTAGATACTCCGGTAGCTTGGCACATTCTAAGCTCTTCAGGGCTAACTGATGCAAGTATCTTCCTAGAACTCTTCTACCTCTGATTTTTGTTCTATTTTTATTAGAAACTAAACCTAAGGAAGAATAAGAGGAAGAAGAGGAGGTGGATGGAGAAGAATTTATTGGAGAGGATGGAGGGCAGAGGAGGTCAATCAAGGATCTGGTGGCTCCTTGGGTCGAATGCCCTTCCGAGGCAAGTTGAGATGTTTCCTCGATCGAAATTTCAGTTTCGAGGAGGGCATTGTTTTTTGGGGAGTGCTAAACATAAAGACGAATGGGCTTCGGGTGCCCGATTTGGGTTGAGATCAACTACGGGGGTCGAGTAGGCGAAGATATTGATAAAGAGGGGAAGACTTCGAGTAATGTTTGATAGAGGGGGCTTTCGGGCCCAATGTTGACAGAAGAGATGATGGGCCGGTAGGTGGATGATCATGGAGGAAGGTGGGTTCATGGACCCAATAAGAGGAGGATGTGGGCTCGAGGGCCTGGGTTTAAGAGATAGGCTTGAGGGCCCAAGAGTTGGAGAAAATGGGCACAAAGACCCGGATTCAATAGAGGGGCTCGATGGCCCAAGAGTTGGAAGAAATGGGCACAAAGGCCCAGATTTAGTAGAGGGGCTCGGTGGCCCAAGAGTTTGAGAAAATGGGCACAAAGGCCCAGATTTAGTAGAGGGGCTCGGTGGCCCAAAAGAAACAAGTGGGTTCGTGGACCCATAAGTTGGGCCTGAGGGCTTAAAAATAGGGATCGGGCCAAGAAGCCCGGGGAGAGCATCACGGTGAATTGGGGCATCGACCCCAAAAGATGACATAATGAGGGAAGGCCCTTGTGGAGTTGGTTGGTCTTTTTCTTGAGTCGGTTTGGCAATATGACCCTCAGGTGGGTCAATAGGTGGTTCAGCCTGGAGTGGTTCATTGCTTGACCCTTCTTCATCAGTGGAAAACAAAAGAGATATTTCAGGATACAAGTTATCTTCAGGGTCGTCAGTTCTTCTTCTCTTGTCTTGCTCAATCTCTTGTTCTTCCTTGTTCTCAGCCAGTTGAATGGTTTCTTTCTTGATGAAAAACCTTTGTAAGCATCCTGAAAAGTATTTGCTTTTGAGATTTTGACCATTGGCTGTCGTTCCATCATATCCAACCCCGCTCTTTGGTTGTAACCTCACTGGATTGATTGGCTCAGCTATGCCTTGCAGTTCTTTGCCTAGTCCTCGGCCCTCCTGGTATCCCAAAATCTTCATTATATGCCACCCAATAGTTTCATTTTCTTCTCTTTTCCTTCTCCACACTTGCCTGGGTTGCCTACTCATTTCTGGAAGATCCAAGATTGTCAAAATTGGCTTGTTTGGCAACCAAAGGGGTGGTGGTGGAAAAGATGGATGATCTAAGGGCATGCTCGTCACCTTAATCACTTGTCCCTTGTGAGGGAATTTAAGACACTGGTGATTGGTGGAGGCGACTGCCTCTAGTGCTTCCAAATAGGGCCGTCCCAGAATAGCTTTGTAGGTTGGATCCATCTCAAGTATGTGGAAGTCAACAGTGACTGTTCGAGGTCCAAGTTTCACATTTAATGTAATCATGCCATTGGCAGGCTTTTTCGAATTGTCATATGCAGTCACTGTTATTTGAGATGGCCGGATGTCTTCCTCGGAGAATCCACAAAGATGTAATGTTTCTGGTGGCAGAACATTAATGGATGCTCCAGTATCGACTAAACATGACTTAATGCCTACACCATTGATGTGGACTGTGATGCACAAGGCACATTTCCTTATTTCCGGGTTGGCTAACTCTTCCTTTGTGAATGTGAGGGCCGGGTACTCACTTCTCGGGACCGTAAGCGATGAGATTTTTTCTGGGGGGAGGCTCTCATTCACCATCACCCGCTGTAAGTATTGTTGGAGAACCTCTTGATGGACTTTGGATCTTTTGATCAACTCTAAGATAGAGATTCGTGCCGGGGTTTTATCAAGATGCTTCAATAAGTCATAGGATGTCCCAGGCAACGGTTCTTCGATGTGTTCTTCTTCTGCTTCTGGTACCAACCCTGATTGACCGGCCTGGGGAAATACCCTTTGGAACATGCGCCCACTTCTGAGTACTGTGGCAAGTTGAGAAGCTAAGGCTGGGGTGGTAGTGGTGGGTGGTGGGTTAGGTCGAATGATGGGAGCTCTTGGGACGGGCGTAATGATGGTGGTTTGAGGCATGGTAGAGTACGTAGGTATGTTTGCATGAGGCGGGATGATGATAGGTCCTAGTGGTGGTGATGTTTGTGGTGGATTAGCCGGGCGGGTTAGGGTCCGTCCCGATTGGAGTTGAATGGCTGGTGGTGTGATGATGGGTTGTGATGGTGTTCGGATGATGGGCATTCTGTTTAATGTGATGGGATTATGTGACATAGTTGTTCGGGGTATAGAGTGGACGGTTCGGTTAGGAGGGTGAAGTAAGTTGATGTGCATGGAGGAGGCGGCTCCCTCGACTTGCCAATTCTGGCCCCGATCATGATACTCAGAAGAAATCATGATGGGATTAACGTGTTGATTCCCAGGCGCGGGTGCATGTGGAGGTAAAGGGTTTTGGATAATCCCCAGGCCGGAGTTCTGTTGTTGTTTCTGCTGAGCTGGTGCATGCTGCCGTTGAGGTTGATTTTTCACTGTTCTGATGTATTCCCCCATACGGTCCCGATCAATGCGCCTTGCTCATTAAGATCGTGGATATAGTCTTTGAACTGAAAACAATTTTCCACGGTGTGCCCAGGATATCTATAGAACAAGCAGTATCGCTCTGTGTTGGCATTCTGAGGCCACTCTGACTTCTCCCTTGGCAATGCAATTTGCCCTGCCGCCATGAATGCGTTAAAGATGTCCACGAGGGAGTACGGCAAAGACGGGTAATGGTTCCTCTTGGGTTCAACCTTTCGGGGTTCATAGGCCATGGGAGGGGGTGCTTGGTTGTAGTTGGCCAGTTGTTGCCGCGCTGGTTGGGGAACCGGGGCTTGCGGTCGCTGAGGGATCAGAACTTGTTGTTGACGAGGTTGGAACTGAGGTTGATGTTGAGGTTGACGAGGGTTTCTAAATGGTTGGTTTTGTTGAGGGTTCCTAAACTGGTGTTGATAATTGCTAGGTGGGTTCCCTACAACATTGAGGTTCTCATTTGTCACTATGCCCTCGGTCCTTTGGACCGGTTGTGGTAAAAGTGGTTTTCTTGACAGCTTGGGGTCTAGGATCAAACAAGTTCATGATAGGTGAGTCCCTAAGCTGTGTCTGAATGTACCGTGCCCTTTCATAGAGTTCACTCATGGAGGTGGGGTGATGCAAAGCTAGCATATTCTTTAAGGCCGGAGTGGCATTGGTGATGATCATCTTTACTTGCTCCGGCTCTGAAATGGAATCGATAAGCTTTTACGCCATGGACCTCCACCTATCGGCATATACGGTAAAATCTTCATCATTTCTCATTTTTTCAGCCATGAGGTCGGTAATGGAATATGTTGGTCCGACCCTATCTTGATATCTCTGCAAAAAATTAGCTTTGACAGTTTCAAAGTTACTCGCCTCCAAAGAGTCAAGCGAGTAGAACCACTCTAAAGCTGAACCCTCTAATGATCTTCTGAAAAGAAAAGCAAGGGCCCTCGGATCATTTTGCCACATTACCGACTCATAAAGAAAGTCCTTGACATGAATGAAGGGATTACCGGTTCCGTTGTAGCGACGGTATACCGGCATCTCAGAGGGAGGTAGATGAAAAGTAGGGAGGGAAGGAAGAGAAATTTCGGGGACTACCTTGGTGTCGATCAAACATTTAAGCTCTCTATACTGCTCATCCATGCGATTGATCTTGTTAATCATGGCCTGATCGACAGAAGGTTCCATAAGAGGAGGAGGAGAAGTGGGTGCTTGGTGCACCGGAATTGGGATTTGATGGGCCGAAGTGGCCGGATAAGAAGGGTACATTGGGGGATACACCAAAGGGTGAGTAGGGTTGAGATGATTAGAGGAATAAACTGGTGGTCTAGAAGGAACAACAACGTTTGGATTGGGATGATCTAGATTAGCCACCGGATGAGGAGAAATTGGGGCCATGAGCCCGGTATGAGAATGGCCATGAGTGGGCACATTGGGTTCATGTGCCCCTGACCAAGGGGTAGAGATGTGAAGACCATCTTCGGGAGGAATGTGTTCGGCGGGCGACTTGCCCTTGAGGATGGCTTTGATAGCCTGAAGTTGGGTAGGGTTGGCATGAGAGAATGCCTCCCAAAGTGAATTTGGATTGGGTCGAGGAGAAGTTTGACTAGGTTTGGGGAGAACTTCAGGTTCATTGACGGCACATACGGCATCAGGATAGAAATAAGATTGGTCATACTCCAATTGTAGTTGCTCGTATCTTTGATCCGCCATTCCGACAACTCGACCTGACCTTAAATTCATAAACACAATAGAAAAAGAAGGTTGACAAATAAAAGCTCAAGGATTTTTTTGGTTTTGATTTTTGACCCCTTTTTTGTTTTGATTTTCTTTTGTTGGACAAGCAAGTTATCAAGCAAATTAACCTCAAGCAATTTTTTTGTTCTTTTCAGGTGATTTTGGGATTTTTGTTTAATTTTCAGTTTTTTTTTGCAAACAAGTAATAGCAAAGACTTGGAATGATTAACGCAAATTTTTTTGTTTCAACCTCAAATTAATGGCTTGTTAAGAGAAATATTGTCCACTCCAATAAATGGATAGGACCCTATGTTCTCACAACGCCGAGCAATCTAAGGTTGTCACTCTTTTCACAACGATAGGTAATAGGTACTCCGGGTTTTGGGATAAAATGGTACAACCAGCCCGATCAGTGAAGAGGGAATCCTTCACGTCTGGGGACTTACGGAGGTCTTGATGGAAGCTACCCGGTCCTTCCGAGAGGGAATCCCCGGAGGAGGAGTTGGCAACCACCAAGAGGGGTGTTTGGGTGTGTGGGGCTTTGGGAGGAGAGAGCCTCCCTTCTCGGATGACCTAAGGAGCCGAAACCCCAATGCAAACTAAATGCGAGTGAAATGTCAAGGAATAAAGAGCAAGCAAGAAGAAAATAAAAGCATACAATGATTAATGAGATGTTGTAGGAAGCAAGTAAACAAGACAATGAGATAATATAAAATAAAAACTAAAATGGAAAGGAGCACTTAACCTTGACTAGAAATGCTTAGCAAATTTACTAGAACGGAATATGACATGGAAGGAAATAGGCAAGCATATTTGTCAAGGCATGAAATAGGATGATCTTCAAGATACTAAATTGAAATAAGATGATAAACAAAGCTAAAAATCAGATTGCCATGCATTTAAAAAGATAAAGGGAGGGCAAGTAAACTTGAAGAAAAGTAGATGATACTTCAAAGAAAGTAGTAAGCAACGTAAACAAGCAACAATGTAAGGAAATGGAAATGACTCACATGGAAATGAAAGTAAACATGCTTTTCAAATGGACATTTTTAGGAAAGAAAATAGGATCTCACTAAAGCAATGTCGGTCCCACCGTGGTCGCCAAAAGGTGTAAGCACCCGAAACGGGACATCCGTAGATCTCCCCCTTCCGGCCCCTTACGCCCGCCTTGGTGACTTGGTGGATGGGATGTTAGTGGGTGTGGTCGCCAGGAGCCAAAGGCTCCAAAATATGGTAGAATGAAATGAAATGAAATAGAGAAATAACCGTCGTACCTTTGGAAGTGGGGAGATTGTTGGGTTCCGACTTCTCCTCTCTCGGCCGGCCGAAAGAAAAGAGCTTAGTGAGTCCTTCGTCTTTGATCCGGTTGGAGCTCCGCCTCAATCGGATTTACCTAAAAATGTCCATAAGAAAACATAGAAACAAGTGAAAGGTTCATTAGTTCTAATGAAAGCATAGTATTGTGCTCAAATTTGAATTCAAACATGCAAAAGGAAAGAGACTAACCGGATTGGGACTAAATCCCAACCCATATTTAGAAGGTTTAGATATGCATGAAAATGCAAATGAGTGGCTTCATGTATGCTAAATAACATGTTAATGAAAGTTAAAATGAAAGGTGGGAGTAAAAGATCGACCGGAAAGGTAAATAAACTCAAAAAAATGCAAAACGGGGTCTTCCCCTGCTAGTGCCCCATATATGGGGCGCCTGCTGCAGGTGTCCCCTTGATGGGGCGCGTTGACCAAAGTCAAAGCGCCCTATATACGGGGCACCAGGGATTGGCTTCAGCAGATTTTCTTCCCTTCTTCGCGGCGTCGCCCCGGAGTGTAGGAAGACCTCCAAGATGGAAAAAGGACTTATTCAAGTAGCCAATACTCAAGTGAAGCTAATGGAAGAGTGTTTTGGCACTAGATGTAAGAGAAATAGAGTGTAGAGGCCCTCAAAGTTGGAGAAAAATCATATTTCTGAAGAAGAAAACTGCAGGTTTTTGGGTTTTTGGGGAAGGATTTTGGGATAATCTAAGGGCTTGAGAGGGTTCTATGAAGGCTTAGATTCGTAGTGGTGGATGAGATGAGGTGGGAGACGGACTTGGGGTGTCCAAAAACCTCCATATGGGAGTCTTTCTACTGCACAAAAGAGGGTAACTTCATTCTGCTGGAATATCCCTTCAAGAAGCAACTATGATTTTTTTGGGTTTTGGGAGATGGTTTTGGGACGGTTTGAGAGCTTGGAGGGGGGTTGGAAGGCTTGGGATGTGTAGTGGTGGATGATAGGAGGTGAGGGACGCCCTTGGTGTGTCCTAAAGCCTCCAAATGGGGGTCCTTTTATAGGCAAGAAGAGGGCAACTTTATCTGCAGAACTGTCCCATCAACCTGTCCAGTCAGTCAGACCAGATGCAGGTGCCCCATCAGTAGGGCGCCTGGCGCCCTGTTTATAGGTCGCCCGGTGCCCTGTTTATAGGGCGCCAGGTGCCCTATAAGCAGGGCGCGTTGACCTGGTCAACGCCCCATCAATATACTTCGAAATGTGCCGAAAAACTTGATTTTTCCGGAAAACTTGGTTCCCTCGAAAGGTTACTCAAATATACTTCACGAAAACAAGAATTTAAGCTCTCCAACTAGGCCAAAATTGCGTGTCTACAATGTAATAGCAAGAGAAAGAACCATGCGAATAGTGGCAGGTTTAACAACCGGACTAAAAGTCTCATGATAATCAACACCATGCTCTTGAGTGTAACCCTTTGCAACTAGTCTAGCTTTGTGTCTAGCGATGGACCCATCTGAATTTCTCTTCAATTTGTAGACCCATTTACACCCAACAATGTTGGTGTTTGCTGGAAAAGGGACTAAAGACCAGGTCCCATTGAGCTGTAAGGCTGAGAATTCTTCAGACATAGCATGTCTCCATTTCGGATCCTTGTTAGCTGTAGAGAAACTGGTTGGCTCAGGGCATGAATTCTTTTCAATTATCAAAGCATGCTTACTGGTTCTGATAGGAGAAATTGGAGAAGTATTTGCCATTATCTCAGCAAGGGACCGAAACTTATGAGGAGGAGAAGTATCAGCAGTTGATGGTGTGCTGCTCAAGGAAGGTTCAGAGGAACCTGAACTGCTCTGTGGAGGTGAACCAGAATAGCAATCTGGTTGTGGAATGGGAGATCTAGTAGGAGGACAAGGCACAGAATCAAATTGCTCAATGCAAGGACTGACCGACGGTGGAGGTGAGATAGTGCTAGCTGGCATAGCCGGAAGGGGCAATGTAATTGTCAGCTCAGGAGAAGAATCTGAAACCGGTTGAGAGAGAATCTTATATGGAAAACATGCTTCATTAAATATAACATTCCTTGCAATGTATGTTCGACCAGTCCGAGGGAGAAAACACTTGTATCCCTTGTGATCTATGCTATACCCCATAAAAATACAACATTCTGACCTGTAATCAAACTTGTGGTTATTGTAGGGTCTAAGGTGGGGATAACAGGCGCAGCCGAAGACCTTCATGAAGTTGTAATCTGGCACAGTGGAGAATAATTTCTGAAATGGTGAAATGTTGTTACGAAGAGGTGTTGGCATGCGGTTTATAAGATATACAGCACATAATGCTGCTTCATCCCAAAATTGATGAGGAAGTTGAGCATTGTTCAAAAGAGCTAAAGTTGTCTCAACGATGTGTCTATGCTTCCGTTCAGGAATTCCATTTTGGTTATGTGTGTAATGACAAGCTACTCTATGAGTAATTCCACAGTCCTTGAAAAATTGAGTCAATGTTCTATATTCTCCTCCCCAATCACTTTGGAAGTATTGTATTTTCTTGGAGAATATGGTTTCCACTTTGTTTTTAAACTGAACAAATATAGTAAGAACATCACTTTTGCTAGCTAGAGGATATAACCAGCAATAACGGCTGAAATGATCTATAAAAGTGATGTAATATTTACAGCCATTAATACTCAAAAAGGGTGAGGGACCCCAAATGTCAGAAGCAATTAACTCTAAAGGACCTTTAGAGACATGTGTAGAAGGAGGATAATGCTGAACATGACTTTTAGCGACAGCACAAGAAGAACAAAATTCAAATTTAGATGAACTAAAAGGAACCCCAATGCTTTGTAGAATTGACTGAACCGTGCGAACAGCAGGATGCCCAAGTCTTTTATGCCAGGTGGGAACTGTTTCTGCAGAGAGAGCTCTTGTGAAGTTGGACTCCAACGTGGGTAAGTAGTATAAGCCATCAATAGTTTGACCGCGAGCCAAAATTCTCTTTGTCTGAATGTCCTTAACAAAACAATCATTAGGATAAAATTCAAAGAAGGCATTGTTATCCTTGGTGAATTGAGAGACTGATAATAAGTTCTTTGACAAAAATGGAACATGCAAAACATTTCGAAGACAGAGAGATGCAGAACCTGATTGTCCAATATTTGAAATCCTCAGTCCTTCACCGTTTCCTACTTGAACAGTCTCATTGCCATTATATTGAACTGGATTTCGGAGAAGTCCCAAATCTGGTGTCACATGATTTGTTGCTCCGGAATCAGGATACCAATTATGTTCATAAACAGAACCAGTAGAGCTAGATGGATGAACACTAGCATTGAAACTCTGTGGAGTAGAAAAACCATAATTCGGCTGAGAATTTCCAGAAGTATTGTTGCACCGAAAAGAGACATCAAATCTCTTCTAACAGTGGACCACAGTGTGTCCTCTGCGATCACAGAGTTGGCAGACCACAACATTTTGCTGATTAGTGTACTGATTATTTCCGACACCAGACTGATCAGAGGACTGGTTACCTTGTTGGTTAGTGAAAGAATTTCTGTTGTAATTAGAAGTCCCCTGATAATTGCGATATCTGTTGTCATATCTTCCTCTCCCACGTCCTCGATTGCTGTTTCCACCTCTACCAGAAGTTGGACTTTGCTGTTGCTGCTGTTGATTAGCATTTAAGTTCGTGCGAGCTAAATTTGCACTAATGTCAGTAACACACTGAGTATGCTTGTTAAGAAAAATTTCATGGTTAAGCAACATTCCTTGAAGATCTTCTATAGTTAGAAAACAGGCATCACTCCTAGTAGTGATTGATGTCACAAAAGACTCATAATCTGGTCCGAGACCAGCCAAGACATAAAGAAGAAGGTCATTGGGAGGAATCGGTTCATTAATCATAGCCAAAGAAGTTGTAATATACTTGATCTTCTGCAGGTACTCCGAAACCTTCATTGAGCCTTTTTTTATCTGTTGTAGTCGCAATCGAAGTTGCAACACTCTTGCCCGAGATGTATTACCATAAGTAGCAGCTATTGTACTCCAAATTCCAGCGGATGTGGTCTGACCAATAATCAGTGGTAGAACTTGAGGGGAAATAGACGAGATGATCATTGTCATAACAAGATTGTCAAACTGTTTCTACAGTTTGGCATCTGGATTCGGGATATGCACAGTAGGATCGACAGAATCCACAATAAACGGAGGAGGGCAAGGAAGAGAACCATCAACCAGACCCATCAATTCATAAGTATTCAAGAACGGTGTAAACTGGGATCTCTAAAGAAGATAGTTATCTCCATTCAGTTTGACGGATACACAGTGAGATATATTAGGTATATTGGAAAATACCGATGCAGATCCAAACGGAAGTTTGGAGGGAGTGTTCACCGTTGATGCTGCAATCAGTCGAGAAGTGGAGATCGGAGCAGAAGCAGGAGGTGTAGACGAGCCCGCGATCGGAGGAGCGAAAAAAGGAACCGCAGACACTGGAACTGCAGATGCCGGTGTAGATGAGAGAACATTTGAAAAACCCTCCATCGTCGATCCTTCCATGGCTCTGATACCAAGTGAATAGAGTTGCAGAAATGTGGAATGAAGAACAGAGAGGAGAAGAGCAGACAGGGACGAGGACTGAGGGAGGCGGTAAAGGCTCAATTGAGCCCCGCCAGGATCTCCAGAGCTTTTATATGTGTTGTGGATCAATTAGCTCAAATGAAATTACATACGGACATTCTGTCCAAATGAAAAGGAAATGCAAAAATGAAATACAACAGGGCAATACACGTGAAGAAGAAATTCCACTTTTATCCTGGAGATTACATCTCCCTAACATCGCCCTTGTCACCCTGCACCAACCCCCCGAGAGAGATGGTCGGAACGTCTCCGCGCCCTAGAGAACAGGCAGCGGGCCCTTCGAGCACTCCGACGCCAACCTCCTACTGCAGTGGATGGGCGACGAGCTCGTTAGCTACAACACCTTCTGGAACACCTTCCGGAGCCGGGAGGAGGCTCTGCACCATGTCCATGACACCGTCCCGGCACACCCTTTTCACGGGGCCATCTGCGTCGAGGGAAAGGCCGCCGGGTTCATGTCCGTCCGGGTTGCTGCCGAGGCCGGGGAATTGCCGTCATCGACATGAAGATGGCGGTCTGGCAGAGGATGTTGGAGAAGGCGGGTTTCGCGGGGGAGGCCGTCCACCGGGGCTTAAGGGGAGACTATGGGAGATAGTGATGTTCGCCGTCGTCCTCCGGTTTTTCATTGGATTTTTTTTAAACTAACATATTCTATTTTTTTATTTCTAAAACTAACGCATTAAAATTTTAAATTGCAAATCTACCGCATTTTGGTCGCAAAGGAGGTGTAAGAACTCGACTTTGACCAAAATTGAGTTTTAGAAATTAGACTTTGTATAACACCGACAAAGAAGATCGTAACGGTGGTGTAGTTGTATGAAAGTCGAGTTTCTAATAAATCGAGCTGTTGAAATTTGACTTTAATCAAGTTGAAATCGAGTTGTATGAAAATCGACTTTCTAATCAAAATACGTTAGATTTATAAATAAAAATTTTACTACGTTAATTTTAAAATTTAAAAAAATATGTAAATTAAAATATAAAATTTCTAATGTGCTCATTTTTCTCGTGTCCGCAACTGTGTCCCATGTTTGCTGCCTCGTCGGAGCGGCGTCCTCAAGGGGGCATTAGAGACTTTCTCACTCCTACTAACAGTTGCCATCTATTTTGGGCGGTAGTTATAACAACATGTCAAAATGGGGTCGGACATTAAAATAATTTTGCACACAGATGTTCCGAGGGTGTAAACGTAATTTGATATTCTACAATTTTGATTCAATTCTAATAAAAGTTGACAAATTTAAAATTTATTTTTATATCTTATAAATTATTGAAATCAAAATCAAATATTTCGATAATTTATCAAAATTAGAATCAAATAATTCTATTTTTGTTGATCCGATTTCAATAATAAATAAATATAAGTAAACATAATTAATATAAATTAAATAAATTATAAAATACAATATATAAATTTTTAAAATTTTAAAATTAAAATTTTAAAATATTATATTAACTTAATTTTGAATAAAAAATTATATTTAATATAAAAATTGAAAATTATTAGATTTGATTTCAATTTCGATAACGAATCAAAATCAAAACACCTTAACTTTTATCGGAATAGGAATCAAACTTTGGTGAATTCACTGTCAAATCCAATCACAATTATAAGCCCCGGTACTCCCGTGAAAATCCTATGCTAAATTCTCGAAAAAAATAATGGCAAGACATGAAAAATATGGGTAAGGACCGCGACGAAGGCAAGAAAACTAAGAGTGCATTTGGAAACCATGGAGAAACATCTTTTGACCGCTTCTTCTTCACAAAGTAGTCCTCCTATTTTTAAAATATTCGTTTCGTTCTCCAATGGCATTGGCTTCCACTCCACGTTGAAGGTAGAAACGAGAAGGAGATTTTTACTCCTGTATTTTGAAAAACTCCTCCCGGTAACTGTTCACCTCGGATAGTGGTGGAGCCTATTGTAACGTGATGGGTCACCTACTCAATTACTCGCGTCCGACTCTCATCCACGATCAACATAACATTAATTATAATTCAAGAAATTAGTTTAATAAATAAAAGGTAAAATATAATCATATATGTCTGAAATAAAATTAGTTAGTGATTTTGTTGCATGAAAAAATACATTCCCTTGTTTAAATTGAACAAAATTTTATCAATATTTTTACCTAAATATTAAAAATATTTCATATGAAAAATATTTTTTTATTATTATAAAAATATTTTTTATTACCAGAAAAAATAGTCCCAAACAACTTTCACTTTTTTAATATAAAAGATTTTTTGTGAACTACTTTATCGTTGAAGATCCTTCGCTTAAGAGTTCTCAAACGGATCCTAGGAAGCTACCCCCCCGCGTGAGATATCCCACGTGCCTCTTTGAGTTCTTTCTACGATAGACGTCCGGGCACAGCTTGCAGTCCGGACGAAGCTGAGCGCACATGCATTTATATTGACTTTCCATAGGGTTGGTCACCTTCTTCGATCTTACATCACCGAGAAGACGAAGTCAGAGAGAGAGAGAGCTCGCGTATGTCCCACCGCCTTTTCTCCTTCCATCTTGCCATCGCTGCCTAGCTTGCTACGGGGGCTTGTTAATTTAAGGGAAAATTATCTTTAGGTTCATTTAAGAAAATAAGTTTATCAAAAGTCCGTTGACCCAATTTTCATTCCCTCTAATCCGTTGACACTCCTTAAAATTGTCACCCAATCCATTTTTATCTCTCTCAATTCCTAAATTCCATTTTTACCATTTCCCTCCATATGTCCACCATAATTACGAGCCTCCTCCACCGCCTCCTCCAGCCACCTCCAGCCTCTGTCGGAGACGACTCCGCCTCCTCCTCCAGTCTCCGCCGCCTCCTCCGCGTCCGCCGGCTCCTCCACCTACTCCTCCACCGCCTCCTCCAACCTCCGCCGAAGACTCCTCTGCTGCCTCCTCCAGCCTCGGCGGCTCCTCCGCCGCCTCCTCCAGCCACCTCCAGTCTCTGCCAGAGACGACTCCGCCTCCTCCTCCAGCTTCCGCCGGCTCCTCCGCCTCCTCCGCCAAAAGGGTAAAAAAGATATTTTTTATCTAAAATGGAGTGTGTACGATGATTTTTTGAAAACATGAATCTAGTGGTAAAGTGTTTTTGAAAATAGATACACCACTTGGTCTAAAACGGACTAGTGTGCATTTCAATTAATTCGGCACATGTCGAAGGAATAAGTTGCATACGTCGGAGCCGTCGGCGGCCGTGACATGGCATGACACGGTTTCCCCATCGCAGGTCTCACACGTCGTTAGTTGCCTTGCTCCAACGAGAAAATTTTTAAAGTAACACAGTTTCAAACTTTATTTTCGGATATAGCATATCAAAAATTTTATTTCCAAAACTAACACGGTTTGGGCAAAGTCGCTAGGTTAGGTAGCGACTTCAAGTCCAATGGGCGAAGTCGCTACCTTACGTTGCGACTTACACATTTCAAAAAAAAAAAAAAGAAAAAAAGTGGAAGTCGCTGACTTACATAGCGACATGCACATTTCAAAAAAGGAAAAAAAAAAAAACAATGTGGAAGTCGCTGGACTCTCCAGCGACTTCCACCTTATATTATTATATTATTATATATTAATTTATATTAACTAATTAATATTTATAATTTTTTTAAAATAAATTATTATTTATTAATATGTAAAATTAATATTTATAACATACAAAGTTAATTATCCATTATTAATTTTAAATTAATTATTTGAAATAAAAATAACATGTCCCAATATAACAATTTAAATAAAATAAATTTTTTATATATAATTTTATTTTTTCATTAAAATAATATATCATTACTACTTAATACTTAATATTCAATATTTAAATATATTTAATCTTAACATTCAATAAATATGTATTTAATTAATAATAAAAATTTAAATTAAACAAATTTTTTTAAATATTTTAACAAATAACTAAACTAGTTACATAATATTAATATTAATATTTTATTTAACCCAAAATAAAATGAAAATTAAAGTAATTTAACATAACACCTTACTCAAAAATATTATATTTATAAAATATTTTTAAAATAAAAATGTAATCTAATTATTATATTTTAATTAAAGTTTAAATATTAATATTAAATAACTAGTTTAGTTATTTGTTAAAATATTTAAAAAAATTGTTTAATTTAAATTTTTATTATTAATTAAATACATATTTATTGAATGTTAAGATTAAATATATTTAAATATTGAATATTAAGTATTAAGTAGTCATGATATATTATTTTAATGATAAAATAAAATTATATATAAAAAATTTATTTTATTTAAATTATTATATTGGGACATGTTATTTTTATTTCAAATAATTAATTTAAAATTAATAATGGATAATTAACTTTGTATGTTATAAATTTTAACTTTACATATTAATATATAATAATTTATTTGAAAAAGATTATAAATATTAATTAGTTAATATAAATTAATATATAATAATATAATAATATAGGGTGGAAGTCGCTGGAGAGTCCAGCGACTTCCACATTGTTTTTTTTTTCCTTTTTAGAAATGTGCATGTCGCTATGTAAGTCAGCGACTTCCATGACTTGAAATCGCTACCTAACCTAGCGACTTTGTCCAAATCGTGTTAGTTTTGGAAATAAAGTTTTTGGTATGCTATTTCCGGAAATAAAGTTTGAAACTGTTACTTTAAAAATTTTCTCTTGCTCCAACAATATGGCGTCCAAGTCTCGGCACCGGTTTACACGCCTCTCTATATATAAGCCAGCGCCCCGGCAGAGTTTCTCCGCCGCCTAGACACTCCGCCGCCTAGACATCACCCAGAAGAAGAAGAAGAAGAAGAAGGAGGAGGAGGAGAAGAATACCCGTGCGTGCGTCCTCGTCGTCTCCGGGAAGGAAGATATGAAGGTATGTGCTCACATTCTTCGCACTGGCCCGGTGATTCGCTTCCGTTTCCCACATTTCGCCACGACAAGAAGCCTCGATGGTGTGTAGATGCAAAGCCGGTGGGCTTTTCATCTCTCCTTAATTAGGAGATCAGCAGGGAACGACGTACGGAGGATTATTTCTTTTAAATCTTTGCTTACTATATCCGGGATTAAATTCCGAACTTGTCCATGCATTTCTGTTTCGATTTTCGAATATGACGGACGCGCGTGAGAAGATCTCAGCTGCCCAAGTCCTCAGGGGGTGACGACCTGACCTGTGACCAATAATGGTCGTATATGATTGGAAAAGATTTTAAACTGACGCACTTCAACTTTTATTTTTCTTCTCTAGAGCTAACGCACACAAATCTTTATTTTCAAAATCGAAACATTTTGGATGAAGTCCCTCGTTGTCGTCATGTTTGGTTAAAATATCACGAAAATGACGTTATCTCGATTTTGATATTAGCATTTCTAAAACTTATATTATCAATATTAAAATTGATACAAGTTACATTCATGGCATATTTTGTCCGTACTATTAAATTTTAAATGATTCATATCAATGTCACTTTTAAAATTGATCGCGATCAAGATGTTTAAATTAATATTGTTACCGAAATAGGCCTAAAACTAGGAATCTTTGGAGCAAAGATAGTTAGGATTAATCAAGCCGCTATTTGAAACAACTGACGTTCATCGAAAAAAATCACTACTTAATACTCTTTTTGGTAACACTATTAGGTACTTTTATCACTATCAATTTTAAAATTGATAATGATATAAATTATTAATAGATATTTGATTAATTATATTAATTTTTAAATTTATAGTACAAACAAAACATATTATGTACAACAAGTGTCAATTTATATTACTTTTGATATTGATATTTCAATATTTGAAAATATTAATATCATTATTGATATAGTACCAAAAATAAAACTCTATCCAAACATGTCATAAAATAACAACTTATAAAATGAGGTCCCAGTCTAAAATAGCTACTTCACCGAAAAGAAAGTGACATGTATAATGTTATAGGTCCCTACTTTGAACATCACAAGTAGGGGTGTCAATGGGCCGGGCTTGGGCTGGCCCGGCCCAAGCCCACTTAAGCCCATATACATAGAGCCCAAGCTCAAGCCCACATAGAAAGCCCAACGGGTTTAGATTGTGTAAATGGGCTTTAACCCGCCAAAGCCCGTTAGCCCAACGGGTTTCAGTTTTGTAAAACAGTCATAAATAAAAAATTCTACAAATATCAGAAAATTAATAAAAATGTGAAAAATTTTAAAAATCAAAAAGATATTATAAAATCGTCCGTAAATTTCATAACTCAACTAAATATAAAATCAAAAAAATAGAACACCATCAATTTGTGAATTGTCATAATTTAAGAAATAAAAACAATACAATCTGACCAATGATTCCTTTGTCACAAACATGATATACTGTGCATATCCAATCTAAAAGATCTTGGTATATGAGATTTCATCACATACGTATGAGACACAGCAATCAAAAGATGGGATACTAAATAGAAGCTTCAAATCCCACATAATTCAGCAAACCATACAACAAATAACGGCAACACTCCATGACTTGAACAGCTAAATTCCTAGTTCCAGAAGGCTTGATTAAAAGCATGGTATCTGTTCAGAATATCTGGAAGCTTTTTATAACCTCCCCAATTAAGACTTTTTGTTCTTCTCCATCGCCTTAGGAGCTGCAAATTTCGTAATCAGATAAAACACATTAGATAAAAGCTGAATAGTGGGCATAAGAAGATATTTCTCTCTTCTGAACGATGTTGCAGAATCTGAGTGATGTAAAAGAAACAAAAAATAGTGAGAGTACCTCTCCTGAGACCTCTCTAAAAACACAATCGTGTAAATAAAAGAAAAGGCATTAGCAGAGACATCTGACAAATTTCATGAATTCAAGGTATAAGACAAATTTCTCACTTCTCATCCTCATACCACTTTTATTTCCACTGTTGTTAACAATTAAAAGTCACTCTTATGCTGCTCCAAAATGTCATGAAGTTAAGACATCTGACAATATACAGCAGAAATAGACATTAATGAGATACAAATGCCTGGCAAAGTACAACATCGGGATTTCCAAATGTAATAAATAAAACATAAAAATCTGTAATTCTGGGTTCTTAAGCAGAAGCTTGATCATCCGGTGGGGGATCCAGAAATAGTAATTGAACTTTCAAATCAGAGGGAGAAGCCTACGGTTTTGACTAAACAAATCAAATGCCAATTGAACCTTGAGCCAGTCAAGGATGAATCTATACAGGATTAACATCCACGGAATCTGAAATCTGAAAACTATAAAAAATCTGAACCTGTGAAATTGAAATAAAAATCTCTGAAATTAAAACACACAAAGTCTAAAATATAAAAATCGGAAATTTGAACCTGCAAAATGTGCACAAGATCCAGAAAACTAAAAATCAAGCACTTTTTGCCGGAAACTGAAAGATTTTCAGATGCTGCCGGAGGCTGAAAATATGAAAACTGAAAAGTTTTCAGAACCTGCAATATAAAAACTGAAAGATTTTCAGATGCTGCCGGAGGCTGAAAATCAAGCACTTTTTGCATAATAAAGTTGATAAAAGCATACCAGCACTTATCATCAGTGAGCAGAGCCTTGTAAAAGTTTGTTGTGTGATTGCCTACTTGGTCTGTGCCTTTGCAAGCCAAGCCATTCACATACCTACTTGGTATGTGCTTTCGCAAACCAAGCCATTCACATTCAGCCTCTGAACTCATGGAGAAACCTTTAATTTATTGAAGTCTCATGCAACCGTTCATCGGTCTCATTTGTCACAAAAATACATGGACAGAGAATATGCAGCACTCGCAAGCAGTAGAACCAGTGCATTAAGCTCTCACCTTTCCTTGTTTCTTCGTAGGCCCCTCCAATTGCAGCAATGCCCTTGATCATTTAACTTTTAAGTGACAATCTCTCTTCTGATCTCTAGTCTTGGTAGATCATGAAGTTTTTTTTTCTGTTTTTTGAATGTTGCAGAGCCATTATTTATTATTTCTAAAGAAATGTTTAGTACTTACAAAACTCTGAGAAAATTGAAGGAAGGGAAGGTGGGATTGTTTTCTTCTTCAAATTGGATAATAGTATCTGTCTTATTGCACATAGCCTGCACAGAGAGTGGATACAGCAAGTAGAAAAACAATGGCCTGGTAAAGGGGTAGAGATGTTTGGTTATGATAGCAGATGTGGAAACAGAAAAGAGAGACATGTCCTCTCTAACTAATAAAATAAAGTCAGAACAGGAAGAGTAAACGAGATATCATTGCACTACATCACATATACTGATTAATAAAAAACTATTTGAACAATCCTTTGACATTCTGTTAGCTTAAAAAAGAAGATGGTTTTCAAACACTAGACTAGCATTCCGAGCAGAACTGTGCACATTTGGAAGCAAATTCTCATACCTTTAATCTGTCAGAAAGGTCCTTGAAACCTTGAACAAGCTGAGGCCACAGTCTTTCCCTGTCAGCACTTGACATCCCTTCCAGCTTACCCATCGCTTCTGCCCACATAATCTGAAAATAGGGTCCACATCTCTAATTTCCATAATCGTATATACTTCAAGAAGAAAGTGAAGTACACTATTCGTTTCCATTCAAAAGAACAGAACTCACATCAGATACCGCAACAGGCTTTATCCTAGCAACATGATCGGTCACACTGAATAAAAGATGCTACAAACACAGAAAAGACCAACTTAAAGCACATCCAACATAAAAAGGCAATAAAGAACCATTGACAAGCAAGAATAAATGGGAAAAAGGAAGAAGACGGACCTGGAATGAGTACTTAGGGTTGCTAGGCTCATCCCTATAGGCGTCCACAACCGCTTGATTCCAAAAAGATCGGCGAATAAAATGATTGCTCATACATATCATGCCTTTGCCCTCTGAACATGCTAGAGCTTGCAGCTAGCGTATACCTGGATGTCCCGTTCGGCTAGGGGGAGATGAAGAGGCGCGACGGGTGCCATTTGCGTCGTAAGCTGCTACTGCTGCTGCTGAGGGGCGACATTACCGAACGGGGAAGGTGACGCGGAGGGCAGCTGGAAGCCAAACGGCTGTGGCGTCTGCTGCCGCTGCTGAAATGGAGTAAAGGGCGACGGCTGCGGCTGCGGCTGGGAGAAGGGAGAGGGGGAAGGAAAGAGTGAAGAATAGCTCGCAACGCCGAATGTAGGAGTGGATGGCATTCCGAAGGCTGGGGTGGAGGAGGGCGCGCCGAAGGCCGGCATAGACGAGGGCGTGCCGAAGGCCGGCGTGGACGAGGGTGTGCCGAACATCTTCAGCCGGCAGCCCTCGCGCTCACCGCCGGGATGCTGCCGCTGCGCCTGCTCTAGGGCTTCAGCCTCCGTGATGGGCTGACGGGCTGACAGGCTCTCGACGGGCCAGATCAACGGGCCGTCGATTGAACATAAACGAGGGCGAAGCTTATTCGAATCAACCCCTTTAATTTCTTTGAAGGGCTTGAGCCCGGCCCGTGTCCGAATATTTGACGGGCCGATGGGTTAAGCCCGCCCATTTGACAGGCCTAATCACAAGTGGTTGTTCCACTTTTCTAATAGAAGTCAACGTCGACTTTGCCTTTCCTCCCGGAAGTCAGCTGTCTAAATTTTTTGATAAAATGTTTTAATTTTTAAATAAATTCTTCTGTGCCTTGTTTTAGACCTTTTCTTTTTTATAAAGTGTATGTGTTAGTTTACAAATTACTCCGACCGCGTATGAAGGCTTGACCAAGAGAAAATATGGGAAACTGTTGATCGATGTGCATGTTATTGTGGTTGTGAAGGTCGCCCTTAAGAGAACTCTTCTGTACGTAGCGGATTATTTGGGAATAAGGTACCCGAACCCGAGCTACTATATCTGACGAGTATATTTAAGGATAAATGAACACAAGGTCCTCTTCAACACATCTCCTTTAACACTAAGTCCGGTCAAATGTTCACTTTAACACAAGGTCCGTTTTTTTCAAATGTTTTCATACCCACTCCAATTTCTACCTAACCGACAAAAGACAACTATGCCCCTTCCGTTACAACTCTAGATGAGAGATGCTTTGGTTCGTACAAAATTATTTTTCAAAATAAAATTATTAATTATTTATTCATAATTTTTTTGAATCTACCTATATTTAAAAATATCATATTATCGTGTACATCGATATTAAGCTTTTAATTAAAAAAATTAATAAAAATATTATATACAATAAGAAGTTTTTAGTAATAATATGAGATATATAATAAAGATTTTAATATATTAAGATGATGTTAGATAAAACATTATGTCATATAAAATATATTTATTTCAATTTCTAAGATTGGTGGGCAACCTTGCTTCTAATAGAAAAGTAAATTTTTGTAATCAATATTAATAAATAAACTTTTAAGCTACCCCCATTCCATGGTCTTCTGCTCTCCCTCCGTTCGACGATCACTGTGATGCAGGGTATTTTGGAGATACACATGACCTTTGAACTGACGTTGCTACGTGGCTAAATGGAATGGACTTAACGCTACATGAAAAGTGAAAACCGGATGTAATGTTAAAGTGATTTTGTAAATGGACATGATGTTAAAGTAACTTTCTTAAATGGATCTAATGTTAATTTTCTTTATATTTAATTGGGTCAAATATCTTGCAGAGGAAGATAGTCATCAAGGTGCACTTAAAATGCGACAAATGCCAGCGAGAGGCGATGGCGACGGCATCATCCCAAGGTTGGAATCTATATATATTTGCCAGCGCTTACAAGCGCCCGAGGCACAGATGAACGTACGACCTCTCTTTGGGTTCTACGAATCATCCATGAATTGGAGACTAATTCTCATTTTTATATCCACACGCGCGTCGCCCTCTGGTACGTAGAGGGCGTCACGGCTGTCAGCATGCAGGGGGCCGAGAAGAACCAGCTGGTCGTGATCGGGGAAGGCGTGGACGTCGTCCACCTCGTGGAAGCCCTGAGGAAGAAGAAGCACAATCACCTCTGCCCCACGTTGATCAGTGTGGAAGAAGTAAAAGAAGAGAAGAAGGAGAAGGAGAAGGAGAAGGAAAAGGAGAAGCAGAAGTAGAAGGAGAAGGCGGTGGAAGACTGCAAGAAGTTCGATCACCTGTGCCGGGCAAATTGCCATACATGGGTGTACTGCGATGCATACGAGCCGCATCCGCAAAATTGTTCCATCATGTGATTTCCTATATCGATCTAGTTGTATTCTCAATCTTCTTTTATGAACACGTTATCTTCGGGATATTCTTCCATTAATTAACTTAGGATATTTATATATATTATTGCAGGAATCAATGATAAATTAGTTGTACGCAATCCATGTTGGGGACAAAGAGGGTATGATGTGCTAAGTTTTAGCGGGCATTTGGGTGCATGTACAATCCGTTGCATGGTGGTTTTGTGAAAATTAACTAAGTTGGGATCCATCTGGATCCACGTAAAAGTAAATTCCCTGAAACCCCTCCTAAGTTGCATATGATTTTGTCGCGACCCAAATGATAAACAGCACAGTGAAAAATAGTTTGGAATCGAGACGTGGAATTAAAATTCCAAAGTAAGAGAATAACATAATTCAATGCCAAACAATGGGATCAATTCAAATAATCCGTAGAGTCTCAACTAATAACTTAAACAACCTTATAGTACCAACGGTAATCCACATTCAAAATAATTACATGTAGGTCTCAGCGCAGAGTTTCATACAAACTATTGTAACATGCGGAATAAATGCATGACTTCGACGGACGGAGTCAAGCCCTGGATATCGACTTGCGAATGAAGATAGAAGAAGAAACAAACAACGACCGCAAGAGGACAGAGATTTAACGTGGTTTGGTAAGACGATATGTTTTTCTATGTCCATGGGCAACGACGATCAAAAACTTCAGTAAATAAGAAAAATATTACAAGAAAACACACTTCTCAAGAAGAACAAATCTTCTTCCTGAAACTCTCAAATACAAGGATAATATGTAACGTATCATTTTTTATTTTAAGTTAATAATTTTTTTATTAAACTTTAAGTGTTACTATCCTAATTAACCTCTTCCTAATTACCCTGCACGGTTGCCTCTTTTTCCTCCTTCCCATTACGTCTCCAACCGTTTTCCCTCCATCTTCATCGCACTTATTTCTCTCTCTCTCTCTCTCTCTCTCTCTCCTCCGTCGGCCGCTTTTCCTCTCTCCGCGAGCGCCCCCGCGTTGCCAGCCGCCGCCGCCCGCGCGCTGCCGCCTCGCCGTCAACCCCGCGTGCGGTCGGCGCCGCCTTCATCGGCCACCGCGCCCCGCGCGGCCAGCCGCGCGGTCGCCCGCGTGCATCGTCCGGCGGCACCCGGCGCGGCCTCGCCGCCTCGCGTGCACGTGTGCGTTTCGCCCGGTGCCACCCACGGTCAACGCACCTCCGCGCGACCAGCCACCGCGGCAGCCCACGCGGCCAGCCCAGCCGCGCTCAGCGCCGCCTTGTGCCCGCCGGCGCCCCCCCCATGCGCCGCTGCCCCTATCGTCGCGTGAGCCCCTCTCTCTCCTATTCTCTCCTTCTCTCTCTTGAATATCAATCATATAATTGCCCTTATTTTTCTTTGATTCGATGTCATATTTTCCCTTGATCAGGGTGCTTTTTCCAGCATTTTGACAGTGTGAGTTGCCTATTAGATCGGCTCGATTTGTGCGCTATGTAGCCGACGTTCGATATCCTTTTCGGTCGCCGGTTCCCGATTTCTCCAACATCGATTCCGGTAGACATTCTTGACGTGTCTATTATCATTAAAATTCATATTTAATCCTCCATGACTTGTAGTGATTAATATTGATTTAATTAATTGGGTTAGCAATGTATGTTGTGGTTAGTGTGGTTAGCGAAGTTGTTTCGTTCGTATGTATTGGGGGTCGTATTATGATTATTTTAAGTTGTTTACAATATGTTAATCATCATGTTCCTGGCTGATTTTAATCACTCCTTGATAACCTATATCTAGTTAGTTTATGGTTATTCTTTCGAGTTGATATCATTGTATAAGTAAGGTGATAGGTAACTAAACTAGATATTGTTTAGCTAGTCTCATTAACTACTTGATTTTCAGCCATGTTTATGTCTTTAAAACAAAAGATATGGTTTGATTGGTTCTGTTTATATCATGTTTTGATTGAAAGTCTGCGGTGGTATCATACTAGCTCATATGTATTATTGTCATTTTTATGGTTCTAGCATCATGAATTTATTGTTTAGGTGTAGTTGGTCATGGTATTTGCATTGATAGTATATTTGTCATAGCATGGTGTGGTATATGTCATTTATCTTTTAAGTGTGATCATGGCATGGCATTATTAAGGTAAATGCATGATGCATTGAAATTATAATGAAAATAGCTACACAAGACTAGTTAGTCGTGACCCAAGGGCAGTGGAGGTTAGAACAGTCCGGTGCATCCTTCGATCCCAGATACCGCGGTTTATCCCTGTGCCACCACTGCCTAGGTACACTATGGGATTTCGTTTAGCTATATGGTACTACTATATATGATAGATCTGGTGGTAGCTGGTTGAGGTGGCAAGACGACGCATTCCTTGCTAATAAGAAAAAATGTGTGGTTCTTATTAGAGGATAGGTGCATATGTGTGAATGTGATTCTTATTAGAGGATAGGTGCATTATTGCATGGTATGGTATAGGTGGTTTAGTGATGTATTTCATTTTGTCAAGTATTATGTTATGTGCATGGTGTATGCATGGTTTGTCCCATGTATAGTATATCATCTTATGGAGCATATAGTAGGTGATTATGCATATGTTTACCTCATCATTTCAGGTCATTTTAGGGTGTTTATAAGTCTGGTTTGTGTGTCTATAGGTGTTGGTTGGTAGTTTAAAATGCATGGATTAAGTCAAATGTTTAATATATTGACTAGTCTATATTTGTATATAATTGGTGTAGGTCTGGGTACCTATTTTAATTAACATGTAGGGCCTTTTAGCCATCCGATTGGGCGGATGATGGGGTGTCTACTGAGTCGTCTGTTGGCATCAAATTTTTCCGCTTAGCTTGCTTGATACAAGTTTCAGCAATGCCGAAGCCGGTGCAGAAAATCTGACCCAGAATCAAAAAATTCGTGAATAGATGATGTAAACAGGCTTTGGAAATGCCTTGGCATGGCCTTACATGCTACAGATGGCCAAGATAATGTGCTCATTTCATAGCCCCGGTCAAGAGCTTCGCAACGGTGCCCAAAACATGAAAAACGGACACCGGAAGGCCGAAATGACCATTTTGCCCCTGACACTTTGGGACAAATTGGGACTCTAACATGGCATTCCAACTTTACCACATTGTCAAGATTGGATAGAGCTAGGCAATGCTCGAAACGGATCAAAAATCCGACCGCCGGATGAAGAGATATGCAAGAAAGAGCAAATTCGGACGGAAAGACGTATGTTCTCGCACCAGGGGCATAATGGTCCGATTAGGTCTGGATCGACCCATGGGCTGAAAATTTCAATTTTCATGACCCAAAACTTTGATCTCATGAATATTTATGCATGAAAAATAAATTTGGCCAATGGGAGAAGGCAATTGCATTCAATTACAGTTTCTGGCATTACCGACGGCCGAGATCGCACCGATCAGAGAAACTAGCTAAATCAGGAGATCCGTTGCAATTCAAGTGATCTCAACCACACATCAGGATGGAACATAAGATCAATGGCCATCAGGGCATGATCTGGAATTTTTTAAAGTCAATTTGATATTTATTTAATTGGTTTTGGTCGGAGTTAATGCTAGCCATTGGATCGGGAGCACTTTGATTAAACCAGGGTTAAAACTAACCCAAGATGGGCTAACCCAACCTGTCATGGTCGAATTCCATCCTCCCTCATCTGACATGTGTGCAAAAAGCCCTAGAAAATAGGGGAGGGAGGCGCACCCACCTCCTCCTTCCTTGGCTAGTGGGTCCCACTCAACCACCTCCCATGGCTTATCCCTATCTCTCCCTTGGTTTATATTCATTCTAACTAATCCTACAACTAACAAAGCTTATCCTCATCCAAGCCTTGGTCGAACCAGCCTTCTCTCCACTTGTCATGTGCGCACACCTCCTTGAAAGGAGGAGATGGTGCTCACCCTTCTCTCCCTCTCTTTCTAGTTGGCGCATAATCATCCTCAACAACCGACTATGGGTTATCCTTATCATCCCCAACCTCCCTTGAGTTATCCTTATCTTCTCTCAAAAACCTCCAGCCTTATCTCCTCCTGGAGATGGCGCCCCTCAGCCCCTATAAAAGCCCCCTCGGTGGCCTTGTGCAGAAAAGGCGATCACCTGCGGAAGCCCTGCCTCTCCTCCCTCTACCCTGCTCCAAGACAGCTTCTCCTTGCTTGGACGTCTTCATCAGCAAGTCAGCAACCTCTCCAGCCCCCTTTTTGTGTTCCAAGTGAAGAATAAGAAGGAGAAAAGGCCTCCCTCCAGCAGGCGCGCCAACAGCAGGTGCAACCAGCCCACCTGATTGGTGTGCTAACTTCAGCAAGTGCAGCAAGCTCTCTTCATTCCTTTGCTCCATCCATCAACATCAGCAAGGAGAAGAACCCCTTTTCTCATCCAACAGCAATAGAATAAGGGTTTGGTGGCACCTTCAGCTCATCATTTTCAACACCACCTGCAGTGCAAGAGAGAAGAAAAAAACCGGTGAGTTGAAAAAGTGTGTTCCAATGTAGCCTTTCAATTCAACTCTTCCCCTTCTCTTCTCTACCCCTCTCCATGGTGTCATACCCTCTGAGTAATGCCCATTCAACCCCTTTGAGTGACCTTCATGTTTGTCTACAGAAAGCCCCAAGTGTACCCTCTATTTGGCCATCACAAAAACAGCCCCTTGCTGCCCCTTAAAACAGGCCTCGAACCAGCCCCTTTGTGCACCCTTTTGGCCCTCCATGTTGGCCTCTAAACCTTCTACTATCATTCTTGGTTTGACCCTACTGATGGTCACTTGGGCATGCACCTCCTGCCTCCCCTAATCAGGCCCCGAATGGCATGCAAAATAGGCCCCCTTGCTGGCCCAAATTCTGCCCCCATTGTGAGCACTCATGTCAGGCCCCTTTGATGGTCACCTAGTTTGCCCTCTGTGCAACACACCCAATACAGCTTCTACAGCACCCCCAAACAAACCAAACATCCTCTTTGATGTGTGGAAGGAGGATCGACACTTTGAGACTCTCGGAATCCGCCGGACGGACCGAGACTACTCGGGCGGGCCTTCAATTCTCATGCCCTTTGTGCATTCCTAAAACCAGTCCTAGTTCATACCTAAACCTACCCCTTGTGCAGTCCTACCAAAGCTCACCTAAACAGCACCTTAGCCAACCCATTCCAGCCCCTCTGAGGCTCACCTAGCCCGCTGCTATAGCAAGATGTCAAGGTGCACAAATGGAGGGCAAATCAGGCCAACCGGGCCATGGAGGTGCAAAGCAGGCCCATTGGGTCGGGAAGTTCAAAGCGAGGCCGCCAGGACCCATGAAGCACAAGATTGGGCCAACCGGGCCGACATAGCATGAAGACCAGCCCATTGTGCTGATGAAGCTGGCCCATTGGGCTTTGGACTCTTAAAATAAATCTTAATTAAATCTGAAGGCGAAATGCCAAAATTAAATAAGGAGTTAGCACCACCACGTGGGCGCTCCACCATGGGCGACTAGCCGGACCCGTATCCGGTATGTTGACCCGGACGTAGGCATGGGACACGCTTCCTTGCAGACGGACCCTTCCCACTACTTGGAAAGTCAAATGACTATGCCTTGTAGGACGGGTAAAATTCCACACTGATTGGAAAATAAGGCGGCATGCTGCCAAAATTTTCCCAATCAAGTGGTATTTTACACCAAGGGAATGACATTCACACATTTGCACTTCGACCAGCATTGAACATGGCATATGAACTGCCACATCTGATGTACACCGGCATGAACATAAATATTCAATGAACATTCCAAGTGCCGAGTTGATTGCGTGTGACTGGGCATCGACACTAGCCCGACAGACCGGATGTGATGCAAACCAAACAATTAAAACAAAACGAAACAAATAACACTCAAATCCAAGTCAAATCAAAATATGAAATCAACATTTCAAACCACATCCAAATCAATTCATAAATCAACATAAAACAACTTCAAACAAAATCTAATCAAACTTGTTTGCATCTCATCGGGCCTGAAAGGTCAGGGCCCTTTGTGTTCTTTATAAGTTGTAGATGTGCATGCTCTTGTCAAACAAGACTGCTATGGCAGTTAATTAAGGGTGTTCGAGTGTTTGCTCGATGTAAATGAACATTGGATATTCGCACCATCCAATGGAGAGAGGTCAAAAAAAAATATTTTCACAGAACCCGAACCTCGGTTCTATACTCTTCTAATATCACCTGGACTATCTAGTAGTTTTTATGGTCTATCACCTATTTTACTAGAAAATTCAGGTACGATATTTTCAACATTCAAAAAAAAACAAATCTTTTAAACACATTTCAAGAATAAAAAATGATTCCCGAGGTTCCCACAAATTGGCACGCCCGGTGGGACCTCTCTTTCCCTTCATCTCTCTGCCATAGCAATCTGAGAGGGTGCACATTCACTACCTCTTAAAAACACTCTAATCAAGTCAACCTTTTTACAGGTTCAGTGGCGGCTTGTGAAGGAGTCATTTACTTGAAAGCTTATGTTGACAATGCAGCGTTAGCTCTATCATGTTGGTGATCAACTTCAGCAAATTTGCAAAGACCGTGTTACTCCTGGACCGGCTCGGCACCGTCTTGGAGTCACCACCTGCTGTTAAGGACATAACAATGCTACACTTCACTTCCTACTCCATATTGCATCTCCAAAAGCTTGGCCAAGACACCACCAAGTTGCTACCAAAAAATGTCATGTTGTCTCCCCGACGTGAGACATTTATGGTGAATCAGATCACCATTGATTCTGGGCCCGCGCCCACACCCACAGTCACAGTACCTACCCAACTTGTTGCCCTGGCACCTACTATGTCTGCCACAACATTTGTGTCTGCACCTGCTACCGTGTTGACACCTACTACAACACCTTCTTAGCCTGAGGAAGAACATGAGTGAGTGAGGATCCTGTCGGCACCTCAACATCAACAACATGTGTTGCAAGTGGGACCACACCCACCTAGCGATGCCTATCAAGACTCCTTCCAAGCTTATGGAGGAGAAGCACATATGAATGCAGCCCATGATCTTGCCACTTGTCAACAATTCTTCACTCTGGACTGGCTAGACTACAACAATGGGGCCCTTGTTGTGCCCAATGCTAGTGCACCAAATGCAAGGAGGAAGTGTAGACCTTCTACCTGCCCGAGGAAGTCCAACCAACTAGTGGCCAAAAATGCCATGGAGAGGGGGCAGCCCTCTCCTATAAATTGTGAAGGCATATGCTGATCAACGGCTCTAAAGACAACAACTCGGGTGAGGGACCAGCCCTCGACCCACCTTCCTTCATCAGACTGACCAGCAGTCCAAGCTGAACAAAACCTACAGGTTCCACCACCTACCATGGAAAAATTCTTTGTGAATGGTTGGTTCATTGACCACCCTTTCAAGTTCACTACTTAACCGACTATGGGTAGACTCCCCGTAGGTCATTCCCTTCACCTGGCTGACCGATCAGTGGTCTGGCCCATGAAGACGTGGCATCAGCCACTTGCCATGATGAAAACATCAATTAGCCCAGCTGTTGGCTTACTACTTCGGCACCCAGCTCCGCCGATTGGGGGCATGTTCCCCACACAAGTTATTCCTCACGGGGAAGTCCATCCAATGGATCCCCTTGCTGACCAGGGGCAAGGTGCTAGACCCTCTACCATGGTCCCTAACTGAATTTGGCTTCTACTCAATGGAACCAACCTCTATCAAGGTTTGTTGTTCACCATTTCCAGATGAGGGGCTTACGGGCAGAAATCCTAATAGCTGCCACTGCTGAGTACCATGCATGAAGCTCTACTGCAGTTTAGGCTACCCCAGCTCAGCTGATTAGGGGAAGCTCCTTGTTGGTCCTTTCCTTCTTCACGCCGACTAGCTAGCAGTCCGAACCACGAGGATTCAACAGCAAATGCCTGCCGTGAAATTAAACACCAGCAGTTTGAGCCTACGCCTGCAAAACAACAATAGTAGAGTCTCTTCAAGATTCGAGTCAGACATTAGTCTTGCCATCACCTGATGGTTAGCAATGTGCATTGCCCCTGGAATCTCAGTCTCCTGGCTGCCTTCATCCAAACACGACGAGCTCAACTCATTGATCTACTACTTGACAACCAGTTTCTTACTTTCGAGTGGTTGGGTGTCAAAGATAGGGCTCATGCCATGCGCACCATTTGTCGACTCCAGAAACGGGTTCCGTATCGGCACCTCAAGAGAAGGTGAAAGATAGAAGAATTGGGAAAAAAAAGGGGAGTGAATCGAGAAACACTCGGAAAGCGGTAAAAACTCCTCACCTCGGTCCCACACTCACATTGATCCCCGAACTTTCATCTCACGGCGTCGCTCGAGCACCGGAGATGGTTCGGGTCATGTGGGAGGAGAGTGAGGAGGATATGAATTTAGAACATGAATAAAAATAAAGTGTGGTCGCCAGGAGCCGCGGGCTCCGATTTATGTAATGGAAAGAGAAAGAAGTTGACCGTGTGTACCTTAGCGTGGGAGAAAGGGATGTGAGTTCAACCTTCTTCTTCTTCGGCCGGCCGATGAAGAAGAGTCTCCAATCCAATGCAAGCTTGATCAACCTGTGCAACTAGAACAATGAACCAAGTGAAGAGTTTGGTTAGACTTGTGAAGTGTAGTAACTGTAGAGAGAATATGAGAGAGAAGCAATTGGAATCGAACTCACCGGATTGGGGTGAGTCCTAACCCCTTTTTTTGTGTTTTTGATGATGTAAAAATGATGTAAATGAACTAAAATATGCTTTAAAACAGTAAATAAACAGAATTAATGGAGTTTAGAAAGCTTATGGAATGATTTGGCTTGAGTTGAAGCCGAGTTGGTTGAAAACAGCCGGTTCGGGTAGCTTGGTACCCTTCTGGCGCGACTTTGGTGCAGAGGATGTTACGGACGACCCCGATGTCAAAATCGAGTTCCGTTTGTTGGAGTAGACGGAGGACTCAGAGAAGAAGAGTTCCTATGTTGATGACTTCTCCGAAATCCTCCTGTAGAAGTCAGTAAAAATTATGAAAGTGGGCGGATATCAAAAACAGAACCTGGATGCGCGCCCTCAGTGTAGCAACCGCCACGAACAAACAGCAAGTCGGAATGGAGTGCCGTCAGTTGGGGACGAAAGAGGACGAAGAGAGGAACAATTTGTATGTTGAAGACTTTTGCAGCAGAAGCCTCGGATTTTCTCCAGAAGTCGATGAAGATGGTTGATGAAGAACACCCGGATCGAGCCTTCTCCTTCACCTCGGGATCGGTTTCTTGACTTCGGATCGCCTTTGGACGTCGGGACGGCTTTGGAGAAGAGCTGGGACGACCTTGGGACGAGCTAGGCACCGGGGTTCAACCTCCGTTCGTTGAGAATGGCCCTCAATTTATAGGGGAAGAGAGCCGGTGCAAAATTTAGAAACTAGATGTACCGCGCCCCCGCATTTCAAAGGAGACGAGGGCGCGCAGGGCGCGCCCTCAAAACAAGGGCGCGCCCCCAGTTCGGGGGCGCGGTCTGCGCGCCCCCCTGTTTCAAAGGGGGCGGGGGCGCGTTCGGCGTCTCACTGCTAAAAATCGACGGAAACTTCCGGAAATTGCTAAAAATCGACTTGATATACGTAACGCGCCCCCGAACCGGGGGCGCGGTACAAATAAGTGAAAATCCTCCCCCGGCAACCTTCCAAAAACCCGGTTTAGAAGGCGCTAATCGGGGTAATTTCCGATTTAAAGCAACTGACCGCGCCCCCGCTTTTCAAAGGGACCAGGGGCGCGCAGGGCGCGCCCCCAGTTTGAGGGCGCGCAGGGCGCGCCCTCCTCTCTCAAGCGGAGTGGGGGCGCGGTACACTCTCTCTCCTGCGCGCGTGTTCCGCGAGCCGTATCTTGCAAAAGGGATGTCCGATTCGGCTCCCTTTTGTCGCGTTGGAAAGAGGGCCTCCAACCGCACCTCCTCAAGTCGGTAAACCAGCCGGAATGACTCCCGATGTTCGCACGGGGCTTTCTACCGGTTTACCCTCTCGCGGAAAGCCGAAACCCGTGGCGAAGATCCGAAAGAGCACGGTTCCGGTCGAGAAATCTCGGGTCAACTCGGGATGACTTGAAATGATGACCGAACAAGTCCGGTACTATTGGACAATCCGAAGTCATCGAAAAATCTGAGATTAACCCGGTAAACGTGAATCGAAAGCCGTAAAAGCCGCGAAACCCTAAAATTGACCGAACCGGCCTTATAGCCCCGGTTGATAAAATATACGGCTAGAATCGACCCGGATGACCTGAAAAGACCCGGTGATGACCGGAAAGGCCTAACATGTGGCCCGGGATAGCCGTGTCAGCACAGATCGACAAAGCCGTAACGAAAGCCGTCATTGACTGACGCCTACCGAAGTGACTTCTCGGAAACCCTGAATGTTACGGAACACATGCGGGACTCCCGAGACCTTCAATTATGGACCATTCAAGGTCGGTCATCGAGCAGGCTTCGTGTTTTTACAGTTCACGTGCGGCTCTCGCTTGAAGGTTACGGCATTATTTCGGAAATCTTCGGTCCATTCTCAACTCACAAGGGGCTCCACCAATGTCCTTAGCTCATCTCCACGAGGTAATCCGGATCAGATAACGGTCAAATAGAAGATATCGCCTATGGAATAAGAGTCTAGGGCTCCGAATCAAGCCAATTTGGCGTGTCTACAGCTTGCCTCGCCTTGATGTCGGCTTTGCAAGGGAATGGCATGTAGCGGAACGGAGTGAAACGTAGAGAAAGCGTAGTGAAACGAGATGGATCGTAGTGGAATGTAGTGGAGTGAAATGGCGATGGACTGAAAAGGTGGCATCAAGGTGTAGATATAGACACGCTCAACGACCAGATTCGGCAAGACGAATCTCCTCAAGTCTCATGGTTAACCACCATGTTTCATCAAGTCTTCCTATGTTCGATTGGTAAGAGATGTGCCATTGGCACGAGAGAAGAATAGCCAACCCCCAACGCGGTGGGGAGTCCCCGAAACATGGGTTCGTAGGTTCATCATCAGCCGGTAACCCGATCTTTGCGGTGTTCTGTCTTGTGACGGGCTAAAATTTAAAGAGATTTGTTTTGAAAAAGTAAAAGAATACCAATCGAGCACATTCGGGCTCTCTCGATTCATTTAAGTCTTTCAAGAGACAAGATTCAATTCGTAATGGAATGATCTCAGATTCCGAAAGGCAAATGTTTAAGCATAGACCGTGAAGATAATGACGGTGCAAGTTCTGATCAAAATTGAAGGCCCTTGGCGGGACGAAATGGCTGCCACGGTGGGATAAGTAGCAAAAGAAGTTGCGATGGCCTCTGTGGTGAAAAGAATTGAAAGATTTGAGGGCAAAAAGTGGTTACCGAACACGGTGGGATTAATAGACACGGTGGGATATTAGAGAGGTTGGTGGGACTAGAGAATATGGTGAATGACACGGTGGGATTTAGAATGATCGAGAGGGTGAGAAGGTGAAGATTAGGAAATGATGTATGCAATGATAAAATAAAATGTAATGCAATTAATGCTACATGATGCATGTTGGGCTCAAGAAAACAAAACTTGTATAACAAATAGTTGAAGATATAGATTGTCTATGAGGTCAAGATACCCATTCGGGAACTATCGTCCCTCACAGCACAACTTTGGCTTATCCGTGAGCATTAGAGATGACCCGACCGTCGTAGATTTTGATGAAGGGGATCTCGGGTCAAGTCTTCTCCATGCTCATGGTCTCCAACAAATAATGTATAAGTTAATAACACACGACTAGCGACATATATGCTAGTCGGCAAGTTATGGGGGTTTCCCATGTCCGTTCTTCTGTTTCCGCGAGCAATTCCTGTCTTGGCCACTCCTTCTCCTGGAGCATCACCGGAACGAGGCGGTTGCGGCGGTATGGTTTCCATGCCTTCTCCACATGGTCATTCTCCTGGAGTCAGTGGCAATCAGACACTGACATCTGTAGCAGGCTTAATCTTCTTCTTGTGTTGTAGCTGCTTTTCTTCCTTGTTATAGTACCTCTTGCTTCAGTGTTGTTTGACCTATTGGCGAGATTCTCACCCCTCCTTGACTTGTGTTTCTTTCCTGAAATACTTAATAGAAGGGTCAAGTCTGCTCTATGGCTTACCCCCTTGCCCATTGTTGTCTTGCCTTGCTTATATGTCAAGGGGGGTAGCCTTATTAACAAGGTAATATGAACAAAATGACTGAAAATGAATAAGATAAGGGTTAAGAAAGCTTACCGCTATGGTGAGAGTCACACCCTTCTTGATCTTAGCATCCTGAAACACTTGATAAAAGGGGATTAAATCTTCACCATGGCTCATCTCTTTGCCTATTGCTGTCTGCCTTGACTTAGGTCAAAGAGAGGAGCCTTCTTAACAAGGTGTAATAACCTAAATGACCGAAATGAAATAGTTAAGAGAACTTACCTGTCGTTGAGAGAACCTTCTCCTCTTATTTTAAAGTCCCTGAAAACACTTGATAAAAGAGGATTAGATCTTCACAACGACTCATCCCTTTGCCTATTATGGCCAACTTTGACTTAGGTCAAAGGGAGGAGCCCTCTTAATGGGGTGATAATAAAGGTAAATATGCAATGCGGAAATGAAACATGCAAGACATAAAGATAAACATGAATGCTAGCAAAGGCAAAAATCAAGGTTATGCCAAGTTAGATGATGCATTTTTTTAGATTTTTGGAAAGTATTCAATTTTTTTGGATTTTTGAAATTTTTTTTTTTTGATTTTTGAAAATATTTGATTATTATTTTTTTTTTGATTTTTGTGGAGAATGTGCCAGTATTGAGACCTTTCATCGATCTTTGAGTGTTGATCAAGATTCAAGCAATAAGCACCACGTGTGAATAAGGTTCCCTACCCAGAATCTTTCTTTCCCTCTTCTCTTGATCGGTTTGGATTCCCCCTGAGTTTGGACAGTTTACCCTACCCTAGGGGTTTTAAGATGGAAGAATAATAAAGGAAGTCTTTGATAGGATTTGGGGATGTTGAGGAGGGTTTCTCTACTCATGCCCAAATTGCCCGTTGGGGTTCGGCCTCTTCGGGTCTTTTCTACATGTGGCACTTACTTAGACAAGTCTTTGACCTGTGGGGTCATTGCCCATCTTTTGGTGCCTTTTCTTCATTTTCTATTCTTTCGGGTACTCATTCAGACAGGCCCATATTTGTTTAAACCTGTGGGGTTCATTGCCCATCTTTTGGCACCCTTTTGCACCCTATGAGACGGCCTCCTACTAAGGCGGCGGGCATTTTCGATACTATCCTCCTCTAGTCCCCTTCACCTATCTTGGACCGAATAGAAGAGAATAGGGTAAGGTTTCCTTTCCGCCTTCAGGGTTCTGCCTTGCCTCTCTTGAGTGTTGGGCTATCTAGATTCTGGGATCGGGAGGTGTTGTGTGTGCAAGGTGATGTCTACCCTTGACTTCTAGCTAACACCCTTAGATCGATGACTTGATATCATACTAGAAATTCTCCATTTTTTTTTTCTAAGGAAAATATTTTTTGAGGTAAACGCCGTTCCATGGATGGTTCAATTTTTCTCCATCGGCGTTGGTTAGCTCATATGCATTGCCTGGATATTTTTCAGTTATAACAAAAGGCCCTTCCCGGTTAGGTTGCAACTTGGAGCGGGGACCACCCGGCTTAACGAATATACGTTTAACTACCATCTCACCGATTTCGAACTTTCTCTCTACCACCCTCTTTTGATAAAACCTTTTCAATCGGTTCTGATAAGTCCGGGCATGCTCGGAGGCAGCCAACCTTCTTTCATCTAGGAGTTCAAGTTGTGCAAGGAGAGATTCTCGTCTCTCATCAACAGGGATGTCCCTATCGAGTTGAACTCGGAGTGATGGAAGGAGTACTTCGTACGGGACCACCGCTTCCATCCCATATGCGAGAGCATACGGGGTTTGACCAGTAGGGGTCCGTACAGAAGTACGATAAGCCCATAGGGCATCTACAAGCTTATCTGGCCAGTCTGCGAACTTGCTAGACTTACAGGTTTTCTTGATGATTTTAATCAAAGTTTTGTTGGTGGCTTCGCTTGACCATTGCCTTGCGGGTAATAAGGAGATGAATGATGCAATGCGATGCGGTACTGTTGCAAAGATCACGCGGATCTTGAGAGAGAAATTGCGGTCCGTTGTCGGTGACGATGTCGCCGGGTATCCCGAACTCCGGCGATGATGTTGCGTTTGATGAAGGAGCACATTGTTGATGCCTTGATCTCCACGAACGCTTCCGCTTCGCCCACTTGGTGAAGTACTGTTGCCGTCGGGATGAACGATTTGGAACGGATTTCGAGTTAAGATCACTTAGAGGGCCAATGATATCGAAAGCCCACATGGCGAAGGGCCATGGGGCATGAATAGGATGAAGGGAAGATGCGGGAGAATGAATCTTGTCGGCATGGAGTTGGCAAGAATGACAGTGCCGGACAAAGATGGAGCAATCCTCTTCTAGGGTTGGCCAATAATACCCCTGCCTGATGATTTTCTTGGCAAGAGCTTGAGCATTGACATGGCCCCCACAGACCCCGGAATGTGCTTCCTTAAGCACCAATTCTGCCTTTTCTTCATCGACGCATCTCAATAAGATTCCGCTCAGACTCCTCTTGTAGAGCACCCCTCCAAGGATGGTATATCTCTGGGATACTCTCCTGATGGCCTTCTTTTCTTTTGCATTTGATCCAGGTGGATATGTCTGATCTTGACAATACCTTGCGATCTCATCAAACCAAGGCCTCTCACCCTCATCTAACTCTTCCAACTCGACTAGAGAAACTTCCTCTTTCTGCTCTAGATACTCCTTCCTGCCAAATCTCTCCTTAACTTTCAGAAATCGCCCATCCTTAATCGCTGGCATCGACCTTCTACGGACATGGATAGTCCGCACCTGCCTACCTAGCGGGACTGATAGAGATGAAGCTAAGGAGGCAAGGGCATCAGCAAGGATGTTCTGAGATCGAGGAACATGGACAAAAGTAAGTTTGGAAAAGAGCTTGATGTAGCAAGAGGTGAGTTCTTGGTAGGGTTTGAGGTTTGGATGAGAAGTTCGGTATTTGGTTAGGACTTGGCGGAGAATTAGTTGGCTATCACCTATCACCCTTAATTCCGTGGCACCATAGAAATGAGCGGCCTCCAGCCCGGCCAGTAAGGCTTCATATTCAGCTATATTGTTGGTTGCTGGGAAGTCAAGCTGAAATGCCTGTGGAATGGTGACACCCTCGGGTGATAGAAGGACGATTCCTATTCCCTTACCGTGTGAATTCAGAGCCCCGTCAAAATATAATGTCCAAAGGTGGGAAGATCGGATCGACATTAGTTCGTCATCCGGGAGCTCCGATTGGACCGGGTCAAAGAGGGGTATAGGGTGATGGGCTAGATGTTCGGCAATGGCATAGCCCTTAATCGCCTTCTGAGGGACATAGGTGATATCAAACTGAGAGAGGAAGCTCTGCCAACGACCTAATCGATCAGTTAGAACAGTTTTCTCCAGAAGGAATTTGATGGGATTGATGCGGGCAATAAGGTTGACCTCATGAGCTAAGAAATAGTGTTTAAGCTTCTGAACTACCCAGACTAGTGCAGCACAGGTCTTCTCCACTACAGGATACTTCTGCTCGCATGGATCAAAGATCTTTGACAAATAGTAAGTTGCCCTCTCTTTCCCTTCTTCATCAACTTGTGCAAGGACTGCCCCAAGAGAATTCTCCAAAACCGAGATATATAAAACTAAGGGCTTGCCAGGGACTGGTGGTCTAAGCACAAGGGGACTAGCCAGGTATCTTTTCAATCCATCAAATGCATCCTGGCACTTCGAATCCCATTTGAACTCGGCCCCCGCCTTGGTCAACTCATAGAAAGGTTTACACCTTTGGGAGTGTTGTGAGATGAACCGGCGGACAAACTGTAGCCTCCCGATTAATCCTCGAAGTTCTTTCATATTTCTCGGGGGAGGCATACCAATGATTGCCTTGGCCTTGTTTGGGTTTTTCTCTATGCCCCTTTTGCTCACTATGAACCCCAACAGTTTTCCTGAGGACACTCCAAACATGCATTTCTTTGGGTTCATCTTCAATTTATATTCCCTAGCCCTTTGCAAGACCTTTCTTAACACTTCCGGGTGATCTTCTCGGCTTCTGGACTTAATGACCAGGTCGTCCACGTACACCTCTACAAGGGTATGCATCATGTCATGGAAGATAGCCATCATTGCCCTCGATAGGTAGCACCGGCATTCTTCAGTCCAAAGGGCATGACGACATAGCAGTAGGTTCCCCAAGGTGTGGTGAACGAGGTCTTCTCCTGGTCCTCTTCGGCCAACTGAATTTGATTATATCCAGAATAGCCATCCATGAATGACAACATTTCGAATCCAGCAGTGTTATCAACCAGTACGTCAATATGAGGTAGAGGAAAGTCATATTTAGGACACGCTCGGTTCAAGTCCCTGAAGTCTATACAGATCCGAACTCAGCCATCCTTCTTCATGACAGGGACTATGTTTGCCACCCATTGCGGATAAAGGACGACCTTAATGAATCTTGCTTGATGTAACTTGTCGACCTCTTCTTTCATCTTAAGTGCAACATCAGGGTGGAATCTCCTTAATTTTTGTTTCACCGGGGTAGTTCCAGGTTTCAAAGTTAGACGATGTTCAACTAACGAGTTGTCTAACCCCGGCATGTCCTCGTATGTCCATGCGAACGTGTCCTTATATTCTTCCAGAATTTTAATCAAACTCTGTTCCTCAGTGGGAGTGAGGTTTGCGCTTAGGAGGATTGTCTTGGGATCTTCCGGCGTTCCGAGATTCAATTCTTTTGTCGGTTCATCCACCGTGGCTAATGGTTCTTCAAATCTTTTAAGTCCAGATGTATACGCATCAGCCAAGTCCTCAATTCCATCCTCGAAATCAGGATCTTTTTCTGATAAGACCTCGTAAACTCCCAATGTATGATCTACATTGAATTCATCCTCATATTGGATTTCATTAAGCTGGATAGCATTTTCCAAAAAACTTGGCAGCCTTGCACATTCCTTGCATTTTGAGCTATTTGTTGGATATATCTTTCCGGCACACGTTTACCTCGAATTTTCTTCTTTCCTACCCTAACTACTCCTAAAGAAGACGGAATTGAAAAGGTGGTATTAACAATGGGTGAAGGATCGAACAGATCGATCAGTGAGTTGGAGAAGAGGGGTCCCTGGTTGGGAGCACCCTCCGAGACAAGTAGCGACGTCTCCTCGATGGAAAACTGAGTTTGCGAGAGGACGCTTTTTTTTGGGTATTTTGGGTATTTTCAATAACAAAAAGAGAATGAGCCGATGGGGCTCGAGTAGAAATAGAAAGCTTAAGCAAATGGAAGAAAAATGGGCTCGCGGGCCCGATGATGACAAGAAATGGGCAGACAGGCCCAAAGCTAGTGAAAAGATCTAAGGGGCACGTGGGCCCAAATGGTGGGCACGCGGGCCCAAAGCAAGAAAATAAATCTAAAGGGCACGTGGGCCCGACTGGTGGGCATGCGGGCCCAAGTTTGTTGGATGGGCATAGAAGCCCAGTGGAGTAAGAAGATTTGAATGGGCTCTCAGGCCCATTGATCAGTTCAGGTGGCCATTTTGGCCCATAAGTGGGAATTGGGCTAGATAGCCCATCAAGTGAATCTAAGAGGGAGAGAGTGAGGATTTTGAAATACGTGACCGTAGGATACGGTTCACGCGGGATGTTGTTTGGAGGTGGGTTCGAGTGGACAAGTTGTTTAGAGATGGACTTGCCCTTGACTGGGTCTTCCTCCTCTATGAACAACCGAACTAAAGACGAACTCGGGTTGTCCACCTCCTCCTCTCGGCTCTGGTGCCTTCTTCCTCTTGATCGGTTCTTCTTCTTTGTCCCCGGCCATCATCATGGTCTCCCCTTTAATAAAGAATTTTTGGAGTCCCATGGCATTTTTTGGCCGGTAGACCATCCGCGGAGTGAAATCGGGCTCATAGCCAAGCCCGTGTCTCTTTGGTCTTCGTACGGCTTCAATGGGGTGCACAACCCCCTGCAGCCTCCTTTCCCGGCCCCTTTCCCGGCTGATAGCCCATCCCTTTCATCATCCGCAACGCAACCGAATACGGAGGCGTCGTCAATACCATGACCTCGGGTAGCTACGTAGTTGAAACCACCGGCTGGACAGATTTTGATATTGGTAGTGCAGAAGAGGGGTCATCCACGTCATTCAGAATGGGGATGTTGGTTACTTTGATCACCTGACCCTTGTATGGGAACTTCAGACATTGATGATTAGTGGAGGCAACAACTCCTATTGCCTCAAGGTACGGGCGTCCCAAGATAGCTTTGAATGTAGGGTCTAATTCTAAAACGTGAAACTCGGCGGTGACAGCACACGGTCCGAGCCCTACTTTCAATGTAACCACCCCTCGTGCCGGCTTTCGGGAGTTGTCATATGCGGTCACCGTGACGGCAGAAGGCTCGATTTCTTCATCGGAGATGCCGCAAAGTTGCAATGTTTCTGGCGGCATGACATTTATGGATGCTCCGGTGTCAATCAAGCAGGACTTGATCTCCACGCCTCGGATGACTACTGCGACGCGCAAGGCGTACTTTCTGATCTCTGGCCGTGCCAACTCCTCCTGTGTAAAGGTGAGTGCCGGATGTTCACTCCTCGGGGTCAGGACAGCAATGATCTTCTCAGGCGGGAGGTCCTCATTGACCATGACCCGCTGTAAGTATTGTTGCAAGATGTCCTGATGATTCTTCGACCTCTTTATCAGCTCTAGAATTGAAATCCGTGCCGGCATTTTGTCCAAGTGCTTCAATAGATCATATGCCGTGCCGGGCAACGGTTCTTCTACCACCTCCTCTTCTGCTCGCTCCCGTGGTTGTATCCCGACCGGGGAAGACCCTTTGGAACATCCTCCCGCTACGAAGTACCGGCGCCGGCGTGGTAGGGGAAGTGGTGATGATGGTGATGGTAGGGTTGTTTGGTAGGTTGAGGAGCCCATGGTAGGTAGGGGTGGTGAGGATCGGATGATGAGAGGTCGTGGATTGGTGGAGGCCGGTATGTTGGGTGATGGTTGGGGTGTTGGTGGTGATGGTCTAATGATGAGGGGTCGTGGGGTGGCGGATCGGTAGGTTAGGTGATGTACGGGGTGTTGGTGGCGGTCTAATGATTAGACGCCGTGGAGCATTAATGGTGGTTGGTGGGCTAGGTTGGAGTGCTCGTTGGGAGGCTGGTGGTGGTCTAATGATTAAGCGTCGTGGAGGGTTAATGGATGGTGAGGGTAGTGGTGTTTGGATAGTTTGTGGGCTGGTGGCAACTCTCGGTATGGAGAGTATGGTGCGGTTTGTACGCGGGGTCGGTATGGCGGGCACGGAGCTGATTTGATCCTCGACCTGCCAACCCTGGGAATGGTGGGTTGACTCCTCGATGGCGGAGTGGACGAGGCCGAGTCGTTGGTTTGGTGGTGCTGGTGCCGGTGCTTGTACGGGTGCATGTACCGGGAGCGGATCTTGGACTATGCCCAGGCCGGGCTGCTGTTGTACTTGCTGTCGCCGAGGTTGATTCTGCCGTGCCTTCATGGCTTGTATAGACTCTCCCATCTGTGCCCAGTCAATGTTCCCCTGATCGTTGAGGTCATGAATGTAATCTTTAAACTGGAAACAGACATCCACCGTGTGCCCAGGATACCGATGGTAAGCGCAGTATTTTGTCATGTCAACATTTGCTGGCCATCCTTCTCTCTCCTTTGGAAGCTCTAGCTGCTGTTCAGCCATCAATGCATTGAAAATGTCGACGAGGGGGAATGGCAGTTGAGGGTAGTATTCTCTCTTGGGTCCCCCCCTCCTAAGTCGGTTGGCTGGTGGTGGCACTTGGTTGTAGGCTTGTTGTGGTGGTGGTGGTCGGTTGTAGACATGTTGTTGTTGAGGCGCTCGGTTGTAGGCATTTGGTTGCTGGGGCGCCCGGTTGTAGGTGGGGTGGTGTGGTGGTGCTCGGTTGTATGCAAGTTGTTGTTGTGGCTGAGGAGCTGGTTGAGGGGCTGGGCGGTATTGTTGATTGGGTGGTGGGTTCCGGTATTGGCTTTGACGGTCCCCCCCCTGGTTCCCCATGGCATTGATGCTCTCATTATTTACTACCCCTTCGGTGGTGGGTCCTACCGGTGTAGGCTTTCTAGTATTACGGGGCTTGGTGTCGAACGGGTTGATCATGGATGCATCCTTAAAGTGGGTTTGGAGGTAGCGGGCACTATCACACAGTTCACTCATGGTTGTTGGACGGTGCATGATCAGAAGGTTGCGAAGGTTAGGCGTTGTGTTCCCAATGAGCATCCTCACCTGCTCCCCCTCTGAGATGGTATCCACAAGCCTCTCGGCCATTCCCCTCCACCGCTCAGCAAATCGGGCACAGTGCTCATCCGGCCTCATCTTTTCAGCAAGTAGGTCAGTTATCGAGCGGTGGCCCCACCCTATCCTTGTACCTCTCGTAGAAACTTTGTCTTGACAATGTCGAAATCCGCCGCCTCAATGGAATCAAGAGAATAGAACCAGTCAAGGGCGGCTCCATCCAATGACCGACGGAATAGGAAGGCAAGGGCTTTGCGGTCATTTTTCCAGAATGAGGAGTCATAGAGAAAGCTCTTTAGATGGTTGAAAGGATTACCAGTCCCGTTGTAACGTTGGAAGACTGGTATCTCCGAAGGAGGAAGGTGTAAAGGCGGGAAGGATGGGACAGAGATTTCGGGGATGGCTTTAGAATCGAGGCGGTGCCTCATCTCTTCGAAGCGCTCATCCATCCGGTTGATCTTGTTCATTAACACTGGGTGAGGCTGGATTCTGAGCCGCGGGAGCAAAGTGTTTACTTGATTGGGTTGGAAGAGGTGGGTTGGAAATAGGAGCTGGTGCGGAATTGTGTGAATGCCCCACAACGGGATGAGTAGAGACACGGCAAGGTTGCCCGGGAGAAGAGATGATTAAGGGCTTGACCGCCGGTTGGGGTGGTGAGGGGGCTTGATTTCCCTCGATCGGAGCTTGATTGGTGGGCATCTTGCCCTTAGTGGCATATTGGACAATTGCAAAGGCCTCGGGATCAAGGTGAAGAGATAGATCCTTGAGAGCTTGTTCTATAATATGTGAAGTGGATCGGTGAGCGGGATCTTGGACCTCAGGTTCCATCACGGCATTAACATGGCCATCTGGTTGGACCATGGGTTGCTGAAGCTCGTAGTGACCCATCTCGTACTCCTCTTCTTGGCCGCAGTAGTCCGACATCCCGATGTGTCTTCCGGACCTTAGAGTGGGCATCCTGTCAAATTCCCTTACAAAATGGTTGAAAGAAAGCAAATGAAAGGTGTAAACGCAAAGAGAGTTTTTTTTGTTTGGTTATGGTTGTTTGTTTGATTTGATTTGGTTTCAATTTTGTTGTTTGGCAAGCAAGTTGAACATAAAAATTAAAGGGATTTTTTTTTTTAGGTGTTTTGAAAGAGATTTTTTTTTCTTTTCAATTGTTGTGAGCAAGCAAGTTATGCAAACAAGGTTTTAAAATGACTACTCGACAATTATTGGGTTGAAACCTTAGATTAGATAGATTGTTAGCAATTGTTCACTCAAATTGGGTATGGTTCCTATTGCTTCAATCTTCAAGACCTAAGGTTATCACTCATTCACCACGAGTAGGTACTTGGGTTCTTCGGGTTTTGGGAAAGTGGTACAACCGGCCCAATCGTGCGGAGAGGAATACTCCACGGATGGGGACTTACGGAGGTCTTGATGGAAACCACCAAATCAACTAGGAAGGAATATCCCAGAAGAGAGGTAAGAATCCACCAAGAAGGTGTTTGGAGGGTGAGGGTGTGTTGGGAGAGAGAGCCCCCGCCTCGAATGCCCTACGGATCGGAACGAGTCCGGTACCCGATGCAAAGCTAATGCAAAAATGAAAAATGGAGGGTAGAAGGAGAAGAAGCAATCAATATGCAAACATGAATGAAAGCTATTAAATAAGTCAAGCAAGTGAATGCAAACAAGATAAGCAATGAGAAAGTAAAACAAGTAACTAGAAACTAGCAACTAAAAATGTGGTTCGCGCGGGAACCGGCTTGTGTTGGAGTGTTCAAGTGTGGAGAAATCTGAAGTTAAAGTAAAAGGATGGTCCACGCGGGGACCGAATTGAAAATAAAGTGGCTCACGCGGGAGCCGAGTTTCGGAAAAGTAGGTGGTTCACGTGGGAACCGGTTTTTGAAGGAAAATGGGTGGTTCACGCGGGAACCGGTTTGTTTGATTGGAAAAAGGAAAGGAGGGCCACGTGGGGCCAATCTAATTGGTGCAAAGGGGTGGTCCACGCGGGGACCGATCTGAAAGTGAGTTGGTTCACGCGGGAACCGAGTTGGAAAAGAAAGGTGGTTCACGCGGGAACCGGTTTTTGAAGGAAAATGGGTGGTTCACGCGGGAACCGGTTTGTTTGATTGGAAAAAGGAAAGGAGGGCCACGTGGGGCCAATCTAAAGGTGCTGCAAAGGGGTGGTCCACGCGGGGACCGATCTGAAAGTAAGTTGGTTCACGCGGGAACCGAGTTGGAAAAGAAAGGTGGTTCACGCGGGAACCGGTTTATAAGAAGAAAAGTGGTTCACGCGGGAACCGGGCTGAAATTAAAGACAAGAAATCAAGTCCACATGGGGGACAATCTTAAAGGAAGAGTAATCAGCAAGTTTTTAAAAGTAAATTGACATGGAAAAGGGTAAAGGACAAGCCGGTTCACGCGGGAACCAAGTCGGAAAACAACTAGTTGCACGGATCAATCAAGCTAGCACGGTTGAAGACATTGGTTGTCCCACCGTGGTCGCCAAAAAGCTGTCGACTCCAGAAACGGGTTCCGTATCGGCACCTCAAGAGAAGGTGAAAGATAGAAGAATTGGGAAAAAAAAGGGGAGTGAATCGAGAAACACTCGGAAAGCGGTAAAAACTCCTCACCTCGGTCCCACACTCACATTGATCCCCGAACTTTCATCTCACGGCGTCGCTCGAGCACCGGAGATGGTTCGGGTCATGTGGGAGGAGAGTGAGGAGGATATGAATTTAGAACATGAATAAAAATAAAGTGTGGTCGCCAGGAGCCGCGGGCTCCGATTTATGTAATGGAAAGAGAAAGAAGTTGACCGTGTGTACCTTAGCGTGGGAGAAAGGGATGTGAGTTCAACCTTCTTCTTCTTCGGCCGGCCGATGAAGAAGAGTCTCCAATCCAATGCTAGCTTGATCAACTTGTGCAACTAGAACAATGAACCAAGTGAAGAGTTTGGTTAGACTTGTGAAGTGTAGTAACCGTAGAGAGATTATGAGAGAGAAGCAATTGGAATCGAACTCACCGGATTGGGGTGAGTCCTAACCCCTTTTTTTGTGTTTTTGATGATGTAAAAATGATGTAAATGAACTAAAATATGCTTTAAAACAGTAAATAAACAGAATTAATGGAGTTTAGAAAGCTTATGGAATGATTTGGCTTGAGTTGAAGCCGAGTTGGTTGAAAACAGCCGGTTCGGGTAGCTTGGTACCCTTCTGGCGCGACTTTGGTGCAGAGGATGTTACGGACGACCCCGATGTCAAAATCGAGTTCCGTTTGTTGGAGTAGACGGAGGACTCAGAGAAGAAGAGTTCCTATGTTGATGACTTCTCCGAAATCCTCCTGTAGAAGTCAGTAAAAATTATGAAAGTGGGCGGATATCAAAAACAGAACCTGGATGCGCGCCCTCAGTGTAGCAACCGCCACGAACAAACAGCAAGTCGGAATGGAGTGCCGTCAGTTGGGGACGAAAGAGGACGAAGAGAGGAACAATTTGTATGTTGAAGACTTTTGCAGCAGAAGCCTCGGATTTTCTCCAGAAGTCGATGAAGATGGTTGATGAAGAACACCCGGATCGAGCCTTCTCCTTCACCTCGGGATCGGTTTCTTGACTTCGGATCGCCTTTGGACGTCGGGACGGCTTTGGAGAAGAGCTGGGACGACCTTGGGACGAGCTAGGCACCGGGGTTCAACCTCCGTTCGTTGAGAATGGCCCTCAATTTATAGGGGAAGAGAGCCGGTGCAAAATTTAGAAACTGGGTGTACCGCGCCCCCGCATTTCAAAGGAGACGAGGGCGCGCAGGGCGCGCCCTCAAACCAAGGGCGCGCAGGGCGCACCCCCAGTTCGGGGGCGCGGTCTGCGCGCCCCCCTGTTTCAAAGGGGGCGGGGGCGCGTTCGGCGTCTCACTGCTAAAAATCGACGGAAACTTCCGGAAATTGCTAAAAATCGACTTGATATACGTAACGCGCCCCCGAACCGGGGGCGCGGTACAAATAAGTGAAAATCCTCCCCCGGCAACCTTCCAAAAACCCGGTTTAGAAGGCGCTAATCGGGGTAATTTCCGATTTAAAGCAACTGACCGCGCCCCCGCTTTTCAAAGGGACCAGGGGCGCGCAGGGCGCGCCCTCCTCTCTCAAGCGGAGTGGGGGCGCGGTACACTCTCTCTCCTGCGCGCGTGTTCCGCGAGCCGTATCTTGCAAACGGGATGTCCGATTCGGCTCCCGTTTGTCGCGTTGGAAAGAGGGCCTCCAACCGCACCTCCTCAAGTCGGTAAACCAGCCGGAATGACTCCCGATGTTCGCACGGGGCTTTCTACCGGTTTACCCTCTCGCGGAAAGCCGAAACCCGGTGCGAAGATCCGAAAGAGCACGGTTCCGGTCGAGAAATCTCGGGTCAACTCGGGATGACTTGAAATGATGACCGAACAAGTCCGGTACTATTGGACAATCCGAAGTCATCGAAAAATCTGAGATTAACCCGGTAAACGTGAATCGAAAGCCGTAAAAGCCGCGAAACCCTAAAATTGACCGAACCGGCCTTATAGCCCCGGTTGATAAAATATACGGCTAGAATCGACCCGGATGACCTGAAAAGACCCGGTGATGACCGGAAAGGCCTAACATGTGGCCCGGGATAGCCGTGTCAGCACAGATCGACAAAGCCGTAACGAAAGCCGTCATTGACTGACGCCTACCGAAGTGACTTCTCGGAAACCCTAAATGTTACGGAACACATGCGGGACTCCCGAGACCTTCAATTATGGACCATTCAAGGTCGGTCATCGAGCAGGCTTCGTGTTTTTACAGTTCACGTGCGGCTCTCGCTTGAAGGTTACGGCATTATTTCGGAAATCTTCGGTCCATTCTCAACTCACAAGGGGCTCCACCAATGTCCTTAGCTCATCTCCACGAGGTAATCCGGATCAGATAACGGTCAAATAGAAGATATCGCCTATGGAATAAGAGTCTAGGGCTCCGAATCAAGCCAATTTGGCGTGTCTACACCATTGTTGCTGCACTAGCTACACAATAGAAGCTCAAGTCTTCTATCCAACTTAAGAAGATCGGCCGACCAATGGCCAAGCAGGACAAGGAGTGGGGGAAACCCTCTCCTTTGAAACTTGAAAACATGAGCCAACCTACTATGGTTATAAAGGTGGCAGTCCGGGTGAGGGATCAGCTCTTAGCCCATATTCCTCAACTAGATTGATCAGCCATCTTACCCAGAGAGAGCCGGTAGGCCCCAACACTTGTCATAAAAAGAAATTTTCCTTACATTTGGTTTGTATGCCGACCGACTCTTCCAACACTTTGTTCTACTGACTGGTGGCAAGTTCCCCGTTCAAGATACTCCATGCCTAGGGTCCCAGACAGTGGACTCTCATGCCGACCGAGGGCAAGGTTCTAGACCCTCTGCCCAGGTCCTTATATAAATTTGACCGATCAGTGGTCTGACTTGAAGATAGCTAGCAGACAGCAACACCTGCTGTTAGAAAATTCTAGCAATTGAGGGGCCAGCTGATCAACATTGTCCATGCTCGGCTCAAGCAACTAAGGGCAGCCTTCTTGTCCAAGCCACTCTCCAACAAGCTGATTGACCAGCGGTCTAGTCCTTAGGTCATCCTACTAACTTACCATTGCTGATTGGTGGCAAGTTTCCCGCACAAGCTACACCCCACCGAGAGCCCCGGATAGCGGACTCTCGTACCGACCTGGGGCAAGGATCCAAACCCTCTGCCCTAGTCCTCAAACAAATGTGGCTACCAAATACCAATGTTTCCCCAGTGGAGCTTCTACCTTCTAAGCTTGGTCATTTACAACGCTCGGATGCAAGCCCTTCCAGGTTGAAACCCTGGCCTTGACCACACTGAGGGCCATTCTTATATTGTTGCTCTATGTCCTCCTTTCCATAACTTTTTTCAGAAAATCATCGCCACTTTAACCATTCTGATTATGGTGCTACAAGCCTCTATCACTCACGCCTGTTCAGACTTAGTGATGCTTTGAACTATCCACCTTAGTGGTTTAAAAAAATATTCCCCAGCCTTGGCTTTTCAGCCCACATGGCCCAACAAAAAAAACAAACACATACACACACACACACACACCACTTTCCTCCCATTTCAGATGACATCCAACACTTTTACCATCTTGGCCATTCTGGCCCGTATGGCCCTAAAACCTCTACTACCCTGATCACCCTGATCTTGGTAGCCTACTCAACTTGCTACCTTGACCACTCGTTCATACAGTGAGGCTATTGTAAATGCCTCTTTGGCTTCAATAGTCTCTCTCATTCTTGCCTTTTGTGCAAACCTTTAAATCAGCCCCTTTGAGGCTATCTCTCTCATTGGTCCCTCTGTGACCATCTCTTCCCTCTATGCAAGCCTTCCCTAAAGTCCATCACATTAAGGCTCCTCTTCGCCCCTTTGTGGCACCTTAGTTCTACCCTTTGTGTAGACCCTTGGGAATACAGCCCCCCTGAGGCTCCCATTTACCCCCTTTGTGGCATTTTAGTTCTACCCTTTGTGTAGACACTTGGGAATCCAACCCCTTGAAGCTCCCATTTGCCCCTTTGTGGCATTTTAATTTTACCCTTTGTGTAGAACCTTGGGAATCCAGCCCCTTTGAGGCTCCCTTTCGCCCTTTGTAGCATTTTAGTCCTACCCTATGTGTAGACACTTGGGAATCTAGCCCCTTGAAGTTCCCATTTCCCTCTTTGTGGCATTTTAATTCTACCCTTTGTGTAGACCCTTGGGAATCCAGCCCCTTTGAGGCTCCCTTTCGCCCTTTGTGGCATTCTAGTCTTACCCTTTGTGTAGACACTTGGGATTCAGCCCCTTTGAGGCTCCCTTTTGCCCCTTTATGGCATTTTACTTCTACCCTTTGTGTAGACTCTTGGGAATCCAGCCCCTTTGAGGCTCCCCTTTGCCCCTTTGTGGCATTTTAGTCCTACCCTTTGCGTAGACCCTTGGAAATCTAGCCCCTTTGAGGCTCCCTACTTAGCCATTATGAGGCTCTTTATAGGTCCCTCTATGACCTCTTATTGCTACCATTTGTGCTAGCTTTTCTTAAAAATCTAGTCCCTTTGAGACTCCATGCTCACCCCTTTGAGACTTTGTTTCGCCTTTAGTGCAAATGTTTACAAAAGGATAGCTCCTTTGTGGTTCCTTACTAGCCCCATTGTGGCTCTTAAACTTTGCTTTTTAGGCAAGATTGAAGCTCCTTTGTGTTAGCTTCATGAGCCTTCATTAGACCTTCATGCCAAGTTGCCTTTCATACTTGGATTGGTCTTATCTTTTTTCTTCCCCTTTGAGTAGGTTTCAAATTCGACCATCATGCCAAGTTGCCTTTCATACTTGGATTGGTCTTATCTTACTTGAAATCCCCTTTGAGTAGGTTTCAAATTGTGACCCTCAGGCTAAGTTACCTTTCTCACTTGGATTGGCCTTATCCTACTGAGGAAACACCTTTATGATAGTTTCTCTACTTATCCATTTAAAACCTCCCTTTTGTGTCAGTTTGAACCCACATGCCAAGTTGCCCTCCGCACTTGGATTGGCCTCATCCTCTTGAGAAATCCCCTTTGTGTCAGTTTCTCCATTCACCTAGCTAAAGCCCCCTTGTGTTAGGTATCTCAACTCTTCTCGAACCCCCATGTTGAATTACCTCTAATTTTGACTTGGTTCATTCTTACGGAATATGGCTTGAGGGAAGCCTTGATTCCCTACAAAAAAAAAAAGAAAAAGAGATGGAAAAAAAGAAAGAGAATGGGCTAAAAATGGAGATGCCTGATGGACTTAGTCAATCAAACAAAGTGATCAGCTAAGGGTAAAAATGTCAAAATAATCCAGTCAAGGTGGAGGCCTGCAAAAGAGCCTTGAGCAAAATTGGGTAACCTTGCTGTGTGAAAATCTCACAATGGGACACACAGGCAAAATTGAAAAGGGGTCAGCCTGGGTGAAAACTCCAGAAAGGAGCAGTCAGGTTGATTTAAAAAAAAAAACATTCTTGGCCATGGTTAGCTAGTCTCCATGGCTCATTAAAAATTCCAGTCCATCATGATCCTCCCGGTATGCACGGTTTGAAAGGTCATCCAAACTTGTACCATCTTGACCACTCAAGTCATTTTGGTTCACAAAACCTCTATGTCATCCCGACCACTCCGGTCTTGATGATCTACAAGAAAAAAAAAACATTCTCAAAGTTGTCTGGAACCTTATTATGGGCGATTTCAAAACCCACACCACCTTGGCTACTCCAACTTTGGTGGTCCAAAGAAAAAGCTTCTCATCCTTCGGACTACCATTTTAGATCATGTTCGAAAATGAAAAATATCTTTAGGGCCACTATAGCTCCTTTTGGATTCATCCCTAGGGCCACAACAGCTCCTTGGAACATCAAACTATCCTTAGGGCCACTACCGCTCCTTTGGATTCATCCCTGTGGCCACAACAGCCTCCTTCGGTCATCAAACCTATCCTTACAACCACTACAGTTTCTTTGGATTCATCCCCGGGGCCACAACAGCTCCTTCGGTCTTCAAACCTATCCTTACAACCACTACAGCTTTCTTTGGATACATCCTTAGGACCACAACAGCTCCTTTGGGCATAAAGCTCTTCCTTGGGACCACAACAACACCTATGGAACCAAAACTCTTCTTGGGACTACAAATTCTCCCTAGAATCCCCACCATAGGACCACAATGTTCTTGGAATCCAAAAATCTTTCACATAGCCCCTTTGAGGCTCCCATTCGCCCCTTTGTGGCACTCTTGTCCTACACCATGTGTAGACCTATGGGACACCAGCCCCTTTGAGGCTCCCATTCGCCCCTTTGTGGCACTCTATTCCTACACCTTGTGTAGACTCATGGGACACCAGCCCCTTTGAGGCTCCCATTCGCCCCGTTGTGGCACTCTATTCCTACACCTTGTGTAGACCCATGGGACACCAGCCCCTTTGAGGCTCCCATTCGCCCGTTTGTGGCACTTTAGTCCTACCGTTTGTGTGGACCCTTGGGAAATCAGCCCCTTTGAGGCTCCCATTCGCCCCTTTGTGGCACTCTATTCCTACACCTTGTGTAGACTCATGGGACACCAGCCCCTTTGAGGCTCCCATTCACCCCTTTGTGGCACTATTAGTCCTACCCTTTTGTGTGGACCCCTAGGAAACAACCTTTGAGATTTCCTACTGGACCCTTTGTAGTCCTCAAACTTTGCCTTGTAGGCAAGCCCGAAACCCCTTTGTGTTGGTTTTACAACCTTATTAGGCCCCCAAGCCAAGTTTCCCCTAGCACTTGGATTGGTCTCACATTCACTCGACCCTCATGCCAAGTTGCTTTCCCCTACTTGGATTGGTCTTGCCTTGATTGAAACTCTCTCTGTCTCAGTTTCAAAATTTGACCCTCATGCTGAGTTGCCTTAGGCACTTTGATTGGTCATATCTTGTTTGAAACCCCCTTTGAGATGGTTTCAGTATTGGTCCTCCATGCCAAGCAGCCTTCTGCACTTGGATTGATCTTATGCTCTTCAGAACCCCCTTTGCGTTGGTTTCACACCTATTTGATTAGTCCCTCGTGCCAAGTAGCCTTCTGCACTTGGATTGGTCTTATCCTTGTCAGGAACCCCCTCTGTGTTGGTTTCTCCACTCACTTGTTTGAAGCCCCTTGATTGGTTTCACAACTTTGGTTGAACCCCGTGTTGAGTTATCACAAATCTCAACTTTGGTTCATTCGATTTGCATATGGCTTGAGGGAAGCCGTAATTCCCTATACAACAGAGAGAGAGAGAAAAGAAAAAAAGAGAGAGAAAAAAAGAGAAGAAGAAAAGAAAAAAAGAGAAAAGAAAAGAAAAGCGAGAAAAAGAAGAGAGAAGACACGGCTAGAGTGAAAACCGTAAAGGGCACTCTAAGTAAAATCGAGTAACCCCGCTACATGAAAACCTCTGCGGAGGCGTGTAGGCAAAACATCAAGGGGGCTGGTCTGGGTGAAAATCTTGCAAAAGACAGTCAGATCAGTAAACAAAAAAAACAAAAAACAAAAAACAAAGAAAATGAAAGACTAGCTCATTCAGAGAGCTTGCTTGTTGGGGAGCATGCAAGAATTGACACCATCAAATGTGTCTATCGAATGGAGGATGGGCAACCAAACAAAAAAAGAAGCCAAGGCTGGTCATGTACAAGGGCCCAAGCCCTTCTCGATCTGAAGAAGCTCATATGGCGGGAGCGGTGGATAGATTGCCAAAGATAGAGTTGAACAAATATCGGAGGCCAACTTACATGGGCGGTCCCTTCTCGACTCCCATCTCCAAGAACCTCGCCATGGGGGGCATTTGTTGGCATCAATTTTTTCCGCTTAGCTTGCTTGATCCAAGCTTCAGCAATGCCGAAGCCGGTGCAGAAAAATCTGACCCAGATTCAAAAAATTCATGAATAGATGATGTAAACAGGCTTTGGAAATGCCTTGGCATGGCCTTACATGCTACAGATGGCCAAGATAATGTGCTCATTTCATAGCCCCGGTCAAGAGCTTCGCAACGGTGCCCAAAACATGAAAAACGGACACCGGAAGGCCGAAATGACCATTTTGCCCCTGACACTTTGGGACAAATTGGGACTCTAACATGGCATTCCAACTTTACCACATTGTCAAGATTGGATAGAGCTAGGCAATGCTCGAAACGGATCAAAAATCCGACCCCCGGATGAAGAGATATGCAAGAAAGAGCAAATTCGGACGGAAAGACGTATGTTCTCGCACCAGGGGCATAATGGTCCGATTAGGTCTGGATCGACCCATGGGCTGAAAATTTCATTTTTCATGACCCAAAACTTTGATCTCATGAATATTTATGCATGAAAAATAAATTTGGCCAATGGGAGAAGGCAATTGCATTCAATTACAGTTTCTGGCATTACCAACGGCCGAGATCGCACCGATCAGAGAAACTAGCTAAATCAGGAGATCCGTTGCAATTCAAGTGATCTCAACCACACATAAGGATGGAACATAAGATCAATGGCCATCAGGGCATGATCTGGAATTTTTTAAAGTCAATTTGATATTTATTTAATTGGTTTTGGTCGGAGTTAATGCTAGCCATTGGATCGGGAGCACTTTGATTAAACCAGGGTTAAAACTAACCCAAGATGGGCTAACCCAACCTGTCATGGTCGAATTCCATCCTCCCTCATCTGACATGTGTGCAAAAAGCCCTAGAAAATAGGGGAGGGAGGCGCACCCACCTCCTCCTTCCTTGGCTAGTGGGTCCCACTCAACCACTTCCCTCAACCACCTCCCATGGCTTATCCCTATCTCTCCCTTGGTTTATATTCATTCTAACTAATCCTACAACTAACAAAGCTTATCCTCATCCAAGCCTTGGTCGAACCAGCCTTCTCTCCACTTGTCATGTGCGCACACCTCCTTGAAAGGAGGAGATGGTGCGCACCCTTCTCTCCCTCTCTTTCTAGTTGGCGCATAATCATCCTCAACAACCGACTATGGGTTATCCTTATCATCCCCAACCTCCCTTGAGTTATCCTTATCTTCTCTCAACAACCTCCAGCCTTATCTCCTCCTGGAGATGGCGCCCCTCAGCCCCTATAAAAGCCCCCTCAGCTGGCCTTGTGCAGGAAAAGTTGATCACCCTGCGGAAGCCCTGCCTCTCCTCCCTCTACCCTGCTCCAAGACAGCTTCTCCTTGCTTGGACGTCTTCATCAGCAAGTCAGCAACCTCTCCAGCCCCCTTTTTGTGTTCCAAGTGAAGAATAAGAAGGAGAAAAGGCCTCCCTCCAGCAGGCGCGCCAACAGCAGGTGCAACCAGCCCACCTGATTGGTGTGCTAACTTCAGCAAGTGCAGCAAGCTCTCTTCATTCCTTTGCTCCATCCATCAACATCAGCAAGGAGAAGAACCCCTTTTCTCATCCAACAGCAATAGAATAAGGGTTTGGTGGCACCTTCAGCCCATCATTTTCAACACCACCTGCAGTGCAAGAGAGAAGAAAAAAACCGGTGAGTTGAAAAAGTGTGTTCCAATGTAGCCTTTCAATTCAACTCTTCCCCTTCTCTTCTCTACCCCTCTCCATGGTGTCATACCCTCTGAGTAATGCCCATTCAACCCCTTTGAGTGACCTTCATGTTTGTCTACAGAAAGCCCCAAGTGTACCCTCTATTTGGCCATCACAAAAACAGCCCCTTGCTGCCCCTTAAAACAGGCCTCTGAACCAGCCCCTTTGTGCACCCTTTTGGCCCTCCATGTTGGCCTCTAAACCTTCTACTATCATTCTTGGTTTGACCCTACTGATGGTCACTTGGGCATGCACCTCCTGCCTCCCCTAATCAGGCCCCGAATGGCATGCAAAATAGGCCCCCTTGCTGGCCCAAATTCTGCCCCCATTGTGAGCACTCATGTCAGGCCCCTTTGATGGTCACCTAGTTTGCCCTCTGTGCAACACACCCAATACAGCTTCTACAGCACCCCCAAACAAACCAAACATCCTCTTTGATGTGTGGAAGGAGGGTCGACACTTTGAGACTCTCGGAATCCGCCGGACGGACCGAGACTACTCGGGCGGGCCTTCAATTCTCATGCCCTTTGTGCATTCCTAAAACCAGTCCTAGTTCATACCTAAACCTACCCCTTGTGCAGTCCTACCAAAGCTCACCTAAACAACACCTTAGCCAACCCATTCCAGCCCCTCTGAGGCTCACCTAGCCCGCTGCTACAGCAAGATGTCAAGGTGCACAAATGGAGGGCAAATCAGGCCAACCGGGCCATGGAGGTGCAAAGCAGGCCCATTGGGTCAGGAAGTTCAAAGCAGGCCGCTAGGACCCATGAAGCACAAGATTGGGCCAACCGGGCCGACATAGCATGAAGACCAGCCCATTGTGCTGATGAAGCTGGCCCATTGGGCTTTGGACTCTTAAAATAAATCTTAATTAAATCTGAAGGCGAAATGCCAAAATTAAATAAGGAGTTAGCACCACCACGTGGGCGCTCCACCATGGGCAGCTAGCCCGGACCCGTATCCGGTATGTTGACCCGGACGTAGGCATGGGACACGCTTCCCACTGCAGACGGACCCTTCCCACTACTTGGAAAGTCAAATGACTATGCCTTGTAGGACGGGTAAAATTCCACACCGATTGGAAAATAAGGCGGCATGCTGCCAAAATTTTCCCAATCAAGTGGTATTTTACACCAAGGGAAGGACATTCACACATTTGCACTTCGACCGGCATTGAACATGGCATATGAACTGCCACATCTGATGTACACCGGCATGAGCATAAATATTCACTGAACATTCCAAGTGCCGAGTTGATTGCGTGTGACTGGGCATCGACACTAGCCCGACAGACCGGATGTGATGCAAACCAAACAATTAAAACAAACCGAAACAAATAACACTCAAATCCAAGTCAAATCAAAATATGAAATCAACATTTTAAACCACATCCAAATCAATTCATAAATCAACATAAAACAACTTCAAACAAAATCTAATCAAACTTGTTTGCATCTCATCGGGCCTGAAAGGCCGGGGCCCTTTGTGTTCTTTATATGTTGTGGATGTGCACGCTCTCGTCAAACAAGATCGCTATGGCAGTTAATCAAGGGTGTTCGAGTGTTTGCTCGATGTAAATGAACATTGGATATTCGCACCATCCAATGGAGAGAGGTCAAAAAAATTTTCACAGAACCCGAACCTCGGTTCTATACTCTTCTAATATCACCTGGACTATCTAGTAGTTTTTATGGTCTATCACCTATTTTACTAGAAAATTCAGGTACGATATTTTCAACATTCAAAAAAAAAACAAATCTTTTAAACACATTTCAAGAATCAAAAATGATTCCCGAGGTTCCCACATCGTCGTACTCATCTCAATCCTCTTATCAATTTTTTTCAGGTAATCAAGTTTAGCGCAGCGGAAGCGTGGTGGATCGATTCTCGAGAAGACAATTAGATGATCTTTATGTCATAGATTGATATATGTTTTTAGATTGTATTATTACCATGATATTATTAGAAGGAATCTTGGGAATTGTGATATTAGTCTTATTTTTTCCAAATCGATATATTTTAAGAGTTATTTTCCCCGGTTACGTCATTGGATTATGTTCCGTTGTGCAGGATTAAATCCAGGGCGTGACATAATTTCTTCTCACCACACCCCTCCCAAGTATGGATCTCACACCCTTGAAGTTCACCGTGATGTATCGACGAAGAAGGGTTATGCTCTATTTATAGAGCTTTTGGAGGATGCTCACGATCTCATCCTCACATATGTGGATAGGCTTCAACCATCTCCACAAATACATGCCTCTGACTTCTTGGATGGATGAAGACCCATGCACGCAAATCTAGGAAGAGATGTGGTGGTCCATGTCGCTCATCCTCGCAGCCTTCTCGCGAGGATTGAGTCCATGCATGCATGTCTACACGTGAAGATGAGATGTGCATAACACAAACAACAAATAGTTCCATCTAAAATAAAATGGCAACACACTAAAAGGAAACTCAAATGACCTAAATATAAGGGTGATCACTTGTCACCAAACTCTTTGGATCCTTGAGTGGGCACTACACCAAAATATAAATATAAGGGTGATCACTTGTCACCAAACTCTTTGGATCCTTGAGTGGGCACTACACCAAAATAGACTTTTAACGTCAATTATATTTGCTAGTAAAAGTATCGCATTTGCTACTAAAACAAATTAGTTGCCATACATATTTTGACTACTATAGATGCCGTCACTAAAAGTATATAGTAGCCATTATTTTAATTTGCTACTAAATTAATATTTACTAGCAATTTTAATTGTCTCTATATACATTTACAATTGTCACTCTATCTTATTAGTCACAAAAGAATTAGTGATATTTGATTTATCTGCTATAGATAACAAAAGAAAATAATTCAAATAGCCACTAAAACTACTATATTATAATGACAATTAGATTGGCTACTAAAGATACATATAACGGAAATTTCATTTTCTATTAATCATTCATTGTAGCATTTTATTATATATTATAATAACAAATTAAAAAATTATTAATTATGTAGTATTCTATTAATGACAAATACAAGCATTGCTAATGTTAATAATGACATCTATTTTATTGATAATTGATTTAAACCTAATCAATTTAAACCTATTACATTTCCATATTCAATGTATATTACTTGGTAGAATCACAATGTGATGCACCCATTCAAACACGCATAGTCAAAGATATTAATTTCCATATTTACCCAAAGTACAAATTTAGTAAAAGTACATTTAATTTCTTTCTCATGTACCTATTCATACACATTCAATAAAAAATGTTAATTTTCATTTCTTTATCTTATTACAATAAAGTACATTAAGCCGTATAAATTCACTGTGTACGCATCTCTCACACTCCAAAATGTGAAATAAGTGCTGCTTCTAAACATTCTTCCTATCCCTTCCTCTTTCCTCCCCAGAAAACCTCTCCCAATGCCAGTGATCGTATCAGATGTGAGACCTTTTGATTTATCATTACAAAGCCTCTTAAGCTCGAAGCTTCGTCGTCCTTCAGTTCCAACTATTGTTGAATTCCTGTAAGAGAATCAACACGGAAAGAAAAATGTAAAATAAACAAGTAGGAGCAAAGATTATTGACATATCTTTGTTCTTACCAAGAAGATTGTACTGAATAACTTCCAATTATTTATCTGTTACGTTAGGAATCTTGTAAGAAGACAAAAAAAATAAAGGGACAATCAAACAACCACTAAACACCAACAAGACAATGGTTTGCCTTCACAAATTACAAGCCAGGAGATACATACTTTTGTCTTCCTCTTGCTATCAAGGGTCATTGATAACTGCTAAATTTCCATAGTCTATTGTTTGCATATATAAAAAGCATGTTAACAACTTAAACATTACTTCTGTGGAAGACAGACAAAAAATATACAAGGAAAATAACATCAGTGAAACAAAAGTAAAACAACATAGCAACTATATTGTTCAACAAATAGCACATGAAATTATGAAACACGAAGCAATTGGTTCTACCATTCTATGCAATTACTTGTACTGTATACTCATTATTTCTATCTAAGTTTCACTTATGTTCCTGCATCATTGTATTGCTTCTGCAGTAGAAACATGAAACAAAATTTCTTCAAGTTGTAAGAAATATTTATTTTCTGAACAAGGAGCAAGAATATTGAAATTTTGCCTATCGTTGCAACTTGCAAGATAGAATATTAAAGATATATGTGTTTTGTTTGTGTTAAAGGGGATTGAAATAGAAACCGTAATAGCTATCAGATATGACACACATGTCAAATGTTCAGGGATAGTACAACTTTTTTGTTCAAATAGTTAAATGATAGAAATGTACATATTATTAAAAGTTGAGTTCTTAGTAGAATCATTTTACTTTTTTTTCTTGTGGTCCTCAATGCCTATTAAAATGGTAATCGGGCTTATTTGGCCTTGTGAATCGTATGATGAACACATAGTATGTTATCATTTAAATCTTGCTTAATAGGGTGTTTGGATATTATTTTTTTCTTTTTTTACCTAAATTTTAAAACTGAAGAAGGTAACGTGTTTGGTTATATTTTTGCAGCGCTCCTCTTTTTTTAAAAACAAGAAAACCTCCTTGTAATGTCTCTCTTGGAAACAAAACAAAGGAAGGGTTGTTTATTTCCAAGAGAGAAGCGGCCGACGCCCGTGCCTTCCTCTCTTGATGCCCCTATCTCCCTCTCATCGGGTTCTACTGGGATGCCGCTGCCTTCTTGCCCAGCGGGGTGGATGCCGTTGCTGCCGCACCCCACTCCTCCGGCGGCCATCAGCCACCGAAGTGATCCCCCCTCTCCCTCTCGCAAGGTTCTACTCGCCGTCTCCCTAGAACCCCACCCCGTCTTGCCCAGTCGGGTGGACGCCGCTGCCACCAACCAGCAAAGCGATCCGCCCCCTCTCACCATCTCCAGGGAACCCCGCCTTGTCTTGCCCAGCCGGGTGGACACCGCTGCCGCCGCACCCCACTCCTCCACCAGCCGCCAACCAGCGAATCACTCCTCTGATCTCAGCTGCCAGAGCAGGTACACCCTCTCTCTATCATAGATCTTCTTGGTCTTCCTCTCACGGAGGCCCCATCTTTAACCTCGCTGCAGCACCAGCGTCGGCCCACCAGGTATTCAAATGTCGTAAACAGGGGGAGGACTTGCTCGGTCTCCCTCTCGCAGCAGCCCCATCTTTAACCTCGCTGCAACACAGATGGAGATGGATGCACAACTATTGTAGCTCTGTTCGGGATCTGACGGCGGGACTGTAGGCACCCGGAAATGGCTCGCATGGCGGTTCGTCCCCTTCCTTTCTCCTCTTCTTCTGGGGGAGAAGAGTTAGTGGTGTGTGTGTGTGTGTGGTCGCCAGGAGCCAAAGCCTCCAAAATGTGATTAAGTGTAAGGTAAACGGAATGAGAAAGCAAGTTTGACTGTCGTACCTTTTGAAATGGGGAGATTGCTAGGTTCTAACTTCTCCTCTCTCAGCCGGCCGAAGGAGGAGAGCTTTAATGAGCTCTTTTACTTCCGATCGGGTAGAAGCTTCTCCTCGATCGGGTTCACCCAAGAATGTCCTGTGGAGAAACACGAAAACAAGCAAAGATCGTTAGCTCTGGCGTGAGTATAGTATCATGCTTGGCGGGAATCTTAAACATACAAAAGGAAATGAACTGACCGGATTGGGAAGAAATTCCAACCCCTATTTTTGGTATATTTTTAAGTATACGGAAGATACAAAATGACTTAAATCATGCTAAATGAAGTGATAATATGTTCTAAGATGAAAATAGAAAACGAAGATCCGATCGGACAGGCGATCGGACTTCGAAAAGTGCAAAACTGGCTTATATCCCTGCTGGCGCCCTATATATAGGGCGCTAGCTGCAGGTGCCCCACTTATGGGGCGCGTTGACCAAGGTCAAAGCGCCCTGTATATGGGGCACTAAGTCTGGCTCGGGCAGATTTTCTTTCCCTCTTCGCGATACTACTCCGGAGTGTTGGGCGGCTTCCGGAACGAAGTAAGGGCACCTCCTTGTAGCCAATATGCAAATGAAGCTAGTAGTGGGTGATTTGTGTGCTGGATGAAAGAGGAGAGAAGGATAGAGGCTTTCAAAGTGGAGGAAAAACCCTGTTTCTGGATGGCAGAGACAACAAGTTTTTGAGATTTTTGGGGGCGATTTTGGATCAGTTTGAAGGCTTATAGGAGATGCAAATGGCTTAGAAACGTGGTATTGGATGAGCTCTAGGGTGGTACGGAGTTGGAACTCCTTCCAGTTCCAAATGGGGGTCTAATTATTGCCCAAAAGAGGGTACTTTGGCCATTTCCGAAAAGTAGTTCCACACAGTAAAGTGCCCTATATATAGGGCGCCAGCATCATGAGGTATGTCAAATCGATAAGACGAGTCCTTGTGAGTGGTCAAATCGGCCGGTCGAGTCAATTTGACCAAGTGCCAGGTGCCCTATATATAGGGCGTCAGGTGCCCTATATACAGGGTGCTTTGACCCCGATCAACGCCCTATCGATCTTCTTTGGAATGTGCTGAAAAACCTAATTCTTTCGGAAAACACGGTTCCCTTGAAAGGTTACTAAAAAATTCTTCATGAAAACAAGAATTTTAAGCTCTTCAACTAGGCCAAAATTGCGTGTCCACAGCTTGCCTCGCCTTGGTGTCGGCTTTGTAGGGGAATGACACGAATGTAGCGCAGACGAATGAAGTGGTAATGGACTGAAAAGGTGATGCCAAGATGTAGATTTAGACACGCCCTCATTGGCCTAGTTGAGTGGAATGAAACTTTACCGGACTTCGATGTTGCCTTTCGTCTTATCGGAACCTTCCCTTTGGTTGAAGAACAGTACTGAAAATAACTAAAATCCCGCGTGGGGGAGAATTGTTACCGGCTAGGACCCAAATTGCATGGTGTGCTGGACTTGGTAGGAAGTAAATTGAGAAAAGTAAAGAGGAAACAGGCGATCAACAAAGGTTGGGTTCTTCAAATTCATCAGGTTTGCTCAGAACTACCGGTGTAGTTTGGAATGGAATAACTTCCCGTTTTGATGAAATCATCGTTGAAACATAGTTAAAACCGATCTTCCGGGCAGACCAAAGCCCCATCTAAGAGCTGTAGAAAGACTGTAATGGTAGGGTTGGCATGAAAGATGAGTATGATGATGCATGAGATGATGTGTAACGATGCATGATGCATGCTAGGTTTAAAGAAATACAAATAAGTATAAGAAAATAGTTGAAGATATAGGTCAAATGCAACGGGTCAGGACATCCGTGAAGACACCGTCGTCCCCGTTTATTTGACTTTGGCTTATCCGCGGGCCTAAAAAGTGGCTGAATCCTTCATCAATTTTGTTGAAGGGGTTCTCAGACTCAGCCCTCTTAGACCCGAGGTTTTCAACGATACATGCGAGATTATGATAAATAAACGGTCCATGTAAGGCTCCAGGCGCCCTGTTTATAGGGCGCCTGGTACCCTATTTATAGGGCGCCTGACGCCCTACTTATAGGGCGCCAAGTGCCCTGATTGCAGGGTGCATGGTGCCCTGTTTATAGGGTGCCTGGTGCCCTATTTATAGGGCACCAGGTGCCCTGTTTATAAGGTACCAGGTGCCTTATAAGCGGGGCACCTGCGCGGAATTTGTTTTTGCTTCTTCCCGAGGTGGCCTTGTGGGGTCTATAAGAGGGGGGGGACCCCCCCTTCTTCTCCCCCACATCAGCTACAGTGCTCTCCCCATTCGTTGTTCTGATGGCTTCTTCCTCCTCCCGTCCGACTTGCCCAATAGAGATGAAGAGCTTTTCCGAGGTCCCGTGCCATATCCGGAACTGAGTATCCATGAGAGTGGTAGTGACCTTATTAGGCACCCCTTCTTGTTTCGCTCCGAAGTTTCCTTTCTTGATTGCATGGTTATTCTGCAGGACATTCCAATCTTCCCCGGCGCTCGTCGTTATGGACATGTGCTGTGGATTGCTCGACTTATGGCCGCCATCAACATCCATGTGCGGTCTATTCTGAGCGGGTGGGGCTTTTCTGGCATTCTGGTCCATGCCAACCACCTTCTCAAATATTTCTGGGACTTCTCTCTGGAAGGAGCACTTCTCGAGATGTGGCATCCCGACACGCACACCTTCGTCTTTGACACCTTTGAGTGTACCATTCTTTTGGAAGAGGTGAAACTATTTCTAGGGCTACGTGCTATGCCTGCTATGGCCATGCCATGTTTATTCCTGCTGGACCGGTTACCGATTTAGACTTCCTTCGCGGCTTTATGACCACTGGAGAGGCTCGGTCCACTATGGTAGGTGGGCATAATTACACCGAGGCACTGGCAGATTGGTCTAATGGCATGATTCAGGATGCCGGTGACAATGAAGCTCTACTTTTGCCGGGTGCTAAAGGTGTCGCTGCCTGCCTTGCCTCGGTACTCCTCTACCCGTGTGAGGATGGGTGGCTTGATCCCACTTGCCTTACTTGCATTCAAGGCATCTGGTCCAATGAGTGCATAGCCCACTCGGTGTTGGGCTATCTCTATGATGGCATGACCTCTGCTAGTGTTGACAGGCCCATGTTTGGCAGTATCCTTCTATTCATATGCTGGGCTGACTGGCACTTCAAGTTTGATGTGTGCTTTGGACCGGCCACAGCTTCCTGGCTCTTTGCTCAAAGCCCTCTCCAGCCTCTCACTAATCGTCTTCTTATGGAATACAAAGTAATCAACAAGTGCCCCTCAGTGAAGACCCGTGCTGACTGGTGTGCGTACTTTTTTGCCATGAGCTACGCCAGATTTGTCCGTCCTACTGAGGCTATCATGCGCCAGAATGTTCACGCTTCTACCACTCCTGGGGTGGATCTTCGATTGATTACTGGTTCTTCCTTCATCATCTACAACTCACATCGGTGCTTTCTACAATTGGGTCAACCACGGCTCAAGGTTCCTCGCCTCTCCCACATTCCGTCTGTCAAGGATCGTCAATCGGGCATGGCAGCTAACGATGAAGAATGCCAGAGCATTCTCGCTATTTGGGGAATTTTCAAGAGTTTTTCTCCGAGCGCCTATATGGAAGAATACGAAGTCTGGAAGAGTCGGTACGTGGCGAGACTGAGGAAGCTCCCCAGCTGATGTCTTGTATTTTCTTTTAGTTGCATCCAGTTGTATGTTGTCTGCTTTTGTTGTGTCTAGGACTTGATCAGTGTAGGTCTAGGACTTGCTTAGTGTAGCTCTTTTCATTCCAGTTGTGTCCGAGTCCTGTCAATGTTAGTAACCAACAAAATCTGTGAAAAAGGAATCAATCATCAATGTTTGCTGACAAATTCATGTTTTTCTATGAAGAATATAGTTTGAAATCATGTTCTATACAATTTTAAAAATTTTGAAAATTTTGGCTGTGACGGTTTATATTTCCACCCCTGCACCCTTCTCTCATTTTACCATCAACTTTTCGAGCTTTTCTATTGAGCGGGGCCCTTCTGGAACGTGCAGCGTGCCGTGCAGACCCCAGAGTAAGTTTCTTCCAACTGTAAACTTGTAGTTTATTCTGTTATGTTCATTTTTCGCAGAAGGGACCAAACCGATCCAGGGTCGTTCTGGATCAGAACGGGAAGAGAGAAGGGGGCCAAGCCCCCTCGCGCCCCTTTGATGGGGCGCTAGGAAGAGCCTAGCGCCCCATCAAAGGGACGCCAGGCACCCTCCCATAAATGGGGCACCTGGTCACCAGGCCCTCGTCTTCTTCATTCTTCCATTCCTGACTTGTTTTTGATACTTAGAAATGATGCAGATGACGAAGAGGTTCCGTGTTGAGCGTGGCAGAGCCTCCAATTCCGCCGAAGCCTCCAGTTCCACTGGGGCTTCTAGTTCGGCCGTTCCTGGCCCGTCGGGGCCACCTTCCCTTCATCCGCCTCCGGCCATCACGGTAACTGATTTTTGACTTTCCCCTTTTGAATTATTCATAAATTGCCATTTCTAACATGATTGCTTGTTTGTGCAGGGGAAGATCAAGTCCCGAATATCCTGGGAGATGGTCTTACATGCTTAACAGGGGTTGCAGGCTTTCCAGAAGGCGTGACTGGATGCAATGGGCTTCGGCCCGTTGCTTCGTTGTTCCACCCTCTGGAAGGACCTCCCCTTGATCCAGGCTCTGAGGGAGAGATGGGATTCTACTACCCATTCCTTCCTCTTTCCCTGGGGGCACATGGTGCCTACTTTGGAGGATGTCTCTCGGATGATGGGGGCTCCGTGTTCATGGTCGCATCGTTACCGGCAAGACCTACCGTGACTACTCGGCCATGGTCCAAGACTTTTTGGGTCATCCAATCCTACACTGCCCCGGCAGACAGCGCGTTATGAAGCGCACAGACGTGGGGGACTTGCTTGGATTGGGTAAGGCAAGTGTGGGGAAGGATGACATGGTGGCGGATGTTCTTCCCATGTTGATGGAATACGTGAAGGGCCACCTGCTCGGTGAGGAGGGTACCATCCAGGCTGATTTTGATCTCCGCCGATTCCTCCTCTTCTTCTTGACCTGTCTTCTGCTAGCCTCAAAGATGGACAGGGTGCATCTACGGTTTCTCCCGTTCCTTGTTGACCTGTCAAAGGTTGGCGAATATGCTTGGGGGGCTGCTATGCTGGCACACCTATTCTCTTCGCTAGCGATGGAGAGCGGCCCGGTCTCCGTAGCCGATTTTACTCCATTCCTTCAGATATGCCTTGTCTCTTTTATTCATTATCAATTCTGCCTTGTTTATGTTGACTAATTAAGTTTATTGGTAGGTCTGGAGTTATTATCATATCCCACTGGGTCGTGCCTTGCTGAAGGAGGACCCTGAGTATCCACTCATCGGCAGCTGGGTCGCCAGCCGATCTGCCTCTTCTCATCCTTACCAGGTGGAGAACCTGAGGAGGCAGCTACTCTGCTTCCCCCACCATGAGGTATCCTGTCCCTTTTTCCTTTCAACTTTTTTGGTTCTTCTTATTTACTGTCATGCCTTGCTTTTTCAGGTGGTGTGGCACCCATATTCTGACATTCACCTAGATCAGCAGCCGTGGGTGTCGGAGAGTCGTCCGGTCTTTGGCCATGACACCTTTCTGATTTTCCTGAATGAGATGGAGCCTTTGTGGGTGCGTCTCACGATGCGCTCACTGGGGCTCCACAAGGAGTGGGTTGACCTTCCTCCCTACCCACGCCTGGGTCGTTCCACCTGCGGCCTGATCAGGAGATTGACTGGGAGGGCCAATTCGGCATTCGGATTTGTAAGAGGGGTGGTACCCCAGTGACCTCCAGTGCTTTTGACAGCAGCGACTATCTGCGCCGCTACATGGCGACTTTTGCCAACCTTTTCATCGAGGGTGGCGAGGTATGCATTCATTGTTCCTGACACTGTTCTTTCCTTGTTTGGTATCTGACTGTTTGTTGCTTGCAGAGTATACAGGAGGAGTTGTCTCGCTTGAGGGCAGGGACAGCGTCTCTGGAGACAGAGCTGGAGCGATAGGTATTTTCTCTGCTTCGTACCTTTCCCATTGCCTGTTAACTAATCCTTCTTTCTTTCTTTCAGCAGCATTGCTACCGAGGTGCACGCCGACAGCTGCGTGGGCATGATGATGAGGTGATGTTTCTTTTCATTCTTTTACTGTCCTGAATAGATGATTCTCACTGTTTCCCTTGCCCCTTTTCAGATCGTGAGGCTTCGTGAGCGTTTGGCCGAGTTAGAGTTGGGTGCTCGACCGACTGTTCCTAAGCCGGCGGTCTTTGGTGAGCCTTCGGAGGCACCTTTCGAGCCGTTCGACTTCAGCCAGCCCATGGGTCCTGAGCTTCCTCCTTACCATCTGCCAGCTGATCCTCCCCACTTCATTCCCACTGACCCTAGGAGTAGCTCTTCCGAGATGGGTCTTCTTCTTGAGGTGATCATCATTTTCTTTCTTATGCTATCTCTTTCATTTATTTGCCTTGCTAATTTTTCTTTCTTTCTTGTAGATTGCTCACCTGAAGGAGCGGGTGCAGACCCATAGCACTGAGGTGAATTTCTATGACTTGCTTATGTTCCATTTTGCTTGATTCTGACATTCTTTCTACTTGTAGAACAAAGATCTTTGGGCTAGGATCTCTGATCTTTCTGCGGGGGGTGTTCCGCATTCTGACAGCGGAACCTCAGATCTCTGGGATAGGGTACATGTTCTTTTGCTTTGTTTGTCATTGTCATCTTTCTTTCCTGACACTTTTCTTGGTAGGTGATGGAGCTACAGAGGGAGCTCAGGCTCGAGCCAATCGTAGGTGCTACGGATCCTGGTCCTTCTTCCTCTTCTGAGGTGCGGAGTCTTTATTCAGATTTTTTTGAACTTGGAACTCATGGACTGATGCTTCTTCTTTTGTTTTTCAGACTGCTCAGAGGATAGAGGAGCTGACACAATAGGTATGAGTTTGATTCTTATCCTTAACTGTTTCTTCTATAGCTGATACATCTCTATGTTATCTTGTAGGTTGGGAGGCTGGAGGCTCGTGTGGCTGAGCTATCACGACTTGAGTCTGAGCAGATCCTTCGCTTCCTCCTCGACCATTCTTTAGAGCTCCTTCGATTGGAGGCAGAGCATCGACAGATGATGATGCAGGCGCTCCATTCTCGGTCTCGGAGCCATTTTCACCTCTCCGACTCTCGCGGGACCACGCTGAGAGGACCTACTCACTCGGGTTCTTCTCAGACTAGTAGTCATAGGAGGAGAGGTGAGGAGAGACATGCCATGCCACCTCCGGGTGATCAGGCTACGGCAGAAGGAGGCGGTGATTTGTGATGTGCCGACCCCTTCTTTGTTCATGATGTACCTTTCTCTTACATAGTGACATTTGCTTTTCTTCTTGGCTCCCTGCATTTACTTAGAAAGCATTTAAAACTTTATTTAGGCTTAGTCCCTTGCGAGAAGAGGGCAAAATTGCCTTGATCTTTTGTCAAGGGACAGCCCTTATCAAGGTAAAATAATAGGAAAATATAAGTATGCACAAAAGAAAATATGCAAGACTGAAATTAAACATGAATGCAAAGGCAACTAGTCAGTTAGACAGCAAATTTTTAGGTGTTTTGAAATTTTTTATTTGTTTGGGTTTTGATGGTTTTTTAATATTTTTGGTGTTTTGAAGCTTTATGATTTTTTTGGTGTTTTAGATTTTTACTTTTTTAAAAGTTTTGATTTTATGAATTTGTTTGGTATTTTCGAAGTATTTGATTTATTTTGGTTTGGTGTGAAAGAAACGACCATCTCATCCTTTGCCTTGCTTGCCATAGGTGCCCCTCATCGTTACCTAAGGGTTAAGAGTAGGCATCACGTGTAAGAAACTGCCTAGTCCAAAATCTTCTGACCTTCCGCCTTCGATAGGCTATGGCTTTTCTTGGATCCAGTCGGTCAACCCTGCTCGCAAGGTTAAAGAGGGGAGAGGATTGATGGTAAGTCCTTAATAAGATTCAGGGGTGTCGAATTTGTTTCTTTACTAGTGACCGCGTTGCCCATATGGGATTTGACATCCTCGGGTCCTTCTTTGTAGCCCTCTTTGATGGCCCACATTCAAACAGGTCTTTCTTCTTTTGCTTTATTTTGACCCGAGGGGTTCATTGCCCATCTTTTGGAGCCTTTTTTTTGGGCTTTTGTTGGTACACATTCAGACATGCCTATTCTTTTGCCGACCTGAGGGGTCATTGCCCATCTTTTGGCACCTTTTCTTTTTAAGAAGTCAGACCTTCAGAGGCATCTTCCTACTAAGGCAATGGGCATTTTCAATACTCCTTATTCTAACCCCTTTCATCCCTTCTGGACCGAAATAAGAAGAGAATGAGATAGGGTTGACCTTCTTTTGCCAAGTGTTGCCTAGCTTTCTCTCTAACTTCCAATCATCGAATTCTGAAACCTAAGTGTGTAGTGTGTACAGTATGATGCCTATCCTTATTTCCCCAAGTGACAAGTTGGTGCACAGGACAAGCAAGCGTTAGATGTTATCATCATTCTTCACACCTTTGGATTTTATATATTTTTGTGACTTTTGCTTTTCCTTTAAGGGAAATATTTTTTGAGATATACACCATTCCAGGGATGAGCTAGTTCTTCTCCTTCTACATTAGTTAGCTTATATGAATTACTAGGATAAACTGCTGAGATTACATACAGACCCTCCCAATTAGGTTGAAGTTTGGAGCGGGGACCGCCTGGCTTGACGAATATCTTTTAAGCACAACCTCGCCGATTTCAAATTTTCTTTCCACAACCCTCTTCTGATAAAATCTTTTAAGTCTATTTTGATAAGATCTAGCATGTTCGGCAGCGGCCAGCCTCCTTTCGTCCAAGAGTTCGAGTTGCGCGAGAAGGGAATCTCGACGTTCATCCATTGGGGTATCTCGATTGATCTGGACTCGGAGGGAAGGGATGAGTACTTTGTATGGTACTACCGCCTCCATCCCAAATTCCAAAGCATAGGGGGTTTGACCCGTTGGGGTTCGAATAGAAGTGCGGTAGGCCCATAGAGTATCAACTAACTTATCTGGCCAGTCTGCGAACTTGCTAGACTTACAAGTTTTCTTAATGATTTTTATCAGAGTTTTATTTATGGCTTATGCTTGACCATTGTCTTGAGGATAATATGGAGATGAATGATGCAATTTGATGCAATACCTGTTTAAAGGTCGCGCAGCTCCTGAGAGATGAATTGTGGTCCATTGTCAGTGATGATGTCGCCTAGGATCATGAACCTAGCCATGATGTTACGTTTGATGAAGGTACAGACTGTTGATGCCTTGATTTCCACGTATGCTTCCGCTTCCACCCACTTAGTGAAGTACTCCGTTGCCGTTAGGATGAAAGACTTGGTTTTGTTTGTGGAGTTTGGGTCACCAAGGGGTCCGATAACATCAAAAGCCCACATAGCGAAAGGCCATGGGGCATGAATCGGGTGACGGGAGAGTGAATCTTGTTGGCGTGAAGTTGACACGCCGGACAAAGATTGAGCAATCTTCTTGGTGAGGGCTTGAGCATTTACATGGCCTCCACATACTCCGAAATGTGCTTCTTTAAGCACCAATTCAGCCTCTTCCTCATCTACGCATCTTAATAGAATGCCGGCCAGGCTCCTTTTATAAAGCACTCCACCTAATATGGTGTATCTCTGGGAGATTCTTCTTATGGTTTTCTTCTCTTCGGTAGTTGATCCTGGTGGATATGTTTGATCCTGACAGTAATTCGCAATCTCATGATACCATGGTTTATCACCCTCTTCTAATTCTTCCAACTCCACCAAAGACACTTCCTCCTTTTGCTCAATGTATTCCTTCCTTTCGAACTCTTCTTTAACTTTTAAGAATCGTGCATCTTCTACTGCCAGAATGGTACGACGACGGACATAGATCATAGATCGTCCTAACCTGTCTGCCTAGTGGGACAGATAGTGAAGTTGCCAGGGAAGCAAGAGCATCGGCAAGAATATTTTGAGCACGAGGAACATGATGAATTCGAGTTTGGAGAATAGCTTGATGTAATAGGCGGTGAGTTCTTGGTATGGTCTGAGCCCAGGATGAGATGTGCGGTATTTGGCAAGCACTTGGTGGAGAATCAACTGACTATCACCGATCACCCTTAGTTTAGTGACACCATAGAAGTGAGCGACCTCCAGTCTGGCCAGTAAGGCTTCATACTCAGCTATATTGTTTGTTGCTGGAAAATGGAGCTGAAAAGCCTATGGAATGGTGACACCTTCGGGTGATAGAAGAATGATCCATATCCCTCTACCCTGGGAGTTTAATGCCCCGTCAAAATATAAAGTCCATAGATTGGAAGATTGAATGGACATCGATTCTTCGTCAGAGAATTCCGATTGGATAGGGTCAAAGATTGGGGTAGGATGATGGGCAAGGTGTTCAGTAATTGCATATCCTTTGATCGCCTTCTATTGGATATAGGTGATGTCAAATTGAGAGAGAAAGCTTTGCCAGCGTGCCAACCGGTCAGTCAGGACAGATTTTTCAAGAAGAAATTTGATGAGATTCATACGAGCAATGAGATTATCATCGTGAGCCAGAAAGTAGTGTTTAAGCTTCTAGACCACCCAAACCAGGGCAACACAAGTTTTTTCCATGGTTGTATACGTCTGCTCACAAGGATCAAAGATTTTGGACAAATAGTATGCTACTCGCTCTTTCCCTTCGTCATCTAATTGTGCCAATACTGCTCCAAGGGATCCTTCCAAAACCGAGATGTATAAGATTAAGGGTTTGCTGGGAACCAGTGGTCTGAGCACAGGTGGGCTTGACAAATATTTCTTTAAACCATCGAATGCCTCCTGGCATCTTGGATCCCATCTGAATTTGTCCTTCGCCTTGGTTAACTCATAGAAAGGTTTACACCTTTGGGAGTGTTGTGAGATAAACCGGCGAACAAATTGTAGCCTACCAATCAACCCTCTCAGCTCTTTTAAGTTCTTTGGTGGAGGTATATCAATGATGGCCTTGGCCTTGTTGAGATCGATTTCGATGCCTCTTTTACTGACGATGAACCCAAGTAATTTTTCGGATGATACTCCAAAGACACACTTCTTGGGGTTTATTTTAAGCTTATATTCCATGACTCGTTGCAAAACCCTTTTTAACAGCTCGGCATGTTCATCTTGCGTCCAAGATTTAACCACTAGATCATCCACATACACCTTTACAAATTTATGCATCATATCATGAAATATTGCCACCATGGCCCTTTGATAAGTTGCTCTGGCATTCTTTAATCCAAAGGGCATAACGACGTAGCAATAAGTTCCCCAAGGTGTAGTGAACGAGGTCTTCTCTTGATCCTCTTCTGCTAACCGGATTTGATTATACTCTGAATATCCATCCATGAATGATAGGGTTTCATATCCAGCTGTGTTATCAACAAGAACATCGATATGAGGAAGGGGGAAATCATCTTTCGGACACGCTCGGTTTAAGTCCCTGAAGTCAATACAAATTCGAACCTTTCCATACTTCTTCATGACCGAGACTATATTTGCCACCCATTGTGGATAAAAGACGACTCTTATGAATTTTGCTTGGTGTAGCTTATCGACCTCTTCCTTCATCTTCAGTGCTATGTCTCGGTGGAATCTCCTTAACTTTTGCTTGATCAGGGTAGCTTCAGATTTTAAAGTTAATCGATGCTCCACCAATGATTTGTCTAACCCCGGCATATCTTCATATGTCCAAGCAAACATGTCCTTGTATTCTTGTAGTACCCCCATTAGCTTCTGTTCTTCTAAAGGGGTGAGGTTGGCACTGATGAAGATATTCTTAGGATCTTTCGGTGTTCCAAGATTAAGTTCCTTAGTCGGTTCATCCACCGTGACTGATGGTTCTTCAAATCTCTTCAATCCGGATGCGTAAGCATCAGCCAAATCCTCCTCTTCATCCTCAGTATCAGGATCCATTTTCGATACAACCTCATAAACCCCCAAAGTTGGATCAATGTTGTCCTTTTCCTCATCGGATTTCATTCAACTAGATCGCATTTTCTAGATACTCTGGTAGCTTGGCACATTCTAAGCTTTTCTGAGTTAACCGATGCAGATATCTTTCTAGAACTCTCCTACCTCTGATTTTTGACCTATTTTTGTTGGAAACTAAACCTAAATAAGAAGAAGGTAAACAAGGGGAGGAAAAGGAGGTTGAGGGAGTAGAATTTATTGTAGAGGATGAAGGGCAAAGGAGATCGATCAGAGATCGGGTGTTCTCCCGGTTTGGATCATCCTTCGGAGTGAGTTGGGATGCTTCTTCGATTGAAACTTGGGTTGAGAACAGGACATTTTTTTTTATCTTTTCGAGAAGTACTAAACATGAACATAGAGGGGGTTTGGTCGGTGGTGGTTTCTGGTGCGGGCTGGGATATTGATAGGGAAGGGAACAAATCGAGCAAAGATGGGTAAAGAGAGAATCCATCTTTGCTGCCTGGTGAATCTGACGGTGAACTTGTTGGGAATAAGTCTGTTAGATCCATGGAGATGACAAGAGGTGAATGCTCCTGATTCTGATTGCCAGAAGGCTTGCTATGGAATAATTCGCCACTTGACCCTTCTTCAGAGAATAACCATGATATGTCAAGATACGACTCATCTTCTAGGCTGTCAACCTTCTTTCTCTTTGCCTGTTCTTGTGGTTCTTGTTCTTCAATCATCTGTATTGTCTCCCTCTTGTCGAAGAACTTGTGCAGACACCCCTTGAAGTATTTTTGACTGATCTTTTGGCCATTATCGCATGTCCCATCGTATCCTATCCCGTTCCTTGATGTTGTCTTTACTAGCTGGATGGGCTCTACGATGCCCTGCAGTTCTCTTCACAACCCTTGGCCTTCTTGATATCCCAGATTTTCCATCATACGCCACCCAAGGGTCTTGGTAGCATCCTTCTTTCTTTTCCAAACTTGCCTAGGCTGCCTTCCATCCTTTGGCAGATCAAGGATTGTGAAGACCGGTTGATTTGGCAAGCCAGGAGGGAGAGTAACCAGGCAGTCCACAGGCATACTTACCACCTTAATGACTTGGCCCTTGAAGGGAAACTTGATGCACTGGTGATTGGTTGAGGCTACGGCCTCTAGTGCCTCAAGATAAGGCCTTCCCAAGATGGCTTTGTAAGTTGGGTCCATGTCTAGGATGTGGAAGTCAATAGTAACAACTCGGGGTCCAAGCTTTACTTCGAGTGTAACCATGCCATGGGCGGGCCTCTTGGAATTGTCATATGCTGTTACAGTGATCTATGATGGCCGAATATCCTCTTCTGGGATTTCACATAGTTGTAGCGTTTTCGGTGGCAAGACATTGATAGAAGCACCGGTATCAACTAAACAAGACTTGACGTCTGTTTCGTTGATGCTGATAGTGATACAAAGTGCATATTTCCTTGTTTCTAGTTCGGCCAACTCTTCTTTGGTGAAAGTGGGGGCGGGGTGTTCACTTCTCGGAGTCAGGACTGATGCAATTTTCTCAGGGGGGAGGGTTTCATTGACCATTACTCTTTGTAAATACTGTTGAAGAACTTCCTGGTGAACCTTGAACCTTTTGATCAGCTCTAGAATAGAAATTCGTGCAGGAGTTTTGTCGAGGTGTTTCAGCAAGTTGTAAGATGTCCCTGGCATTGGTTCTTCTGGGTGTTCTTCTTCTTCTTCTTGTGATCGCCCTGGTTGACCAGTCAGGGAAAAAATTCTTTAAAACATGCGCTCGCTTCTAAGCACCATGGCAAGCTGAGGGGCTGTGGTTGGTGTAGTAGAGGAGGACGGAGGGTTAGGTCGGATGATGGGAGGCCTTGGTAGGGGCGTAGTGATGATAGTTCGGGTTGTAGGGATGTGGGTAGGTTGTGATGACATGGTTGTATGAGGTGGTACGATGATGGGTCCTAATGATGATGGTGTTTGTGGTGGCTCGACCGGGCGGATTAGGGTCCGACCCGGTTGGAGTTGTATGGCTGGTGGCATTATGGTAGGTCGTGACAAGGTGCGGATGATTGGTGGTTGGCTTCTTCTGGTGGGTATAGCTCATGGTATGGAGTGAACGGTTCGGTTAACGTGGTTCGAAGGGTTATTGTTTATGAAGAAAGCAGGTCCCTTGATTTGCCAATTTTGGCCTCTATCGCGGGGTTCATCAGTAGAGGTTAGAATGGGATTAACCCTTTAATTTTTTGGTACTATTGCGGGCGCATGTGCAGGTAGCAGGTTCTGAATGATCCCCAGACCGGATTCCTGTTGTAGTTGTTGGATTGGTGCCTACTACTGCTGCTGAGGCTGGTTCTTTACTGCCTTGATGTATGCGCCCATCTGACCCCAGTCAATGCTTCCATGCTCATGGAGGTCATGGATATAATCTTTAAACTGAAAGCAATTCTCTACTGTGTGCCCCGGGTATCTGTGGTATAAGCAATATCTATCTGTATTGGCATTTTGTGGCCACTTCAGCTTTTCTCTTGGCAATGAAATCTGCCCTGCCACCATAAGAGCATTGAAAATATCTGTGAGAGAGTACGGTAATGGCGGGTAATGGTTTCTTCTAGGCCCTGTTCTTCGTGGCACATAGGTGGCGGGGGGAGGTGCCTGGTTATAGGTGGTCGGTTGGCAGGGTGCTGAGGTGCAAAGGTTTGCACGGCCAACTGTCGGGGTTGCTGGGGGACTAGTGTATGTGTTGGTTGTTGGGGATATTGATTTGGTGTTTGGTGACGGAAAGGTTAGGGTTGAATCTTAGGGCGAGGTGCCGGTTGGGTTTGGCGGGGGTTTCTGTACTGGGAGTTTCTGTACTGCTGTTGTTGGTTGTTGGGCAGGTTTCCTATGATGTTGACATGTTCGTTGGTTACCATGCCTTTAGTTACAGGCCCATTGGTGGTGGTGGTTGTCTTTTTGGTGACTCGGTGCCTAGGGTCGAAGAGGTTCATGATGGGAGAGTCTCGGAGTTGTGTTTGGATGTACCGTGCTCTCTCATTGAGTTCGCTCATGGCTACAGGGTGATGCAATGCCAGTATGTTCTTCAGAGCTGGAGTGGCGTTAGTGATGATCATTTTAACTTGTTCTGATTCTGACAGTGCATTCGTCAGCCTTTCTGCCATTGCTCTCCATTTGTCCGCATATCTTATGAAATCCTCATCATTTCTCATCTTCTCGGCCATAAGATCTGTGATTGAATATGTAGGGCTGACTCGATCTTGGTATCTTTGCAAGAATTTTGCTTTGACAGTATCAAAATTGCTGGCTTCCAAAGGGTCAAGTGAATAGAACCATTCCAACGCGGAGCCCTCTAGTGGTCTTCTAAACAAGTATGCAAGGGCCTTCAGATCGTTTTGCCACATGACAGACTCATAAAAAAAGTCTTTGATGTGAATGAAAGTATTTCCATTTCCGTTATACCGGCAGTAAATGGGCATTTCGGAAGGAGGAAGATGGAATACGGGGAGAGAGGGAAGGGATTTCTTGGGGAGAGCTCTTGTGTCGATCAACCGCTTGAGCTCCCGATATTGTTCATCCATTCTATTGATTTTGTTAAGCACGGTTTGATCAACAGAGGATTCTCGAGCAATAGGAGGGGGGAGGACAGATGTATGATTTGTCGGCACAGCCATAGGATAGGCTGAAGTAGCCGGGCAAGGAGGGTTTATTGGGTGGTGCATTTGCGGGCTGGTTTGATTAAAGTGTGTAGAAGAGTAGACTGGCGGCCTAAGTGGTGTGGTGTTATTTGGGTCTGGTGGTTCAAGATGGCCATCAGATGGGGTGAGTTCGGAATCAAGGGTCCATTGTGAGAACGGCCCGGTACTGGTGCACCGAGTTGGTCAGTTGCTAAGTGGGGGGTAGAAGTGTGGTGGCCTCCTTCGGCATGAGTGTGATTGACAGGCGATTTTCCCTTCAAGATGGCCTCAATGGCTTGTAGTTGAGTTGGGTCGGCATGAGTGAATGCCTCCCACAGAGAATCTGGGTTGAGTTGGGGTGAGCTGGTTTCAGGGAGAATTTCAGGTTCGTTAACGGCACATACGGCATCCGGGTGGAGGCAGGATTGATCATACTCCAGCTGTAGCGGCTTGTATCCTTGGTCCGTCATCCCGACGACTCGCCCTGATCTCAAGTTCATAAACACAAAGGAAAGATGACGAATAAATGCACAAGAATCCTTTTTTTGTTTTAATATTTTTCCTTTTTTTGGTTTTGATTTTTGTTTGAACAAACAAGTTATCAAGCAAATTAACCTCAAGCAAAGATTTCTTTTGGTTTTTGTTAAGCATTTTCAAATTTTGTTTTGGTTTTCAATTTTGATTTGCAAACAAGTAATGGCATAGACTTAAAATGATTACCGCAATTTTTTTGTTTCAACCTTAAATTAGTGGCTTGTTAAGAGAAATAATGTCCACTCAAATAAATGGGTAGGACCCTATGCTCTCACAACGCTGAGCAATCTAAGGTTGTCACTCTTTTCACAACGATATGTGATAGGTACTCCGAGTTTTGGGATAGAATGGTACAACCAGCCTGATCATTGAAGAGGGAATCCTTCACGTCTGGGGACTTACGGAGGTCTTGATGGAAGCTACCTAGTCCTTCCGAGAGGGAATCCCCAGAGGAGGAGTTGGCAACCACCAAGAGGGGTGTTTGGGTGTGTAGGGCTTTGGGAGGAGAGAGCCTCCCTTCTTGGATGACCTAAAGGAGTCAAAGAAACCCCAATGCAAACTAAATGCAAATGAGTTATCAAGGAGTGAGAAGCAAACAAGAAGAAAATAAAAGCATGCAATGAACAATGGAGTGTTGGAAAACAAGTAAACAAGACAGTGATATGAAGTCAAACAAGGATGAAAGCAAGTACTAATTCAACTAAAGATGCTTAGGAAAGAAATTAGACTTTTAAGAAAAATAGGCAAAGATGCTTAGTAAGATAATCCCCATGGTGAAAGTTGGAGCAAGTTGATAAAACAAGTCTAAAAATTGGATTGCTTTTCTTTGTAAAAGAGAAGGACCAACGGAAAGCAAGTAAACCGGAAGAAACTAAATGATATTCAAAGGAAGCAAGTAAACAAACAAGCAAGTAAGTAGGAACATCAAGAAGATGTAATAACTCAAGCAAGAGCCAAAGTAAATATGAGCATGTTGGACATTCTTTTGAAGGGATGAGAAGAGCTCACTAAAGCAAGAGTAGTCCCACCATGGTCGCCAAAAGGTGTAGGCACCCGGAAACGGCCCGCACGGCGGTTCGCCCCCTTCCTTTCTTCTCTTCTTCTTGGGGAGAAGGGTTAGTGGTGTGTGTGTGTGGTTTCCAGGAGCCAAAGGCTCCAAAATGTGATTAAGTGTAAAGTAAACGGAATGAAAAAGCAAGTTTGACCGTCATACCTTTTGAAATGGGGAGATTGCTAGGTCCTAACTTATCCTCTCTCGGCGGGCCAAAGGAGGAGAGCTTTAGTGAGCTCTTTTACTTCCGATTGGGTTGAAGCTTCACCTCGATCAGGTTCACCCAAGAATGTCCTATGGAGAAACACGAAAACAAGTGAAGATCATTAGCTCTGGCGTGAGTATAGTATCATGCTTGGCGGGAATCTTAAACATACAAAAGGAAATTAACTGGCCAGATTGGGAAGAAATCCCAACCCCTATTTTTGGTATGTTTTTAAGTATATGGAAGATGCAAAATGACTTAAAGCATGCTATATGAAGTGATAATATGTTCTAAGATGAAAATAGAGAATGATCCGATCGGACAGGTGATCGAACTCCGAAAAGTGCAAAACTAGCTTCTGCCCCTGCTGGTGCCCTATATATAGGATGCTAGCTGTAGGTGCCCCACTTATGGGGCACGTTGACCAAGGTCAAAGTGCCATGTATATGGGGCACTAAGTCTAGCTCGGGCAGATTTTATTCCCCTCTTCGCGATGCTTCTCCGGAGTGCTGGGCGACTTCCGGGACGAAGTAAGGGCTCCTCCTTGTAGCCAATATGCAAATGAAGCTAGTAGTGGGTGATTTGGGTGATGGATGAAAGAGGAGAGAAGGATAAAGGCTTTCAAAGTGGAGGAAAAACCCTGTTTCTGGATGGCAGAAACAGCAAGTTTTTGGAATTTTTGGGGGGTAATTTTGGATCAGTTTGAAGGCTTATGGGAGATTCAAATGGCTTAGAAACGTGGTATTGGATGAGCTCTAGGGTGGTATGGAGTTGGAACCTCCTTCCAGCTCCAAATGGGGGTCTATTTATAGTCCAAAAGAGAGTACTTTGGCCATTTCTGAAAAGTAGTTCCACACGGCAAAGCGCCCTATATATAGGGCGCCAGCATCATGAGGTATGTCAAATCGATAAGACGAGTCTCTGTGAGTGGTCAAATCGGCCGATCGAGTTGATTTGACTAGGTGCCAGGCGCCCTATGGTGCCCTATATATAGGGCACCAGGTGCCCTATAAATAGGGCGCCTGCCGCCTGGTGCCCTATATACAGGGCGCCAGGTGCCCTATATACAGGGCACTTTGACCCTAGTCAACACCCTATCGATCTTCTTCGGAATGTGCCGAAAAACTTGATTCTTCTGGAAACACGGTTCCCTTGAAAGGTTACTCATAAATTCTTCATGAAAACAAGAATTTTAAGCTCTTCAACTAGGCCAAAATTGCGTGTCTTCAGGGACCCCCTTCCCACCCTTCCTTTTTTTGTGTTCGCCGCCCCTTGTTCATTGCATATGGCTTCTCCTCCAGCTTCACTGCCACGGTCATATTTCAGATCTATTTAATCAGGTGTATTTTTTGGATCAGCCACATATAAGCATCCCGACAGTCAGGTCAGCAAATATAAACATCTCGGCAGTCTATTGAGTCACCCATAAAATCCGACGTCGTATTTTTCAGATCAGCCACATATTTCGAATATATGTCATCTCGCAATGTATGTACACTAATCAGCCACACTTTGGTAGTCATAAGTTGATATTAAAGAAATATGAATATTGTGAGATGCTGTACTGTGTGTCATAGAAGTTATTTTAATTTTAAAGTTATAACCAAACACTACTCTATAAATTTTAAAATTTATAAGAGTTTTGCCAAACACAAAATGATTAAAGTTCTTTGATTTTAAAATTAAAATTAAGAAGTCAGGTAATTTTGATTTCAAAAACGAGGTTGTCTCAAAATTAAAAGAGCTACCAAACACCCTATAATACTTTTTCCCCCATGATGTCCTAAACAATTGGATATAGTTCACTAGCTAGAAATCAAATTGACAAATGTAACAAAGTTTGAGAGTTTCCAATAAGCTAGTAACGTCCAGTCAAGCAACTTAGAATAAAAAGAAATTGGTCACTTAAAGTAAATCAATAAAATGAAATTCTCTAACCAAAAATATCAAAAACACCTTATGGCAGAAATTCCATTCTTTGGTAAAGTAGATACATATGCTGAAATAAGTTTTATTCAATTGAAATTATTTGTAAACTTCATTGTCTTCCCAAATTTCTTGGTACATTTCTAGTAGCCAAACTTTCTGTATATTCCTATTATATTTTTTCTTTTGATGGAGGTATATTCCTATTGTTAGTAAAATCTTATTTTGACAAAGTAATCCAATTTAAAATTTTATTGAATAAAGAAGTACCTGAAGCAGTGTAGATTAGCAATGTTGTCTTTATTACTGAACTTCGCTGATGTGATGGCAATCATGTTGTTGGGTGGTATCATAAGAACTGAAATGTAGCTAATCAAGCAAAGGAGGTAAAAGGTACCGATTGTCTAGTCATGTAAGAATGGTCATAGGAAAGTTTAAATAAACTAAAATAGGGAACATCTATAAGGAAAGGGCAATCACCTACAAGCATTGTAGAACAGGTTTTCAGGATCATGAGATATGGCTTGTACCCTTCATGATCGGTAGGCCGATTAATCTGTTATCAGATAACAGATCTAATTAAATTAAATAGAATTGTTCTATTTTATTTAGTCCTCAACCAAATAGGCTATTGGGCCTAGTGGGTCACACACAAAAGGACTTATCCACAACTACAGGGGCAAGGCGTAATTTATGGAGATTTTGGGTTGTATGAAAAATTCTAAAATTTTCTATAAATACTAATAATTTCAGCCAAACTCCATCAATCCAAGGGTGAAACCACATCCCTAGCCTCCTACCTACCCCCTCCTCTCTCTAGAAGGTGTCCATGGTTGATGGAGCTTCGTTCAGGAAGAGTTCTCGAGGCCGGCGTGAAGGGAGAACTTGCTGTGATGAAGTTCGTGTGGATATTGTTGGAGACCAGACATTTGAATAGTTTGAAGAGCTTTAGAAGCTCATCTCCTTCCTCTCCATGGGATTATATGAATCCCTATCAGGTATATTCGAACCCGATTTGATCGGTTTTTGGTTTTCGTTGTTCAGTTCTGATTGAGACAGATTCTAAAGAAACCGATAGGAATCATCGCTTACATTGCACCAAATTTTTATGAACGATTACTTATAGTGGTATCAGAGCCTGGTTCAAGTCTCGGTCAAAACCGACGTTGAATTAACATTATTTCATGTTATTTGTGTTCCCGAATCTGTGCAAACGTCTATTTTGTCGAGGCTACCATAATCTTTATGTGATTCAAATAAAATATTGGTTGGCTTTGGTAGAATCTTGAGAGATAGGGCTTTCTAATGCCGCAAACCGCTAGAAGTTTAGATCTCTGTAGAGTTTGGGAGAAGTCCCAAAAGTTAGTGTTTATGTCCTGCCCGAACCGTCACCCGGATTTGGGAATTTTGTGAAATCTCCATCCACAGATAAAATTGAGGCTTGAAAAAAGCTTTATAAGATGGGTAATATGATTACCTAACCTTTTCTCTTGATCTCCACCTTTGAACGGTGGCGGAGAGAGAGAATTTTTTATTTTTCAGGCGAACTGGGGTTCTATAGAGTTTGGCAGTGCTGACCTATTTATTCCTTTTTTTTCATTGTCAGAGAATTTTTATATGAAGGTATATAAACATATTTAGAAACTTAATTTGATGAAGATTCTAAATTTTATTTTTAGAGAATATTTGGCTTCCGAGATAAGGAGTTATCCTCGTTGCAGAATGGTGATTTCTGCTACGGAATCTCGATGACCTCCGCCTCTTCTTCCTCATTTTGTGGTCTATTAGTATTTTTACTGGATATGAGGCTGACTTTTTTGGATTCCTTATTCGATGAGGATTCTAACGCATATTTTTTCGTATTTTTCTAAGCACGCAATTTGGAGATATGTCCGCGTTAAGGGGAGTCATTTCCCCCAATGAACAGTGTCATCGGGCGAAGCCGTGGAGAGGCAGCTGCACGCGCAGGTGCATCGGTGGTGCAGACGCCATGGAAGCACTGGTGGCACAACATGCCAGCGCATTGGGCTGCAGCTGCGCACATTGGCGCATGCTGGCGTGGCGCATGCGCCAGTGCGTGCGGCGCAATGTGCCAAACATTTTATTAATTGTTTTTAAATTGTTTAAAATCATAGAAAATCTAAAAAATTGTCAAAAAATTTTAAAGAATTTTTTTAAAAAAATTATAATACTATTTAACATGTTTTAAAGTGTTTACTGACATGTTGGATGATGTTAATCTTTATTTACATAGATTTAGTCATAGTTAAACTTTAAAATTGTTTTAAAGGTTTAACTTAAAATAATTAGTGTCTTAATTAATTCTGTAAAATAAAATTTTATAGAATAGAAATTGTGACATTAATTTCTGACGTTGCACAGTATTAGGAATGCATGAATGTTCTAAATAGTTTAGGTGTGTATGTTTATTTCATATAAATTATTTATATGTTGTTGCCATGATATTTTCATGTTATTTATTTCATGAAAATTTGACATGCATGAAGTTGAGAATTTCAAAAATAAAGTATATAATCTTATGCTGATATATATGATATATCTCATATAATTATCACGTATGCACTCTATGTTCATGTGATGAATGTTAGTGTGTGTATGGAGATGATCATGGACTTAATTGTGATTGACTTGTGATTGCATTTAATTATGTTGGTTATGTTATTAAATGGGGCAAGCATGTGCCTCCTCTCTCTCTTTACAATCTGATTGTACATTCTACCTCCCTCCATTAATGTACTCCCCTTGGTTAAAATTAAGGTTTCTTATTAAGTTATGTACATTTATGGGTCTGCATACCCTTAAGCCGCTTATAAGAGTTAGAAGCCAGTTCGTGGAAGGTTGGAGAGCAGGACCACTTGGAGAAGCACCCTTCTGAAGTGGGAGCATACCAACTCAAGCATTTGAAGCAAGGATTTGCACCTATAGGGGTGCCTTAGGTGCATGCTTAGGGTTAAGTCCACGATCACCTGTTTTATGCAAATTTGATATGTGGATGTGTGCTACAGGTTATACCTTAGATATATGATATTCCAAAGGTATTATATGTACTTAGCACATATTATTGATGAGACTAAAATAAAATCCCTCCTTGTTATAATTAGGTTGATAAGCGTGTGACATTAAGAATGACTTAAATAGCCTTCCGTTGTTATGGTCTTGATGAGCCAATCTTAAATTGGATGGGTTTGTTGTGTTCCCACAAGACTCATTCAGCAAGGGATTGGTGATCATGGCCAAGGCACTTGCCGAACTTTGGGGTGGACCATTACATGGCCTTGTTGTGTTTCCCACAAGGGCTATGTAAAGAATTCATCATCATAACGTAACAAGAGGATTTGACCTAACTAGAGTATATAGCTTGTTGTGTTTCCCACAAGGTTATACTCTAGAGGCTGAATGACTAAGAATTGCATGGGTTGCAATTGGTAAAAGTTACCTACCTATTAAGTATGGGATGACTTGTTGTGTTTCCCACAAGGTTATCACCATAAAGTTAATAGGGTCTTAGTCCCCACTAGGATTTCATCGTGATATCCCGTCTTTGCATAATGAGGGTTATGAAAATTCGTCAAAAATTAGTGGGAGCATAAATTAGGATGAATGACCATATCTTAATTTTAATGAATGTCTGCAATGTTATATTGATAAAATTATATCTCAATTGTAGAATACGATAATAAACCACCATTTGTATGGCATACTAAATGCCAAATAGCTTAATAGCTCATACATCTTAGACCAGTTTGGAAATAAGAGAAATGTTCTCATAGGTGACCAATTAACTATCCTACTTGAGAAGTAGGTGTCTCCTAGATTATCTAATGATGTGAAAGAAAGATAAGATCTTATCTTATAGACAAGATGCATTGTTTGCCTTAAACTAAATGTTAGTCTCTGTGAGACATAGATTGTAGAGACAACATGGATAAATGGATATGAGATCTATCATGGCTCATAGTGATGAGCTAACTAAAGGCAAGTTAGAATAACAATACATCTTAATTACTTCTAGTTGGTGATACCAATATAAAGAAGTAAAATCATTAGATAGAAATATGAGATAGTTAATAGTAAAAGAATGTAGTCAAGATAATAAAGCCAGAATAAGATAGAATTCTTACATTATCATAATGATGGTAAGTGGAAGAGGAAGTGCAAAGTGTATTGTACATAATGCAAAGGTGGAGCTTGAGAAGCTTCATGCATCCAAGTCATTGATATTTACTTGTTTTAAATATACACTTAATAGTATTAGATACTATATGTGTATATCATAATATTAGATACTATGGATGCATCTAATGGTATGAGATACTGGATATGCATCTTATATCTACAAAGAGTTGTAGATGATGACAAGAAAATGAAGGCTTAATAAAGAAGATGTTAACCTACATATGAAATGGTGCAAAAGTTGCATCATTATTAGTGGGAGGTACAAATTTTTAATAGTCTTATGGAGATGTCTTAATAATTAAGATTTCTATTATATCCTTCTACAAGAACATTATATGATTTTTTGTTTGAATAAATGTTGCTTTATTATAAGTTATGAAATTGATAGATGTTCTAAAAGATTGAATGGTAAAGTGTTTGCTAGTGGGAGCTTAATGAATTGTTTAATCATATTTGATATGTTAGCTCTCATGTTATGTGTGAATACTTCTTTTAAGAGAAAATTGGTTGATTTAGATCAATCTATACTTTAGCTTTATGTAGACATGGATAATGAGTTAATGAGTTGTTAGAACTTGTACATCTAGGTATATGTTAGCCCATATCTAATAAGGCTAAAGAAGAATATTTCTACATCATTATTTCAAAGATGATGTCTCTAGGTAGTATGGATATATGTACTTTATGAAGTACAAATTTGAGACCTTTGAGAAATTATCTGAGATTAAGTATGAAGTAGAGATACTAATGGAAAGAGTATTAGAACTCTTTGATAAGATCAAGGAGGGAAATAATTAGGTACATAATTCACATATAAATGAAAGATAATAGAATCTAATGGACACCTCTTTATACATTTTAGCTTAATTGAATAGCTAAAATGAGAAGCCATATTATGTAGGACATAATATGAACAACGACAAACTTTGCAAAATTCCTCTTTGTCTAATTTTGGCTAAGTACTCGTTATAACCACTTGATCATAATAGGTACCTTCTAAGTCTATTATGATTATTCCATATAGGATATGAAAAAGGGGTTAAAACTTGACCTTAAGTAAGTTAAGGTTTCGGAATGTCTGACCTGATGAAGAAGTATAACACTAACAAATTGGAATATAAGACTACGAAGTGTTGGCTTGTGGTATATCTTAAAGAAAACTTCTGGATATTAATATAACACTCTTATGTATAAGGGTATGTGTTGCTCAACTCACTATATTTCTAGAGGAAAAGTTCCTCCTTAAGAAAGATAGTGAGAGTAAGGTATATATGGAAGATGTTCCAGTCCCACAACCTAACGACACTTCTATTAAGGTACATGTTAATAATTACACAAGGACAGTTCATAGGTCTTTACTTGTGTCCATTTAACCAAAGAGATATGTGAGACATATCTCTGATGGATGAAATGAGACATAAGATAGAAAGGATATTGATCCTAGGATCTATATAGTGTAAGGAATCATTCTAAGCATTTAAAATATTTTTGATTCCTTGAATCCATGGTCTTAGCCTTTATTGAAACCAAAACGACAAAATCGGGAACCGATTAAGAAGGAGATCGAATATACCTTCTTGGGATTTAAAAAATCTCTCACCAGAGATGAAGAGTGGATGTTCATTGATGCTTCAAACCGTTCAAGTGGACGGCCTCTAGCGGTATCCACACGAACTTCTTCTAAGGACCGGTTCTCCTTCGCTCCAAGCTCGAAAACTCTACCAGAACGGAGTTGGACCATGCGGGGACTCTTTCTAGAGAAGAGAGGAGAGAGGGAGGCTGCCAAGGACGTTCTCCAACCCTTTGGCTTGATAGGGTTTAGCTTCTTAAGCATATTATATATAGAAGATGCAATTTTTCACAAAAACCCAAATCTTCTATATATTTACATCCTTGTCCTTGTCCTTAGAATTAGTTCTAATGTGTGTGACCCACTAGGCCCAATAGTCAATTTGGTTGAAGCCAAATTTAAAAAGAACAATTCTTTTAAATCAAATCAAATCTATTATCTAATAACAGATTTGACGGCTTTCCGATCATAAAGGGTACAAGCCACATCCTATGATCCCAAATGACTTTGGGGAGTTAAATAACATCCATTGAGCCTTTCCATCATCAGTTACCACACGGATATAAACCCTCGTCCAAGCAATGTCCCGGTCGGTCAGGGGTTCGGCATTGACTGTCAACCCCTTTAATAATCCGACTCTATGAAATCTTGTACTCTTGAATGGATCAACTGGAAAACTCCTTTTCCAATTATCCTATCTACCTTGGCCAATGATTTTAGAGTACTATCCATAGGACATTCTCTCTCTCCTACCGAGAGTGAATGATCCCTTATTGTCCGCTCAATTGCCTCCACCAGGTTTCCCATATACCCAATCCATTAACTATATAGGATCACAATACTAAGTGATCCATAAGTCAATAGTAAAATCACATAGTACGCCTGGCAAGACATCTTTGGTGACTCAGGTCAAAGATATAACCATGCAACCGTGATGATAGAATACCCTGATCGACAGTTCGGTAAGATACCATTCAGGGATTCTATATTGGTCAGTTCAGTGAACTCATTCCTCTAATGAGCACCTGTACATGTATCTCAGTGTCCCCACACTGATGACTAATGAGATCGGTCATCCTCATCAAATGAGAAGATATCATATACACTAGTCTTATCGGATCGTTGATGTCCCATCTCTAGGATCCTACGACTAGGAACAATTTAGATCACATGCTTCTAGATGATTGATCTCATTATCATGATCTCATCATGATTCAATCATCATTGCATGCGATTTAGGACTTCATTACAATAAACGCATCTAGATAGAGCAAGTAATGAAGACAATGCCATTAATACTAAATAAGATATTACAAGAAATGTAAAACCATATCACATATGATTGGCTTGTAGGGCATACATTTCCATCATATAGAACCAATATGAGATATTGATTCAGAAATGGGAAGTGACAATAAAATCCAATATAAGCTTTATCTATTCTAATCAAGTTTAGAACTTGATAGTTCCACCTGAGGTTATAGTATCCATAAGAAATAAAGGGATCGCTAAGAATAGATTGGAGTGGATTAGAAGGTAGAGACCTTCAAAGGTGAGAATAGTTGAAAAGGATATCATCAAAGTCAAATGGTTGACTATGATGGGATCTTTTACCTATTCCATAGATTAATCCATTCGGATTTTGATTGTTACACACTATGATTATAAGATAAGGTAATTGGATGTTAAGATAGTATTTCTCTAAGGTATTTTGAGGAACAGGTGTATGTGATACAACTATAGGGAATCAAGTCCCAATAACATCCAAGAAGAGTGTGTATTAAGTTCATTTATGGACTGAAGTAAAACTTCCTATAGATCGTATATAAGGTTTAATGAGATTAAATCTTATGACTTTGTTATGAACGAAGAGGAGCCTTGTGTATTCAACAAGATAAGTGAAAGTGCTGTTACTTTCTTGACATTTTAGGTTGATGACAAACTACTCATTGAGAATGAAGTAGGTGTGTTATCATATGTGAACCTGCTATCAAATTGATCCTCCAAACGTAATTTGAGTTTTGAGATCTATGGAGATAAATCTAAAGGCAATGCTCAGTTAATGTACGTAGTCACCATAGTCAAAGGGTTTGACATGATAAACTCCAAGATAGGTTTCTTACCTATGTGGTGTGGAGTTGATCTCTCTAAAGTGATGTCTTTGAAGACTTATTGAGAGATACGAAGATCACATTAATAGATCCCTTATGCCTTTGTCGTAGGGCCTATCATTAATGTGATGCTACGTACATGATATGATAAATGCTCCAAGTGTTATAAGCATTTATCAAAAAGATCCAGGTGAGAGTCATTAGATAGTTTATAGATATATCATTTGGTACTTGAGAAGTACTGAGAATGTATTTCTATACACTGAAGGATAAGACTTGAAGTCTTGTAGTTTTACAAACTCAAACCTCTAATCAAATAAGTTTGATATTAAGTCATAATAATGGTGGTGCAGTGAGCTGGAAGAGTTCTATGCGATAGAACATTGTAAATTATACAACATATGTAAACAAGTTTACATAGTGGTTGCACACTACTTAAGAATTAGTCTAGATGAAAATTTTCATCTATGATATGGGATTCTCCCAATTTTCTCTGGAAGTGTACCATTATTTTGAGAAAACAATGGGGTAGAGCTGATGTCTCATCAGAAGTTTAAAATTTTTGTGGCAATACCATAAAATTAGAGAGATTGCAACTTATAGAGATATAATTAAAGATAGAGTATCTACCGCTAATAACATTGCAGATCCACTAATTGAAGTAGTTACTCAAAGAGTGTTTGAGCTTCACCTCGAGTTGATACAGATCAACTAGATGGGTGATTGATAGAAATGTATGCTTTACAAGCCAATCATATATGATATGATTCAACATTTCTAGATATATCTTATTTAATTAATTAGGAAAATCTTCTTTATAACCTCTTATTAGATGCGAATATCATAATGAAGTCTTTGATCAAATACAATGATGATTAAACCATGATGAGATCATGATAATGAGATTGATCATCTAGAGGTATTTGATCTAAATGTTTCTAGTCATAGGATACTTGATATGGGACATCAAGGATCCAGATAGACTAATGTATGTGATATCTTCTCATGTGATGAGAATGACTAATCTCATTGGTTATTAGTATGGAGAGACTGAGATACACATACAGGTGCTCATTAGTTGAATGAGTTCACTGAACTGACCGAATTAGAAGCCCTAAATGGTATCTTACCGAATTGCCAACCAGGGTTTTCTATCATCACGATTGCATGGTTGGACCTTTAACCTGAGTCGCCAAAGATACCATGTTGGGTGAAACTTGTGCTTTGACCATTGACTTAACGATCACCGTTTAGATGGTGCAGTATAGCGATGGATCGGGTACAAGGAAAACCCGATGGAGGTAATTAAGCAGACAACAAGGGATCATCCACTCTCGGTAAGTGAGAGTGAATGTCCTATGGGATAGTACTCTAAATCTCTGGCCAGGGTAGATAGGATAATTGGAAAAGGAGTTTTCCAATTGATCCAATTTCGAGTACAAGATCGTATAGAGTTGGCACACTAAGGAGTTGACAGTTGATGCTGTACTCCTTTCCGACTGGGACATTGGATGGATGAGGGTTTATATCCATGGGATAACGGATGATGGAAAGGCTCAATGGAGATGAGATTATCCCCATAGCCATTTGGGATCATGGGATGTGGCTTGTACCATTCATGATCGGTAGGCCAATTAATTTGTTATCAGATAACAGATTTAATTAAATTAAATAGAATTATTCTATTTTATTTATGCTTCAACCAAATAGGCTATTGGGCTTAGTGGGTCACACACAAAGGACTTATCCACAAGTACAGGGGCAAGGGTGTAATTTATGAAGATTTTGTTTTTTATGAAAAATTCTAAAATTCTCTATAAGTACTAATGGTTTCAGCCAAACCAAATCAAACCAAGAGTGAAAACCATGTCCCTAGAATTCTTCCTACCCTCTCCTCTCTCTAGAAGGTGTCCATGGTCGATGGAGCTCCGTTCGGGAAGAGTTCTCAAGGTTGGCGTGAAGGGAGAACTTGATGTGATGAAGTTCGTGTGGATACTGTTAAAGACCGGACATTTGAACCGTTTGAAGAGCTTGAGAAGCTCATCTCCTTCCTCTTCATGAAATTATATGAATCCCTATAAAGTATATTCAAACTCGATTTGATCAGTTTTTGCTTTTCATCATTCGGTTCTAATTGAGACAGATTCTAAAAAACCCATAGGAATCGTAGCTTCCGCTACACCAAATTTTTATGGTCGATTCCTTACAAGGTGATGAGATTTGTGGATTGGGATGATTGGTGTAGACACATAAAATTTGCCTAATTCAAAGCATAAAACTTATGTTTTATAGGGTAACATGTGTGATTGATCTTCTAATAATGTCGGGTCCTTTTAAAGTTCATTTGGAGCTTCGCCGAACGAAATCGGATGCTTTCTGAAGTTTTCCGCACAAAGCCATAATTTTTGAGCGAAAGCCACACGTAAATCATTTAAACATAGAAATTGGCTGAATGACCAATGCCTAATGATCATGCATTGAAGGTTATGGTCAGATTCACACTCCGGACAAGTTTTGTTTCATGCCATGTCTTTCTGGTTGGCCGTTGGAGTCATTCTGACCAGTATCAGATCTTCTGTTCACTATCCTAACTTTCGGATAAAATTATGAAGTTTTGTAGGGTGTTATGGCTGATCCATTTCTGTAGAAAGCTTCTTCAGCTTGTTATCTTTCCAACACAACAAATGGCGTTGAATTCCGAGTTCGGGGAGTGTCCGCAATGGCTTCAAAAAGAAAGACGCATAGAAACAGTCCCATGCACCCTGGTCCCTAGGCACATGTGCCCTGGATCTAGGGCACGTGCCTATGCGCCCGGGTCCCTGGGCACATGTGCCCTGGATCTAGGGCATGTCCCCATGCACCCTGCCCCTGAGGCACAAGGCCATGTGCCCCCGATCGAGGGCACGAGGTAACCAATTTTCAATCGGGACTCTACCTCTAACCAGATCGGATCGAATATTTCGATCGAATTAGACCAAATTTATAGGGTAGATAGCATGCACCCTCACTTGGAGGCATATGCGCCCAGCACCAGGGCACAAGGTGCCCTATTTTTGAAGATGGATCACGACGTTTTTCTCCTATATATAGACTCCGATTCCGGTCATTCCAGAGGCAAGTACGTGACCCCCAAGACATATCAAGGCATCCAAGCTCCCTCCTTCATCCTTTTTTGTGATTTTTAGAGAGAGAATTTCGAGTTTCTAGAGAGAGAAAAGTCAGTTCAAGAGAGAGGAAGACTGGTCTGCAGATGTTCTACTAGGTCTCTCTTCCTTGGCTTCTACAGCAGCGTGTGGACATCTTCTGCCCGTGCTCTAAACATCAAAGTTCTTCCTCTACAAGTCTTATTCAATTTTCAATTTGACGGCACATGATTCTAAGGTCAGTATTGGTTGTGACAAGTGCAGAAGCAAAGTTGCGCCTGGCAGATCCTGGACTGCTGCTCGACTTTTTTAACAACCCAGATTTGGCCATATTTCTCTCTATTATTTTCAAAATCTTTCTTTTCTTTTTCCTGTCTCTTTGTTTCGTGATTCTCCATACTCCTATCATTTTTTTACATTTTTTGCATTATTTTTGTCTATTAATCCGAAAATAATAAAAGAGGGTTTAGAGATAACCAGAATCTGGTCAATTTCTAGTCAGTTGTGTGTTTCATGTCATTTTCCTTACATATACTCCACTTTGTTTAGTTCTAATTGTCCTTTTCACTTTTTTGTTTGTCTAGTTGCATAGAAAATCAAGCACCCACACGTTGAGGACTCTTTTTCATCGGCCGGCCGAAGAAGGAGAAGCTTTGACCCACCCGCACTCTTCACGCTAAGGTACACATGGTCAATCTTACTTCTTAAATCAGAACCCGCAGTTCCTGGCGACCACATGTCTTAATTTTATACTTCTCATCCTCCTCCCACATGACCTGAACCATCTCTTTGGTGATCGAGCGATGCCAAGGGATGAAAGTTCGGGCATCAATGTGAGTGTGGGACCGAGGTGAGAGTTGTTGTCCGTGTTTTCTTCCTTTCTTTCTCATCCCCTCTTGAGATGACAATCAGGAATCATGGACTTCCCTGAAAAGGAGAGGCCCCATCGAATTTTTGGAGTCGACAGCTTTGTGGCGACCACGGTGGGACAAGCAATGTCTTCAACCGTGGGTGCTTAGTGTTTTCTTTGCAACTAGTTCTAGTTCTAGACCAGTTCCCGCATGAGCCATTCCTTCTTTCTGCCCTTCTTAATTTCATGCCATCTCAAAATTTATGATTTCACCTATATTTCATTATATCTGAAGTGCCAAGCACCTCATTTAATTTATATCATTTTATTTCAATTGGTTCCCGCGTGAATCCACCTTTGCTTTAAAACTGGTACCCGCACGAACCAACTCTCTTCTACAAACCGGTTCCCACGTGAACCAACATTCATTTTCAGTCATTCAAATCATATTTTTACTCTTTTATGAAGGTTATCACCCTCAAATTGGTCACCGCATGACCCTCTTTTATTTCTTGTTGCCATTTAAACCGGTTCCCGCGTGAACCACCATTTTCCTTCTAAACCGATTCCCGCATGAACCAATCTCTTTCTTTACTTCGGTTCCCACATGAACCAAACCACTTTCCTTCAGATCTATTCCCACTTGGATAAGATCCATATTCACCTTTAATTGGCCCCACGTGGCCTTCTTTCAATCATTCAAATTGGTTACCGCGTGAACCACCCTTTTACCCAAAACCGGTTCCCGCATGAACCACCTTCACTTTTTACCCCGATTCCCACGTGAACCAACTTATTCTTACATAGGTCCCCGCATGGACCACCCTTTTTTCTTGGCTATCAAATCTGAACCTGCTTCTTTTCATCACTTTCCACTATCTTCATTTGGCTCCCGTGTGAAACAAGGTTTAGATTCTAGTTTCTAGTTGCTTGTCTAGTTTCTAGTTACTTTCCTTGTGTCATCGCTTGTTTATTTAAGTTTATGTTTTGCTTATTACTTACTTTATTACTTTATTACATTCTCTGCTCCTTCTCTCTACCTCCTTATTTTACACTTTTTTTTTGAGGCGGGAGCTCACTCTCCCATTTACCCCTCCCATCCAAAACACACTCTTGGTGGATTCTGACCTCTCTTATGAAATATTCCTTCCTAGTTTACTTGGTTGGCTTTCATCAAGGACTCCGTAATCCCTCATATGTGGAGTATTCCTCTTCATGATCAGGTTGGTTGTTCCACTTTCCAAAACCCGAAGCATCCTATGTTACCTACACATGGTGAGATTGTAAGAAACCTAGGTCATTTGAGATTGGAGTTGGGATCCTAACCCATTTGTTGAGAGAACAATTCTTAACAAATCCATAAACCTAAGGTTTAATCAAAATCATTGCGTAATCTTGTTCTCAAGTCTTCGCATCACTTGTTTGTCAAACAAAAATTCAAAACTCTAACAGTTTTGCAAGATACTAAAAACCAAAAAGTTTATTGTTTGTTTTGCCAACTTGTTTGTTTTACCTTCTCCTTGAAGTTGAAAGGTGACAATGCAATTAAGGTTTGGAAGACACATTGGAATGGCGGAACACGCTGAACGTCGAGAGCACGAGATGGGTCACCAACCAATTCCGTGAGACGGTCATGTTAATCCCTTGTTTGAGTAAGAAGCGCGGGAGGTCCCTCAACCATCTGCCCCTTGTGATGTTGAACAACTCTTTAGGGAGTTGTCTCTTTATACTGACCCAGAAACCTACTCACGTATACAATCCATGGTGAAGGGAAAAATTACCTCATATCAGGCTGAAGCCAATCAAGTTGCCTCATCTCCTTGTCCTATGGTCCGACCACCACTCATTCAATCACCCTTTGTTCAACCACCTATTGTTCAGCAATCTGTGATTCAACCATCACTAGCACAACCATCTATAGTTCAACCACCTATAGTTCAACCATCTGTGGTTCAACCATCATTTGTTCAGCCACCTTATTTCAACCATGTTGCTCCCTTGGCCCACCAAGTCACGGGACAATCTTCAGAGAATTTGCCAAGTCATGCTTCTCAATTCCAGAATCATGCCTCTAACCACATACCCCCATCAGTAAACCAAGAACCTGCTCTCACCCAAGCAATCATGGATCAGCTCACCCAGATGAATGAACGTTATAAAGAGCTAAGATGTCGCCTGGACTCCAAATCAATTCCTAAGGTCTCTATTCTTTCTTTGCCAGTTCTTCACTTGCCACCTTCTGAACTATCAGTTTATCGCTGTTACAATAGTACTAGAAAACCTTTTCTCCACCTAAAAGATTTTCTCTACGAGTCCTCATTCTGGAAAATGATCGTAGGGTTCTTGCTTTCTTGTTCCTCCGATCACTAGAAGGGTATGCATTGGAATGGTTTTACTCACTTGACCCCTTTGAGGCAAGAGACTTCGATATTGTCAAGACCAAATTTTTGCAAAGATACAGAGACCGGGTGGCACCATCATGCTCCATTACAAATTTGATTGCTGAGAAGATGAAGCCCGAAAAGGACTTCATAAAGTTTGCTAATCGCTGGAGGGAAATGGCAAAGAAACTAACAGATGTTATTTCTGAAGGGGAGCAAGTGAATATGCTTATCGGGAACACCACACCAGCTCTAAGGAATGTATTGATCATGCACCGTCCTACCACCATGAATGAACTCTACGACAGTGCCCGATACTTGCAAGCCCACTTCAAAGATGCCACCATGATAAATCCATTTGATCCCAAACCTAGGAACATCAAGAAGACCCCCTCTGCACCAGCTGGCCCTACAACTGAGGGAGTGGTCAATAATGAAGTTGTAAACATTGTGGGGAACCGTCAAAACCAATTCAGAAACCCACCACAGAACCTTTCCTACCACCCCCCTCAACAACAGGTTAGGTCACAACAACCACGACAACCACAACAACCACCTCAGCCAGTAGCGTACTCCCAGCAACCTCGTCAACCTACCTACAATAGGGCACCGCCACCACTCAATCAGGCACCACGAAGGGGAGGTCCTAGGAGAGAGAATTACTAACAACTCCCTTACTTCTTGACCGACATCTTCAATGTACTCATGGCAGAGAAACAGTTGGAATTGCCCAAGGAAAGAGAGGTTTGGCCAGCAAGTGCAGATATGTCCTGATACTGTGCTTACTACCGGTATCCTGGTCACACTGTAGAAGTGTGTTTTCAATTCAAGGATTACATCCATGATCTGAATGACCAAGGCAGCATTGATTGGGCTCAAATGGGGGAATGCATACAGGCAATGAAGGCTAGGTAGTAGCAGCGGCAACATCCATCGACTCAACCTCAACAACAACTCGTCTTGGTGATTGTTCATAATCTGCTCCCGTTACATGCTCCCGCTCCAGCACCGGCATCGGCACATCCAATCCCAGGAATTGGTCTAGTACACTCCATTGTGCAAGAAGATGCCAGCCGTGCTCAAGGTTGGCAACTAGAAAACCACAATGCAACCATGCCAGTCAACCCAGCTAGGCCTCCTGTTAGGAACCCTCCTAGACAAATAATTCATGCACCTTCTACTCCACAACCACCACCAAGCTCAATAACCCAACCACTGGCCGCCGCTTCTTCTCACCGACTCATCATTTGGCCAGCCCCTGCCTTGACTACACCTCCCTCAACCATTACTACACACCATCCCTTGCTCATCCGACCACCACAATCACCACCAAACCTGAACCCCCAGCCTATGAGCTCTGCCACTCCAAAACCCCAACCTAACATACCACCAACACCTTCATTAAACCCATCATCCACTCCTGCACCCCAACCTCTTCTTATCAGGCCACCGGTATCACCATCACTACCACCTCCAAACCCTACCCCTCTATCCACTAACCTAATCATCTCAGAACCACCAATCCCATTGCCTACGATACCCGCACCTACACCACCTATTCCACTACATCCCACCCCAGTTAACTCATCACCTCTACCCGATCGCCAAATAGCCCCGATGCTTCGGAGTGGGAAGATGTTCCAGTAGCTCTTTCCCCAAGCTGGGACTCAACCACAGGATCCAGTGGAGGAGGAACAAGTGGAAGAACCCTTGCAGGGCATGGCCTATGATTTGTTGAAGCATTTAGATAAGACACCGGCCCCTATTTCCATACTTGAGTTGATCAAAAGATCAAAGGTGCACTAGGAGATTCTACAACAGTATTTGCAAAGGGTCATGGTGAATGAAGATCTCCCACCTGAGAAGATCACTACAGTGTTAGCCCCTAGAAGTGAGCCCCCAACACTCACTTTCTCTCAGGAGGAATTAGCAGATCCAGAGGTCAAGAGATATGCTTTTCATGTGGCTGTGGTTATTTGTAATATTGAAGTGAAATCCTGTTTGGTTGACACTGGAGCTTTTATCAACGTTATGCCACCAGAAACTGTGCAATTGTGCGGCATTTCTGAACAAGAAATCAAGCCATCTTGTGCCACAGTGACGGCCTATGACAACTCCAAGAAGTCTGCATGTGGGGTGGTCACTCTAGAAGTTAAACTTGGACCATGTACGGTCACAACGGATTTTTATGTTCTAGAATTGGATCCAACTTTTCGGGCTATACTTGGGAGGCCATACTTGGAGGCAATAGGAGTTGTGGCTTCAACAAACCACTAGTGCATAAAGTTTCCCTTTAAAGGACAAGTGGTCAAGGTGACTAGCATGCCTGTAAGGGACGAGATGAATGATGTTATTTTTACATCACCCCTGGGTTTATCAATACAACCCCAGATCTCAGTGGGAGAATTGCCAGAAGTCAGATGCATGTCGCCTCTCTACCAGACACAGTGGGATGACAGATGATGATGAAATTGGGCTATCAGTCTGGAAAAGGTTTGGGCAAAGATCTTCAAGGGATCACTTAGCCGATTCAATCTATGAAAAGGCCACGTAGGCAAGGGTTGGGATACGAAGAGGATTCCATCCCAAGGAGGATCTTCCAGCCAGGATATGCCATGGGACTCCATACATTCTTTATCAAAGGGGAGACCATGATGATGGCTGAAAATGACAAGAGTTCCATGATAGCTGTCAAGAGAAGGAAGGCTCCAGATGAAGAAGAAGACTTGGAAGACATGTGCTTATCTTTGACTCGTTTGTTCTCAAGTGGGGAAGAGCACCAAGAACCACTCAAGGGCAGACGAATCTTGGATCATCCTTTTGAGCAGGCTACCAACCAAGTCAAAACCATTCCACAAGGCCCAAATACAACAATCCCATGTTTAAACTTCCTGCCATTGTTTCTAGATCTTTTGGATGGGCTTCTGAGCTCACTTATCCACTTTGGGCCCATGTGCCCTTTTAAACCTTCTATTCTCACTAGGCCTGCTTGCCCATTTACTTCCCTCATCAACTTCAGAACTGAGGGTTCCTTCCAGCATGGGCTCACATGCCCATCCATTTCTAAAATCAGGTCCACATACTTGTTCACTTTTTTCATCAGTTTTGGGCCCATGTGCCCATTTTACGTTACCATTGGGCCCACAAGCCCCTTTTTTCCCTTTATTCTTAAGTTTTTCTCTCTAATAATTCAGTCAGTTCTAGCAAACCTCGAGTCATTCTGACTCATTCTATCTTTTTACTTGAAAATCCCAAAAAAATTGTCTTATCTGAAACTCACATTTCCAACGAGGAGACGTCTCTACTCATCTCAGAGGGTACTCCCAGTCAGGGATCCCTCTCTTCTGAATCATTGATCGATTTACTCGATCCTCCCTCCACTGTAAATACCACCTTTCCAACTTTATCTTCAGTAGGTCATGTTACGTTAGGAAATAGGAAAGTCAGAGGTAAACAAGTTCCAAGTAGGTATCTGCAACAATTGGCACAGAAATGTGTAGAGTGTGCAAGGCTACCAAACTTTTTAGAGAATACCATCTAGCTAGATGAAATCCGATATGAGGATGAGCATAACATAGATCATACTTTGAGAGTATATGAGGTGGTATCAGAAAAGGATCATGAATCTGAGGATGAAATCGAGGACTTGGTTGATGCGTATGCATCTGGGCTTAGAAGATTTGAGGAACCATCAGCCACAGGGAATGAACCAACCAAGTAATTGAATTTAGGAACCCTGGAAGATCCTAAGACTATCCTCATCAGTGCAAACCTCACTCCCTCAGAAGAACAACGTTTGATCAATATTTTGGAAGAATACAAGGACATGTTCACATGGACATTTGAAGATAAGCCAGGATTAGATAATGCATTGGTTGAACATAGATTAACCTTGAAACCTGGAACTACCGCGGTTAAATAAAAGCTCAAAAGATTCCACCATGATATTGCACTCAAAATGAAAGAGGAGGTCGAAAAACTACACCAAGCAAAATTTATTAAAGTCGTCCTATATTCGCAATGGGTGGTTAACATAGTCCCTGTTATGAAGAAGGATGGACAGGTTCATATTTGCATAGATTTCAGGAACTTGAACCGACCGTATCCTAAGGATGATTTCCCTTTACCTCATATCGATTTATTGGTTGATAACACAGCTGGATTTGAAATGCTTTCATTCATGGATGGCTATTCTGGGTACAATCAGATCCGGCTAGCTGAGGAGGACCAAAAGAAGACCTCGTTCACTACACCTTGGGGAACATATTGCTATGTTGTCATGCCCTTTGGGTTAAAGAATGTTGGTGCTACATATTAGAGGGCTATGATGGCTATCTTTCATGACATGATGCACACCCTTGTAGAGATGTATGTGGATGATTTGGTTATCAAGTCCAAGAGTAGGGAAGATCATTCTGATGTGCTAAGGAAAGTTTTGCAACGAGCTAGAGAATACAAGCTTAAAATGAACCCTAAGAAGTGCACATTTGGAGTTTCATCAGGAAAGCTACTAGGGTTCATAGTAAGCAAAAGGGGCATAGAGATCGACCCAAAACAAGACCAAAGCAATTATTGGTATGCCTCCCCCGAAGAATATGAAAGATCTTCGAGGATTGATTGTGAGGCTACAATTTGTCCGCCGATTATCTCACACCATTCCCAAAGGTGTAAACCTTTCTATGAGTTAACCAAGGCGGGGTCTAAGTTTAAATGGGATTCGAAGTGCCAGGAGACGTTCGATGGGTTGAAAACATACCTGGCAAGTCCCCCTGTACTTAGACCACAAATTCCCGACAAGCCCTTGGTCCTCTACATTTCAGTTCTTGAGAACTCTTTTAGGGCAATCCATGCACAAGTTGATGAAGAAGGGAAAGAACGAGCTACTTACTACTTGTCCAAGATGTTTGATGCTTGTGAGCTGAAGTACATGGTGGTAGAAAAAACCTGTGCTGCTCATGTTTGGGTGGTTCAGAAACTCAAACACTATTTTCTTGCTCACCAAGTCAAGCTCATTGTTCATATCAATCCCATTAAGTTTCTGTTAGAGAAGACAGTTTTGACTGATCGATTAGGGTGATGGTAGAGCTTCTTGTCCCAATTTGATATCACCTATGTTCTTCAGAAGGCAATCAAGGGCTATGCTATTGCTGAACACCTTGTTCATCATCCCATACCCATCTTTGACCCAGTCCGATCGGAGTTCCCAGATGATGAACTAATGTCAGTCTGATCTTCCAATCTTTGGACATTATATTTTGACGGGGCTCTGAACTCTCATGGTAGTGGGATAGGTATTGTCCTTCTGTCACCTGAAGGTGTCACCATTCCATAGGCTTTTTAGCTTAACTTTTCAGCAACAAACAACATAGCTGAGTATGAAGCCTTGTTGGCCGGGCTGGAGGCTGCTCATTTTCATTGTGCCAAATACTAAACTTCCCATCCAAACCTCAAACCCTACTAGGAGCTCACCACCTACTGCATCAAGCTATTCTTCAAACTCACCTTTGTCCATGTCCCCCATTCTCAGAATATTCTTGCCGATGCCTTAGCTTCACTAACTTCATCTCTATCTATCCCGCTAGGCAAGCAAGTGCGAACTATTCACATCTGTAAGAGGTCAATTCCAGCAATTGAGGATGGACATTTTGTAAAGGTTAAGGAGAGGTTCAATAGAAAAGAATACGTGGAACACAAAGAAGAAATCTCCTTAATTGAGTTGGAAGAATTAGAAGAAGGTGAGAGACCTCGGTATGATGAGATTGCAAGGTATTTCCAAGATCAGTCAAACCTACCTGGATCAACCACCAAGGAAAAGAAGGCAATTAGAAGAGTATCCCAAAGGTATACAATCTTAGGAGGAGTGCTCTATAAGAGGAGCTTAAGTGGAATCTTACTCAGGTATCTTGATAAAGAAGAAGTCAAGTTGGTGCTAAAGGAAGCACATTCTAGAGTTTGTGGTGGTCATGTGAATGCCCAAGCCCTTGCTAAGAAAATCATCCAACAAGGGTATTATTGGCCAACTTTAGAAGAAGACTGCTCCATCTTTGTCCGGCACTATCATTCATGTCAACTCCATGCCAACAAGATTCACTCTCCCGCATCTTCCCTTCATCCAATTCATACCCCATGGCCTTTCGCCATGTGGGCTTTTGATATCATTGGCCCCTCGAGTGACCTCAACTCCGAAATGTACTCAAAATCATTCATTCTAACGGCAACAGAGTACTTCACAAAGTGGGCTGAAGCAGAAGCATTCGTGAAGATTAAAGCATCAATAGTCTGCTCTTTCATCAAGCGCAACATCATTGCAAGGTTCGAGATACCCAGCGACATCGTCACTGATAATGGGCCACAATTTCTCTCTTAATATCTGTGTGATCTTTGCAACAGGTATCGCATTTCATTGCATCATTCATCACCATACTATCCTCAAGGCAATGGTCAAGCAGAATCCACCAACAAAACCTTGATCAAAATCATCAAGAAATCATGTAAGTCTAGCAAGTTTGCCAACTGACCTGATAAGCTTGTAGATGTTCTATGGGCTTATCGTACTTCTGTAAGGACTCCCACCGGGCAAACCCCGTATGCTTTGGCATATGGGATGAAAGTAGTGGTCCCCTATGAAGCATTACTTCCATCTCTCTGAGTTCAGCTCGACAAGGATATTCCTGTTGATGAGAAACGAGGATCTCTCCTTGCACAGTTTGAACTCTTGGATGAAAGAAGACTAGCTGCCGCCGAGCATGCCCGAAGTTATTAGAATAGACTTAAAAGGTTTTATCAAAAGAGGGTGGTTGAGAGAAAGTTCGAAATCGGTGAGATGGTAGTCAAACGCATATTCGTTAAGCTAGGGGGTCCCCGCTCCAAATTGCAACCTAACTGGGAAGAGCCTTTTGTAATCACTGAAAAGTATCCAGGCAATGCATATGAATTGACTAATGCAGATGGAGAAAAGTTGAATCATCCTTGGAATGGAGTTTACCTTAAAATGTACTTTCCATAAAAATGGAGAAACCACTGGTATAATCTCAAGTCACCGATCCTAGGCTGTTCGTGAGAAGTCAAGGGTAGGTACCATCTTACAAACACAACACTTCCCGATCCTAGAATTTAGATGACCTGACACTTGCGAAAGGAAAGGCAGAAATCTAGAAACGGAAGGAGTACCCTTACCCTATTCTCTTCTACTCGGTCCAAGATAGGGAGAGAAGATTAGAGGGGGTAGTATCGAAAACACTCGCCACCCTAGTAGGAGGCCATCTCGAAGGGTGCAAAAGGGTGCCAAAAGATGGGCAATGAACTCATCAAGTTAGAAAAAGAAGAATAATCAACCTGTCTGAATGAGTACCCAGAATGATAGTCAAGGCAAAAGACACTAAAAAATGGGCAATGTCCCCATGGGTCAAAAACCTGTCCAAATATGTGCCACATAGAAAAGGGCAAAAAAATAGGAAAGACCCAAAGAGGCCGAACCCTAACGTGCAATTTGATTGAGAGTAGAGAAATCCCTCTCAACATCTCCAAACCCTATCAAGGACTTCCTCTATACTCTTCCTTCTTAAACCCCTAGGGTAGGGTAAACCGACTGAATCCAGGTGAAACCCAAGCCAATCAAAGAAAGAAGGTTAGAAGGATTCTAGGTTAGGAACTTTGTTTTGCACATGGTATCTATCACTTGAGTCTTGACAAATTTCAAAGACCGATGAACTGTCTCAAATAGCAGCATTTTCTCTACAAAAAAATGAATATTTCAAAAAATCCAAAAAAAGTGAATATTTTAACAAATCTAAAAAAATTGAATATTTCACAAATCCAAAAAAATGCATATTTTAAAAATCCAAAAAAGTCGCATATTTCAAAAATCTAAAAAAAAAATTTGAATTTTCTAGAAATTACATATTTTGAAAATCTAAAAAATGAATATTTCTAAGAAAACCCAAAAAATTGTATCTTTTTAACTTAGTCGATGATCATTGCCTCAGTTGCATCCATGTTTATTTTTTTGTTATGCATATTTCCATTACTGCATTGCATATCCATTTTTGCTTTAATTACCTTGTTAAGAAGGCTCTTCCCTTTGACCTAAGTCAAAGCTGACCATAATAGGCAAATGGATGAGTCATGGTGAAGATCTAATCTTCTTTTATCAAGTGTTTCAGGGATTTCAATGTAGAAGGAGAAGATTCTCACCACGGTAGGTAAGTTCTCTCAACCCTTACCCTATTTCATTCAAGTCATTTATTTTATTCCACCTTGTTAAGAAGGCTCCTCCCTTTGACTCAAAGTCAAGCCAAATAAAAAATAGGAAAAGGGATGAGACATGGATAGAATTGATCCTTTTGTTAAGTGTTTTTAGGCACTACATAACAAGGAGGATGGATTCTCGCCATACAGGTAAGTTTTCTTAACTTTTTCCACATTCATTTTCTTTCACTCCTTATTTTTCACCATGTTAAGAAGGCTATGCCCTTTAACGAAAGCAAAGGGGCCAAGCCACCATGTTATACCAATCAAAATTGTTGAAGTGATGTTGCAGACACAACCAAAACAAGCCAAGTAGACACAAACACTAATTCATTCATGAAGCAAGATACAAGACAAAAGGCTAATACAACGATACTGGGCATACAAATCAAAACCTACTCATCCCTATGCTCAGGAGAAGAAACTAAGTAGTCAGCCACACTCAGAGTCTGGCTTCTCTCTGGATCAACTCCATCCCATGATGTACAGCCCCGGCTATGGTGCGAGCCACTCTGGTGGGTCCGTGTGCCCCTCTGGTGGCTGCCACTCTGATGGGTCCGGCTCTGAGTAGACTGGTGGGTCATCTCATGGTGAAAACGTAGTTCTGCCTGGGCAGAAACAAGATTAATCTGCGTCTAGTACTGCCTCTGCTCCATGGCACGGATCGTGGCGTCTCGCACACGAAGGGCAGTTGTATGCTAGTTCTCCGCCTCACGAAGAGCCTCAAAGTGGTGCCAGTCGCGTGCCAATAGCTCTGTATCAAAGTCCAATCGAAGCTGAGCCATCTCAAGAGTGGGTACCCAAGCCTACAACTCAGCCTCCAAGGCCTGGATCCTAGAAGAAGACTCCGAAGAAGAAGTAGCAACTGATCGCTCAAGTGCAGCCACCTACAAGCAATGTATAAGGCTTAGACAGTGAAAGAACAAGTCTGGTAGCAATTATTAAGATGTTACTGTGATCTCCTTCTCTTCCAGAGATTGTCTCGCGGCAGCTAGCTCGTCTCGTAGGGCTCTCACCTTCTCAGAAGAAAAAACACCCTTTGAGCGGGCCATGCACTGCAAGTACATAAAGCAAATCAAATATCTGGCAGCTTAATTGAAGAGCACAAGACACACACATACCTCTGCCTGTAGAGCTGCCTTGAGGGAGGCCACCTCCTCCTCCAACTCACAAATCTGTGCTCGTTACTGGGTAAGCATGCCCCGGGAATCCTGAAAAAAAATTTATCAAACAAGGCAATGCATTGATAACAAAGAGACAAAGACAAAAAGCTAACCTGGCCAACATAGTGAAAAAGATGACCGTAAGCTGCACCATAATGGCGAGTGAACTCCGTGTCATCCACGGCAGTCTAGAAAACTACAGTGCCCTCGACCTCCTAGTCCTCCAAGGCAGATCGGTACCGGGCTGCCCAGTTTATTGAGTGTGTCAACTCCTTGGTGCTATGGCTATGTCTGGAAGGAGGAGGAGGGCACCACTCTTGATAACCGCCAAATGTCCTCATCACGAGGCGAACCCAGAGTGTCTCCACCTCGTTCAGACAATGGAGGTAAATGTCGCGACCGAAGATATGGGCACCCTTCTCCACCCACTTGGCACTCTCATCATCGGAAGTCATATATAGGCGCCAGCATACCTACAAGAAAGGAAAGGATCAGCAATTAACAAACAAAAGCTAGGAAGAACAAGGAGACGTACCTGTAGACACGCCAAATTCGCCTAATTCAAAGCATAAAACTCATGTTTTATAAGGTAACATGTGCGATTGACCTTATAATGATGCCGGGTCTTTTAAAGTTGATTTGGAGCTTCGCCGAACGAAATCGGATGCTTTCCGAAGTTTTCCCCAAAAAGCCATAATTTTCGAGCGAAAGCCACACGTAAATCGTGTAAACACGGAAATTGGCTGAATGACCAATGCCTAATGATCATTCATTGAAGTTTATGGTCATATTCACACTTCGGACAAGTTTTGCTGCATACCGTGCCTTTCCGGTTTGCCGTCGGAGTCATTTTGACCTGTATCGGATCTTTTGTTCACTGCCCTAACTTCCGGACAAAATTCTGAAGTTTTGGAGGGTGTTATGGCTGATCCAATGCTATATAAAGCTTCTTTGGCCTGTTATCTTTCCAACGCAACAAACGGCATCGAATTCTGAGTTCGGGAGTGTTCGCAATGGCTTCCGGAAGAAGGACGCGCAAAAACAGTCCCATGCGCCCGGGTCTCGGGTCACATGCGCCCGGAACCCAGGGCACGTGCCCATGCGCCCTACCAGTGAGGCACGTGACCTCATGCCCTCATTTGAGGGCACATGCACCCTACCCTTGAGGCACGAGGGAACCAGTTTTTCACCGGGACTCTACCATTGAACCGATCGACCGGATAAGGTCAAATTTTTCGGGAACAGTGCCATGCGCCCCCACTTGGAGGCACATGCGCCGTGGGGGTAGGGCACATGCGCCGTGGGGGTAGGGCACATGCGCCCGGGGGTAGACCACAAGGTCTCCTATTTTGTAGTGTTGATCGCGACAGTTTTCTCCTATAAATAAACTCCGATTCTGGTCATTCCAAAGGCATGAGCACGATCCCCCCAGGCATCTCATGACGTCCAAACTCCCTCCTGCATTGATTTTGTGATTTTTAGAGAGATAATTTCGAGTTTTTAGAGAGAGAAAAGTCGGTTCAAGAGAGAGGAAGGCTGTTCTGCAGGTGATCAGTCAGGTCTCTCTTCTTCGGCCTCTACAGCAGTGTGTAGACGTCTTCTGCCAGAGCTCTCTTCATCAAAGTTCTTCATATCCAAGTCTTCTTGAATTTGCAATCGACAGCACTTGATTCCGAGATCGGGGATGGTCGTGACGAGCGCAGAAGCAAAGTCGCGCCTGGCAGATCCTGGACTGCGGCTCGGCTTTTTCGACAAACCAGATTTGGCTATATTTTTATCTATTCAACTCATAATCTTTCTGTTCTTTTTCCTATCTCTTTGTTTAGTGATTCTAAATCCTTCTATTATTTTTTTACATTTTTTTGAATTTTTTTAGTTTGTTTATCCGAAAATAAAAAAAAGAGGGTTTAGAGATAACCCGAATCCGGTCAGTTTCTAGTCAGTTGTGTGTTTCATGTCATTCTCTTTACATATACTCCACTTTGTTTAGTTCTAATTATCCCTTTCACTTGTTTATTTGTCTAGTTGCATATAAGATCAAGCACCCACCATGTTGAGGACTCTTCTTCATCGGCCGGCCGAAGAAGGAGAAGCTTTAACCCACATTCTTCACGCTAAGGTACACACGGTCATCTTTCAATTTTATTTCATAAATCGGAACCCACGATTCCTGGTGACCACATGTTTTAATTTATTTCTTCTCATACTCCTCCCACATGACCCGAACTGTCTCTTTGGTGACCGAGCGACGCCAAGGGATGAAAGTTCGGGGATCAATGTGAGTGTGGGACCGAGGTGAGAGTTGCTTTCCGATGTTTTATTCCTTTCTTTTCTCATCCCCTCTTGAGGTGACGATATGGATTCACGGACTTCCCTAAAAAGGAGAGGACCCCATCGAATTTTCAGAGTCGACAGCTTTGTGGTGACCACGGTAGGACAAGCAATGTCTTCAACCGTGGGTGCTTAGTGTTTTGTTTGCAACTAGTTCTAGTTCTAGACCGGTTCCCACGTGAGCCTTTCCTTCCTTCCACCTCTCTTAAACTTCATACCATCTCAAAATTTCTGATTTCACCCATCTTTCATCAGATTTGAAGTGCCAAGTATGCCATTTAATTTATGTCATTTTATTTAAACCGGTTCCCACGTGAACCACTCTTCTCCTTTTAAATTGGTTCCCGCGTAAACCAATCTCTTTCTTTACTTCGGTTCCCACATGAACCAAACCCCTTTTTTTCCAGATCTATCCCAACTTGGATCAGATCTTTATTCACTTTTAATTGGCCCCACGTGGCCCTCTTTTGACCATTCAAACCGGTTCCCACGTGAACTACCCTTTTTACCCAAAACTGGTTCCCGCGTGAACCACCTTTACTTTTTACCCCAGTTCCCACGTGAACCAGCTTATTCTTACATCGGTTTCCACGTGGACCACCCTTTTGCTTGGCTATCAGATTTGAACCCTCTTCTTTCCATCACCTTTTCACTATCTCCATTTGGCTCACATATGAAACAAGGTCTGTATTCTAGTTTCTAGTTGCTTGTCTAGTTTCTAATTGCTTGTCTTGTGTCATTGCTTGTTTATGTTTATGTTTTGCTCATTACTTGTTTTATTACATGATTGCATTCTCTGCTCCTTCTCTCTACCTCCTTCTTTTACACTTTTTTTGAGGCGGGAGCTCACTCTCCCATTTATCCCTCCCATCCAAAACACCCTCTTGGTGGATTCTGACCTCTCTTCTGGGATATTCCTTCCAAGTTGACTTGGTTGGCTTTCATCAAGGCCTCTATAATTCCTCATACGTGGAGTATTTCTCTTCACGATCGGGTTGGTTGTACCACTCCCCAAAACCCAAAGCATCCTACGTTACCTACACGTGGTGAGATTGTGTGAAACCTAGGTCATTGGAGATTGGAGTTAGGATCCTAACCCATTTGTTGAGAGAACAATTCTTAACAAATCCATAAACCTAAGGTTTAATCAAAATCATTGCGTAATCTTGCTTTCAAGTTTTTGCATCACTTGCTTGTCAAACAAAAAATTCAAACCTCTAACTTTTTGCAAAATACTAAAAACAAAAAAAAAAGTTCTTTGTTTGCTTTGTCAACTTGTTTGTTTTACTTTCTCCTTGAAGTTCAATGCACCTAAGGTCTGGAAGGCACGTTGGAATGGCGGAACAAGCTGAACATTGAGAGCGCGAGATGGGTCACCAATCAATTCCATCAGACGGTCTTGTTAATTCATTGTTTGAGTCAGAAGCGCAAGAGGTCCCTCAACCATCTGCTCCCTGTGATGTTGAACAACTCTTTAGGGTGTTGTCTCTCTATACCGACCCAGAAACCTATGCCCGCATACAATCCATGGTGAAGGGCAAAATGGCCTCAGATCAGGCTGAAGTTAACCAAGTTGCCTCATCTCCTTGTCCTCTGGTTCGACCACCACTCATTCAATAACCTTTTGTTCAACCACCTATTGTTCAACAATCTGTGATTCAACCATCATTGGCACTAGCACAACCATCTGTAGTTCAACCATCTATAGTTCAACCATCTGTGGTTCAACCATCATTTGTTCAGCCATCTTATTTCAACCATGTTGTTCCCTTGACCCATCAAGTCATGGGACAATCTTCAGTAAATTTGCCAAGTCATGCTTCTCAATTCCAAAATCATGTCTCTAACCACATACCCCAACCAGTAAACCAAGAACCTGCTCTCACCCAGGCAATCATGGATCAGCTCACCTAGATGAATGAACGTTATGAAGAGCTGAGATGTCGCCTGGACTCCAAGTCAGTTCCTGAGATTTCTATTCCTTCTCTGCCAGTCCTACATCTGCCACCTTCTGAGCTACCAGTTTATCGCCGCTACAATGGTACTGGCATCCTTTTCTCCACCTAAAAGATTTTCTTTACGAGTCCTTGTTCTGGAAAAATGATCGTAGGGTTCTTGCCTTCTTGTTCCGTCGATCACTAGAAGGGTCTGCATTGGAATGGTTCTACTCACTCGACTCCTTTGAGGCAGGAGACTTCGATATTGTTAAAACCAAATTCTTGAAAAGATACAGAGACCGGGTGGCACCAGCATGCTCCATTACAAAATTGATTGCTGAGAAGATGAAGCCCGAAGAGGACTTCATAAAGTTTGCTGATCGCTGGAGGGGAATGGCAGAAAAATTGACAGATGTGATTTCTGAAGGGGAACAAGTGAAGATGCTTATTGGCAACACTACACCTGCCTTGAGGAATGTCTTGATCATGCACCGTCCTACCACCATGAATGAACTCTATGACAGTGCCCGATACTTGCAAGCCCACTTCAAGGATGCCACCATGATAAACCCTTTTGATCCTAAACCTAGAAACTTCAGGAAAACCCCCTCTGCACCAGTTGGGCCTACAACCGAAGGAGTGGTCAACAACGAAGCTATAAACACTGTGGGGAACCAGGGAAGGAACCGTCAAAACCAGTTCAAAAACCCACCACAAAACCTTTCCTATTACCCCCCTCAACAACAGGTTAGGCCACCACAACCACGACAACCACAACAACCTCCGCAACCAGTAGCACAACCCCAGCAACCTCGACAACCTACCTAAAATAGGGCACTGCCACCACCCAATCAGGCACCATGAAGGGGAGGTCCTAGGAGAGAGAACTACCAACAACTCCCTTACTCCTTGACCGACATCTTCAATGTACTCATGGCGGAGAAACAGTTGGAATTGTCCAAGGAAAGAGAGGTTTGGCCAACAAACGCAGATATGTCCCGATACTGTGCTTACCACCGGTGTCCTGGTCACACTGTAGAAGTGTGTTTTCAATTCAAGGATTACATCCACGATTTGAATGACCAAGGCAGCATTGATTGGGCTCAAATGGGGGAATACATACAAGCTATGAAGGCTAGGCAGCAGCAGCGGCAGCGTCCACCGGCTCAACCTCAACAACAACCCGACTCGGGGATTGTCCATAATCCGCTCCCATTACATGCTCCCGCTCCAGCACCGGCACCAGCACATCCAAATCCAGGAATTGGTCTAGTACACTCCATTGTCCAGGGAGATGCCAGCCGTGCTCAAGGTTGGCAACTAGAAAACCACAATGCAACCATGCCAGTCAACCCAGCTAGGCCTCCCGTTAGGAACCCTCCTAGACAAATAATTCGTGCACCTTCTACTCCACAACTACCACAAAGCTCAATAACCCAACCACTGGCCGCCACTTTTTCTCGCCGACCCATCATTAGGCCAGCCCCCTCCTTAACTACACCTCCTTCAACCATTGCTACACACCGGCCCTTGCTCATCCGACCACCACAATCACCACCAAACTTGAACCCCCAGCCTATGAGCTCTGTCACTCCAAAACCCCAACCTATCATACCACCAACACCACAACCAATCCCACAACCTACACGTTCATTAAACTCATCAACCACTTCTGCACCATGGCCTCTTCTTATTAGGCCACCGGTATCACCATCACTACCACCTCCAAATCCTACCCCTCTACCAACTAACCCCATCATCCCAGAACCATCGATCCCATTACCTATCATACCTGCACCTACACCACCTGTTCCACCACCACCCACCCCAGTTAACCCGTCACCTCTACCCGACCGCCAAATAGCCCCGGTGCTTCGGAGTGGGAGGATGTTCCAGCGACTCTTTCCCCAAGCTGGTACTCAACCGCAGGATCTGGTGGAGGAGGAACAAGTAGAAGAACCATTGTCGGGCACGACCTATGATCTATTGAAACATTTGGAAAAGACACCGGCCCGTATTTCCATACTTGAGTTGATCAAAAGATCAAAGGTGCACCAGGAGATTCTACAGCAGTACTTGCAAAGGGTCATGGTGAGTGAAGATCTCCCACCTGAAAAGATAACTACAGTGTTAGCCCCTAGAAGTGAGCACCCAACACTCACTTTCTCTCAGGAAGAATTAGCAGATCCAGAGGTCAGGAGATATGCTTTGCATGTGGCAGTTATCATCTGCAATGTCGAAGTGAAATCATGTTTGGTTGACACTGGAGCTTCTATCAACGTTATGCCGCCAGAAACTTTGCAGTTGTGTGGCATTTCTGAGCAAGAAATCAAGCCATCCTGTGCCATGGTGACGGCCTACGACAACTCCAAGAAGTCTGCACATGGGGTGGTCACTCTAGAAGTTAAACTTGGACCATGTATGGTCACAACAGATTTTCATGTTCTAGAATTGGATCCAACTTTCCGAGCTATACTTGGGAGGCCATACTTGGAGGCAATAGGAGCTGTGGCTTCAACAAACCACCAGTGCATAAAGTTTCCTTTTAAAGGACAAGTGGTCAAAGTGACTAGCATGCCTATAAGGGACGAGATGAATGATCCTACTTTTACACCGCTTGGTTTGTCAATACAATCCCAGATCTCAATGGGAGATTTACCAGAAGTCAGATGTATGACCGCCTCTCTACCCGACACAGTGGGATGGCGGATGATGATGAAACTAGGCTATCAGCCTGGAAGAGGTTTAGGCAAGGATCTTCAAGGAATCACTCAGCCGATTCAAACTGTGAAAAGGCTACGCAGGCAGGGGTTGGGATACGAAGAGGATTCCATCCCAAGGAGGATCTTCCAGCCAGGATATGCCATGGGACTCCACACCTTCTTTATCAAAGGGGAGACCATGATGATGGCTGAAGATGACAAGAGTTTCATTACAGTTGTCAAGAGAAGGAAGGCTCCAGATGAAGAAGAAGACTTGGAAGACATGTGCTTATCTTTGACTCATCTGTTTTCAAGTGGGGAAGAGCACCAGGAACCACTCAAGGGCAGACCAATCTTGAATCATCTAGTTAAACATGTTACCCAAGTCAAAACCATTCCACGAGGCCCAAATACAACAATGCCATGTTTGAACCTCGTACCATTGTTTCTAGATCTTTTGGATGGGCTTCAGGGCCCACTTACCCACTTTGGGCCCATGTGCCCTCTTCAACCTTCCACTCTTATTGAGCCTGCTTGCCCATTTGCTTCCCTCATCAACTTCAGAACTGAGGGCTTTTCCCAACATTGGCTTACATGACCATTTATTTTTAAGATCGGGTCCACGTACCCGTTTACTTTTTTTATCAGTTTTGGACCCATGTGTCCACTTTCTGTTACCATTGGGCCCACGAGCCCCTTTTTTCCCTTTTATTCTTAAGTTTTTTCTTTGGTAATTCAGTCAGTTTCCAGCAAACCTCGAGTCATGCTGACTCATTCTATCTTTTTACTTGAAATTTTCTAAAAAGAAACGTCTTCTCTGAAACTCAAATTTCCATTGAGGAGACGTCTCTACTCATCCCAGTGGGTGCTCCCAATCAGGGATCCCTCTCTTCTGAATCATTGATCGATTTACTCGATCCTCCCTCCACTGTAAATACCACATTTCCAGCTTTATCTTCAGTAGGTCAAGTTAGGTTAGGAAATAGGAAAGTCAGAGGTAAGCGAGTTCCAAATAGGTATCTACAACAATTGGCACAGAAATGCGTAGAGTGTGCAAGGCTGCCAAACTTTTTAGATAATACCATCCAGCTAGATGAAATCCGATATGAGGATGAGCATAACATAGATCATACTTTGGGAGTATATGAGGTGGTATCAGAGAAGGATCCCGAATCCGAGGATGAAATCGAGGACTTGGCTGATGCATATGCATCTGGACTTAGAATATTTGAAGAACCATCAGCCATAGGGAATGAACCGACAAGGAACTGAATTAAGGAACCCTGTAAGATCCTAAGACTATCCTCATTAGTACAAACCTCACTCCCTCAGAAGAACAACGTTTGATTAAAGTGTTGGAAGAATATAAGGACACGTTCGCATGGACATATAAAGATATGCCGGGATTAGATAATTCATTGGTTGAACATAGATTAACCTTGAAACCTGGAACTACCCCGGTTAAACAAAAGCTCAGGAGGTTCCACCCTTATATTGCACTCAAAATGAAAGAAGAGATCGACAAACTACATCAAGCAAAATTTATTAAGGTTGTCCTATATCCTCAATGGGTGGCTAACATAGTCCCTGTTATAAAGAAGGATGGACGAATTCGGATTTGTATAGACTTCAGGGACTTGAACCGAGCGTGTCCTAAGGATGATTTTCCTTTACCTCATATCGATGTTTTGGTTGATAACACAACTGGATTTGAAATGCTTTCATTCATGGATGGCTATTCTGGATACAATCAGATCCGGTTAGCTGAGGAGGACCAAGAGAAGACTGCGTTCACTACACCTTGGGGAACATATTGCTATGTTGTCATGCCCTTTGGGTTAAAGAATGCGGGTGCTACATATCAGATGGCTATGATGGCTATCTTTCACGACATGATGCACACCCATGTAGAGGTGTATGTGGACGATTTGGTTATCAAGTCCAAGAGTTGGGAAGATCATTCTGAAGTGCTAAGGAAAGTTTTACAACGAGATAGAGAATACAAGCTGAAAATGAACCCTAAGAAGTGTACATTTGGAGTTTCATCAGGAAAGCTACTAGGGTTCATAGTAAGCAAAAGGGGCATAGAGATCGACCCAAACAAGGCCAAAGCAATTATTGGTATGCCTCCCCCGAAGAATATGAAAGATCTTCGAGGATTGATTGGGAGGCTACAATTTGTCCGCCGGTTTATCTTACAACATTCTCAAAGGTGTAAACCTTTCTATGAGTTAACCAAGGCGTGGCCTGAGTTTAAATGGGATTCGAAGTTCCAGGAGGCGTTTGATGGGTTGAAAACATACCTGGCAAGTCCCCCTGTACTTAGACCACCAATTCTCGACAAGCCCTTGGTCCTCTACATTTCGGTTCTTGAGAACTCTCCTGGGGCAGTTCTTGCACAAGTTGATGAAGAAGGGAAAGAACGAGCTACTTATTACTTGTCTAAAATGTTTGATGTTTGTGAGCTGAAGTACACTGTGGTAGAAAAGACCTGTGCTACTCTTGTTTGGGTGGTTCAGAAACTCAAACACTATTTTCTTGCTCACCAAGTCAAGCTCATTGCTCGTATCAATCCCATTAAGTCAAGCTCATTTTCTATTAGAGAAGACAGTCTTGACTGATCGGTTAGGGCGATGGCAGAGTTTCTTATCCCAATTTGATATCACTTATGTCCCACAGAAGGCAATCAAGGGCTATGCTATTGCTGAACACCTTGCCCATCATCCCATACCCATCTTTGACCCAGTCCGGTCAGAGTTCCCGGATGACGAACTAATGTCAGTCCGATCTTCCAATCTTTGGACATTATATGTTGACGGGGCTCTGAACTCTCATAGTAGAGGGATAGGTATTGTCCTTCTGTCACCTGAAGGTGTCACTATTCCACAGGCCTTTTAGCTTAACTTTCCAGCAACCAACAACATAGCTGAGTATGAAGCCTTGCTGGCCGGGCTGGAGGCCACTCATTTCCATGGTGCTACCGAACTGAGGGTGATAGGTGATAGTCAATTGATCCTACGCCAAGTCCTTTCCAAGTACCGAACTTCCCATCCAAACCTCAAACCCTACTAGGAGCTCACCACCTGCTACATCAAGCTATTCTTCAAACTCACCTTTGTCCATGTCCCTCGTTGTTAGAATATCCTCGCCGATGTCTTAGCTTCACTAGCTTCATCTCTATCTGTCCCGCTAGGCAGGCAAGTGCGGACTATCCACATATGTAAGAGGACAATTCCAGCAATTGAGGATGGACGTTTTTTAAAGGTTAAGGAGAGGTTCAACAGAAAGGAATACTTAGAACATAAAGAAGAAATCTCCTTGATTGAGTTGGAAGAATTAGAATAAGGTGAGAGACCTTGGTATGACGAGATTGCGAGGTATTGTCAAGATCAGTCATATCCGCCTGGATCAACCACCAAGGAAAAGAAGGCAATCAGAAGAGTATCCCAGAGGTATACAATCCTAGGAGGAGTGCTCTATAAGAGAAGCCTAAGTGGAATATTACTCAGATGTCTTGATGAAGAAGAAGCCGAGTTGGTGCTGAAGGAAGCACATTTTGGAGTTTGTGGTGGTCATGTAAATGCCCAAGCCCTTGCTAAGAAAATCATCCGACAAGGGTATTATTGGCCAACTCTAGAAGAAGACTGCTCCATCTTTGTCCGGCACTGACATTCATGTCAACTCCATGCCCACAAGATTCACTCTCCCGCATCTTCCCTTCATCCAATTCATGCCCCATGGCCTTTCGCCATGTGGGCTTTTGATATCATTGGCCACTTGAGTGACCTCAACTCTGAAATGTGCTCAAAATCATTCATTCTGATGGCAACGGAGTACTTCACAAAGTGGGATGAAGCGGAAGCATTCGTGGAGATTAAAGCGTCAATTGTTTGCTCCTTCATCAAGCGCAACATCATTGCAAGATTCGGGATCCCCAGCGACATCATCACCGATAATGGGCCACAATTTCTTTCTCAAGATCTGCGTGATCTTTGCAACAAGTATCACATTTCATTGCATCATTCATCACCATACTATCCTCAAGGCAATGGTCAAGCAGAAGCCACCAATAAGACCTTAATCAAAATCATTAAGAAATCTTATAAGTCTAGCAAATTTGCCGACTGGCCTGATAAGCTTGTAGATGCTCTATGGGCTTATCGTACTTCTGTAAGGACTCCCACGGGACAAACCCCATATGCCTTGGCATATGGGATGGAAGCAGTGGTCCCCTACGAAGTATTACTTCCATCTCTCCGAGTTCAGCTCGACAGGGATATTCCTGTTGATGAGAGACGAGAATCTCTCCTTGCACAGCTTGAACTCTTGGATGAAAGAAGGCTAGCCGCTGCCGAGCATGCCCGGACTTATCAGAATAGACTTAAAAGGTTTTATCAAAATAGGGTGGTCGAGAGAAAATTCGAGATCGGTGAGATGGTAGTCAAACGCATATTCGTTAATCCAGGGGGTCCCCGCTCCAAGTTGCAACCTAACTGGGATGGGCCTTTTGTAATCACTGAAAAGTATCCAGGTAATGCATATGAAATAACTAATGCAGATGGAGAAAAATTGAATCATCCTTGGAATGGAGTTTACCTCAAAAAGTACTTTCCATAAAAATGGAGAAACCACTGGTATAACCTCAAGTCATCGATCCTAGGTTGTTCGTGAGAAGTCAAGGGTAGGTACCATCCTACACACACAACACCTCCCGATCCTAGAATCCAGACAACCCGACACTTGCGAAAGGCAAGGCAGAAATCTAGAAATGGAAGGAGTACCCTTACCCTATTATCTTCTACTCGGTCCAAGATAGGGAGAGAAGATTAGAGATGGGTAGTATCGAAAACACTCCCACCCTAGTAGGAGGCCGTCTCAGAGGGTACAAAAGGATGCCAAAAGATGGGCAATGAACCCCTCAGGTTAGAAAAATAAAAATGATCAACCTGTCCGAATGAGTACCCAGAATGATAGTCAAGGTAAAAGGCACTAAAATATGGGCAATGTCCCCACGGGTCAAAAAAAAAACCTGTCCAAATATGTGCCACATAGAAAAGAGAAAAAAATAGAAAAAACCCAAAGAGGCCGAACCCCAATGGGCAATTTGAGTGAGAGTAGAGAAATCCCTCTCAACATCTTCAAACCCTATCAAGGACTTCCTCTATACTCTTCCTCCTTAAACCCCTTGGGTAGGGTAAACCGACCAAATCCAGGTGGAATCCAAGCCAATCAAAGGAAGAAAGTTAGAAGGATTCTAAGTAGGGAACTTTATTTTGCACGTGGCATCTACAACTTGAGTCTTGACAAACCCCAAAGACCGATGAATTGTCTCAAATACCAGCATTTTCTCCACACAAAAAAGAAAAGATGAATATTTCAAAAAATACAAAAAAGGTGAATACATATTTCAAAAATCCAAAAAAAAGTGAATGTTTCCAAAATCCAAAAAAGTGAATATTTCAAACCCAAAAAAAATGTATATTTTGAAAAAAACAAAAAAAAACAAAAAAATATGAATATTTCAAAAAATAAAAAATGTGCATATTTCAAAAATTCAAAAAAAATGAATATTTCAAAAATTCAAAAAAATGATTGTTTTCAAGAAAATCCAAAAAAATACTCAGTCATGATCATTACCTTAGTTGCATCCATGCTTATTTGATTGTCATGCATATTTCCATTTCTGCATTGCATATCCATTTTTTTGCTTTAATTACCTTGTTAAGAAGGCTCTTCCCTCTGACCTAAGTCAAAGTTGACCGTAATAGGCAAAGGGATGAGTCCTGGTGAAGATCTAATCCCCTTTCTATCAAGTGTTTCAGGCATTTCAATATAGGAGAGGAGAGGATTCACACCACGGCAGGTAAGTTCTCTCAACCCTTACCACCATTTCATTTTAGTCATTTATTTTACTCTACCTTGTTAAGAAGGCTCCTCCCTTTGACTCAAAATCAAGGCAAACGGTATACAAGCAAAGGGATGAGTCATGATGAAAATTTAATCATCTTTGTTAAGTGTTTTCAGGAGCTGAAGAAGCAAAAGAGAAGGGCCATCAGGCAACCTTTGAAGACCAACAGGTGAATTGGTGAGATCGGTGTTCCCCAAGGAACGTCATGCCAACTTTATGGCGAAAAAAGAGGAAGCGCCACCCAACTGAACATTATCGTGGTGCTGTATTCTGTCAAAATGCAAGATAAGGATGGACCAGAGATGCTAATGAATCAGGCGGATGATGCAAATTGATAGACCACGCCTGAAGACTTCACTCAAATCCACATTCTCATCAATCTCACATCATCACCATCACTTCATTTTGCACTTCACATCACTCTTACCATTTGTCACGTAGTTATGTTAGGTCCATTTGATACGTATTATATGCATTAATGTTGAAGACCTTGAGCATGAAGATGACTGGGCCCGAGGTCCCCTTCAACAAAATCTACGACGGCTTGGTCATTTCTTCACAATCATGGAGAAGCCAAAATTGAACATTGGAGGGACGATGGTTCCTAATCGGGTGTCTTGACCTCTAATAGACAATATATATCTTCAACTATTTTCTACATAATTTTCTATGTTTTACATCCATCTCCTTTTCATTTTTCATCATTACTAATTTTATCCCTTCATGTTTTATTTCTTTCTTTTTATTCCACCATGTTTTATTATGTCCTTTCTTTTATCCCACCGTGTCTTTTATTTTATCCCACCCCACCATTGCAATTGTCATGCCATTGTTTCTGCTGTCCCTTTATTCTATGTTAGTCCCACCATTATCTTTCAATCCCACTATGGCTTAAATCTGTCTTGTCGTTTTCCGAATACTGGGTTTTTGTCAGAGCATGACTCATGGTTTTCACGATACCCACGCAATTTTGTTATGCTTAAACGAACCCTTTAAGAATTTGAGATTATTCCACTCAGAATTAAACTGAGTATTTTAATGAAACTTGAATGAACTTAAGATTCCAAATATGATTGACTGGTATTCTTTTCATTTTAAGATCAATTTCTCTTTTAAAAACTTTGGTCCATCACAGTACAAGAACACTGTAAAGTTCGGGTTGCTGGCTGATGATGAACCTACGAATTCGAGGACTCCTCACCACGCTGAGGGTTGGCTACATCCTTTTATCCTTTATTCTTTATTTTTCATCTCTCATGCCAAGGGCATATCTTTTACCAGTCAATTATATGAGGTTTTGATAGAACATGAAAGCGATCTAGAATACTCAGAGAGATTCATTTTGCTGGATTGGGTAGATAAGCGTGTCTATATCTACACCTTGATGCCACCTTTTCAGTCCATCACCATTACAATCCACTACATTCATCTACGTTCACTTGCATTCCATTACAGTTTACTACGAATCACTCCGCTTCACTACATGCCATTCCCTTACAAAGCCGACAACAAGGCGAGGCAAGCTGTAGACACGCCAAATTCGCCTAATTCAGAGAATAAAACTCATGTTTTATAGGGTAACATGTGCGATTGACCTTATAATGATGCCGGGTCTTTTAAAGTTTATTTGGAGCTTCGCCGAACGAAATCGGATGCTTTCCGAAGTTTTCCGCAAAAAGCCATAATTTTCGAGCGAAAGCCACACGTAAATGGTGTAAACACGGAAATTGGCTGAATGACCAATTCCTAATGATTATGCATTGAAGGTTATGGTCATATTCACACCCCGGACAAGTTTTTTTGCATACCGTGCCTTTCCGGTTTGCCGTCGGAGTCATTTTGACCAGTATCGGATCTTCTGTTCACTGCCCTAACTTCCGGACAAAATTCTGAAGTTTTGGAGGGTGTGATGGCTGATCCAATGCTATATAAAGCTTCTTTGGCCTGTTATCTTTCCAACGCAACAAACGGCGTCGAATTCCGAGTTCGGGAGAGTTCGTAATGGCTTCCGGAATAAGGACGCGCAAAAACAGTCCAATGCGCCCGGGTCCCTGGTCACATGCACCCGGAACCCAGGGCACGTGCCCATGCGCCCAACCAGTGAGGCACGTGACCTTGTGCCCTCATTTGAAGGCACATGCGCCCTACCCTTGAGGCACGAGGGAACCAGTTTTTCACCGAGACTCTACCACTGAACCGATCGACCGGATAATGTCAATTTTTTCGGGAACAGTGCCCTCGTGCCTGGGGGGTAGGGCACATGCACCCGGGGGTAGACCACAAGGTCTCCTATTTTGTAGTGTTGATCGCGACAATTTTCTCCTATAAAAAAACTATGATTCCGGTCGTTCCAAAGGCATGAGCACGACCCCCCAGGCATCTCAAGACGTCCAACCTCCCTCCTGCATTTATTTTGTGATTTTTAGAGAGAGAATTTCGAGTTTTTAGAGAGATAAAATTCAGTTCAAGAGAGAGGAAGGCTGTTCTGCAGGTGATCAGCCAGGTCTCTCTTTTTCGGCCTCTACAGCAGTGTGTGGACGTCTGCTGCCAGAGCTCTCTTCATCAAAGTTCTTTATATACAAGTCTTATTGAGTTTTCAATCGACATCACTTGATTCTGAGGTCGGGGCTGGTCGTTACGAGCGCAGAAGAAAAGTCGCGCTTGGCAGTTCCTGGACTGCTGCTCGGCTTTTTCGACAAACCAGATTTGGCTATATTTTTCTCTATTCAACTCAGAATATTTATGTTCTTTTTCCTATCTCTTTGTATAGTGATTCTACATCCTCCTATCATTTTTTTACATTTTTTGCATTATTTTTTTTCTGTTTATCCGAAAATAAAAAAAGAGAGGGGTTAGAGATAACCTGAATCCGGTCAGTTTCTAGTCAGTTGTGTGTTTCATGTCATTCTCTTTACATATACTCCACTTTTTTTAGTTCTAATTATCCCTTTTACTTGTTTATTTATCTAGTTGCACAGAAGATAAAGCACCCACCACGTTGAGGACTCTTCTTCATCGACCGGCCGAAGAAGGAGAAGCTTTAACCCACATTCTTCACGCTAAGGTACACACGGTCATCTTTCAATTTTATTTCGTAAATCGGAACCCACGGTTCCGGGCGACCACATGTTTTAATTTATTTCTTCTCATACTCCTCCCACATGACCCGAACCGTCTCTTTGGTGATCGAGCGACGCCAAGGGATGAAAGTTCGGTGATCAATGTGAGTGTGGGACCGAGGTGAGAGTTGCTTTCCGATGTTTTATTCCTTTCTTTTCTCATCCCCTCTTGAGGTGACGATCTAGATTCACGGACTTCCCAGAAAAGGAGAGGACCCCGTCGAATTTTTAGAGTCGACAGTACCCGAGCAGGAGAAAGACTCAACAGCTCACCTCAAAGATGAAGGAGCTGGTGTGTGTGAGAAGTAGTGTCATAGATGGCGTACCAGCGCGCCATCAAAGGCAGGCGAAATGGGTGATCGATTCAGCCTCGACCTAGTGGAATGTAAAGGTAACTCTGTAAGGAATCGTCCATAAAAGTTTTGTGCAGTGGAAGTGACGATTCTTATGAGTTCCTTTAGAATCCGTCTCAATCAGAATCGAAAGACGAAAATCGAAAACCGATCAAATCGGGTTCGAATATACCTAATAGGGATTCATATAATCCCATGGAGAGGAAGGAGATGAGCTTCTTAAGCTCTACAAACCATTCAAGCATCCGGTCTCTAGCAGTATCCACACGAACTTCATCCACAGCAGATTCTCCCTTCGCGCCGGCCTCGAGAACTCTTCCCGAACGAAGCTCCATCGACCATGGACACCTTCTAAAGAGAGGAGAAATATTTCCATAAAATCAGGTCCTTATCTCCCTATCCCGGACTCCGAAAAATATGCGTTGGAATCCTTATCGAATAAGGAATCCAAAACAGTCGGCCTCATATCCAGGAAAAATCGCAGTAGATTGAAAAATGAGGAAGAAGAGGCGGTGGTCACCGAGATTCCGTAGCAGAAATCTCCATTTTGCAACGAGAATAATTCCTTATCCCGAAAGCCAAATATTCTCCAAAAATACAATTTTTAATCCTCATCAAATGAAGTTTCCAAATATGTATATATCCCTTCAGAGAAAAATTCTCTATCAACAGGAAATCAGGAAGAAACAAGTCGGCACCGCCAGACTCCGCAGAACCCTAGTTCGTCGGAAAACTCAAAATTTCTCTCCCTCCGCCGTCGTTCAAAGCTGGATATCAAAGGTAAAGGCTAGGTAATAATATTACCCATCTCCTAAACCTTTTCAAAGCCTCAATTTCTTCTATGGACTGAGATTTCACAAAATCCCCAAATCCGGGTGTCGGTTCGGGCATGACAGAAACACCAACTTTTGAGGCTTCTCCCGAACACTAAAGATATTCAAAATTCAAATGTTTTGTGGCGTTGCAAAGCCCTATATCACGAGATTCTACCAGAGCCAACCAATATTTTATCTGAGTCATACACAGAATATGGTGGCCTCGTCAAAACAGACATTTGCACAGATTCGGGAACACATAAATAACATAAAATAATGTCGATTCGATGTTGGTTTCGACCGAGACTTGAACCGGGCTCTGATACCACTGTAAGTAATCGTCCATAAAAGTTTTGTGCAGTGGAAGCGACGATTCCTATGAGTTCCTTTAGAATCTGTCTCAATCAGAACCGAACGACGAAAATTGAAAACTGATCAAATCGGGTTCGAATATACCTGATAAGGATTCATATAATCCCATGGAGAGGAAGGAGATGAGCTTATTAAGCTCTACAAACTGTTCAAGCATCCGGTCTCTAGCAGTATCCACACGAACTTCATCCACAACAGATTCTCCCTTCGCGCCGGCCTCGAGAACTCTTCCCGAACGAAGCTCCATCGACCATGGACACCTTCTAAAGAGAGGAGGTAGGGAGGAGGCTAGGGACGTGGTTTTCACCCTTGGATTGATCGGGTTTAGCTGAAACCATTAGTATTTATATAGAATTATGGAATTTTTCTTAAAACCCAAAATCTCTATAAATTACGCCCTTGCCCCTGTACTTGTAGATAAGTCCTTTTGTGTGTGACCCACTAGGCCCAATAACCTATTTAGTTGAGGCCTAAATAAAATAGAACAATTCTATTTAATTTAATTAAATCCGTTATCCGATAACAGATTAATCGGCCTACCGATCATGAAGGGTACAAGCCACATTCCATGATACCAAATGGCTATGGAGATAATCTCATCTCCATTGAGCCTTTCCATCATTAGTTACCACATGGATATAAACCCTCATCCATCTAATGTCCCAGTTGGAAAGGAGTACGGCATCGACTGTCAACTCCTTAGTGTACCGTCTCTATAGGATCATGTACTCAGAATTGGATCAATTGGAAAACTCCTTTTCCAATATCCTATCTACCCTGGCCAGGGATTTAGAGTACTATCCCATAGGACATTCACTCTCACTTACCAAGAGTGGACGATCCCTTATTGTCCTCTCAATTGCCTCCATCGTATTTTCCTTGTACCTGATCCATTGCTATATAGGACCATCTAAATTGTGATCCATAAGTCAATGGTCAAAGCACAAGTTCCACCCAACAAGGCATCTTTGGCAACTTAGGTCAAAGGTCCAACCATGCAACCGTGATGATAGAAAACCCTGATAGACAGTTAGGTAAGATACCATTCAGGGTTTCTAATTCGGTCAGTTCAGTGAACTCATTCAACTAATGAGCACCTGTATGTGTATCTCAGTGTCTCCACACTAATGACCAATGAGATCGGTCGTCCTCATCACATGAGAAGACATCACATACACTAGTCTATCCGGATCCTTGATGTCCCGTCTCAAGTATCCTATGACTAGGAACATTTATATCAAATACCTCTAGATGATTAATCTCATTATCATGATCTCATTATGATTTAATCATCATTGTATTTGATCAAGGACTTCATTATGATATTCGCATATAATAAGAGCTTATAATGAAGATTTGCCTGATTAATTGAATAAGATATTTCTAGAAATGTCGAATCATATCATATATGATTGGCTTGTAGGGCATACATTTCTATCAAACTCCACACCTTAAATTAACACTTTGTTGGTACAAGTATAACATACAACAGGAAAGCAAGCCACAGAAAGAGAAATACTTGAAGAAAAGGTGTGAAGTTGCACACCGAGACAGTATCACTATCGGGAGAGAGACTGGCAAACAGATGTGCCAGGACCGCTGCACCCCAGGCATAGTCACCCATGGACTCCACGTCGGCCAGGAGCAGAAGGAACAATAGGTGAACCTTCTCAGTCTTTTTGCCCAGCAACAAGCGACCAAAAAAGAAGAGCATAAATTGGCGGAGATCCCGATCCGCCTCCGCTGATCCAGGAGGACCGCATACTGTCACAGATGTAAGGAATCGTCCATTAAAATTAAGTACAGCGGAAGCGACGATTCCTATGGGTTCCTTTAGAATCCGTCTCAATCAGAACCGAACGACGAAAATGGAAAACCGATCAAATCGGGTTCGAATATACCTGATAGGGATTCATATAATCCCATGGAGAGGAAGGAGATGAGCTTCTCAAGCTCTTCAAACCGTTCAAGTGTCCGGTCTCCAGCAGTATCCACACGAACTTCATCCACAGCAGGTTCTCCCTTCGCGCCGGCCTCGAGAACTCTTCCCGAACGGAGCTCCATCGACCATGGACACCTTCTAGAGAGAGGAGGAGGTTGGGAGGAGGCTTGGGACGTGGTTTTCACCCTTGGCTTGATCGGGTTTGGCTGAAACCATTAGTATTTATAGAGAATTATGGAATTTTTCATAAAAACCCAAAATCTCTATAAATTACGCCCTTGCCCCTGTACTTGTGGATAAGTCCTTTTGTGTGTGACCCACTAGGACCAAAAGCCTATTTGGTTGAGGCCTAAATAAAATAGAACAATTCTATTTAATTTAATTAAATCCGTTATCCGATAACAGATTAATCGGCCTACCGATCATGAAGGGTACAAGCCACATCCCATGATCCCAAATGGCTATGGGGATAATCTCATCTCCATTGAGCCTTTCCATCATCAGTTACCACATGGATATAAACCCTCATCCATCCAATGTCCCGGTCGGAAAGGAGTACGGCATCGACTGTCAACTCCTTAGTATCCCGACTCTATAGGATCATGTACTCGGAATTGGATCAATTGGAAAACTCCTTTTCCAATTATCCTATCTACCCTGGCCAGGGATTTAGAGTACTATCCCATAGGACATTCACTCTCACTTACCGAGAGTGAACGATCCCTTGTTGTCCGCTCAATTGCCTCCATCGGATTTTCCTTGTACCCGATCCATCGCTATATAGGACCATCTAAATTGTGATCCATAAGTCAATGGTCAAAGCACAAGTTCCACCCAACAAGGCATCTTTGGCGACTCAGGTCAAAGGTCCAACCATGCAACCATGATGATAGAAAACACTGATAGACAGTTCGGTAAGATACCATTCAGGATTTCTAATTCGGTCAGTTCAGTGAACTCATTCAACTAATGAGCACCTGTATGTGTATCTCAGTGTCTCCACACTAATGACTAATGAGATCGGTCGTCCTCATCACATGAGAAGACATCACATACACTAGTCTATCCGGATTCTTGATGTCCCGTCTCAAGTATCCTATGACTAGGAAAATTTAGATCAAATACCTCTAGATGATCAATCTCATTATCATGATCTCATCATGATTTAATCATCATTGTATTTGATCAAGGACTTCATTATGATATTCGCTTCTAATAAGAGCTTATAATGAAGATTTGCCTAATTAATTGAATAAGATATTTCTAGAAATGTCGAATCATATCATATATGATTGGCTTGTAGGGCATACATTTCTATCAACAGATACCTGACGGATCAGGCAATCCTCGTAGTCCTTGGTCACCTCGCCTTGTTGCATCTGAGCCTATGTCAGGCCTACTAGCCCGAAACACTCCTTTCGAGTGATCGACAAGACTGCCTCGACATGTGACCGAGGCGGGGAGTAAGAAAGAAGTGTCGTTGTCATCTCGGCATAGTTACCATACGTGCAACCAGTGACTGCGCACCCATAGACCTGCAACCCCGTGATATGGGCCACGTCCTCCAGAGTAGGGACCATATGCCCCCAGGGAAGAAGAAATGAACAAGTCGTAGCATCCCAGTGATCTCTCAGAACCTAGATTAGAGCCAAGTCCTCCCAAAGCACTGACAAATGTAAGATGGGACTAAATCCCATCTCATCCAGGCGGCGACACTGGAATGGTTGAAGACCCCGGTATGCCAATTGTATTAACTGCCATGATATACGCGATTTGATCCGTCCCTATAAATGGAAAAGTTGTTCAGGTCAAGAACTGATCACAAAGATGGTAGAGAATTTACAGCCAGTTAAAAGGACATTTACATCGCGCAAGGCTGCCGGCTCAAAAGGGCCAGCCTCGTCGTCATGCACACGCGTGCGCCAAACCCTCTTTGGCATTTGTAAATTTCAAAATTGGTCAGTTTTTTAATTTCAAAACACTCACCAATACAAGAATGCTAGAGTTGACATGTTCCTAGACCAGGGGCCCATGCGCCCTGGTCTATGGGCACATGCGCCCTGGGTCCAAGGTACATAAGCCCTGACCCCAGGGCACATACCCTTGTGCCCTGGTCTGAGGGCACATGTGCCCTGACTTGAGGGCACATGCGCCCTGACTTGAGGGAACATGCCCTTGTGCCCTGGCCTGAGTGCACATGTGCCCTAACCCCAGGGCACGTGCCCTTGTGCCCTAGTTTGAGGGCACATGGGCCCTAGTTTTACGGCACATGGACCTTAGATGTACACTGATCTTCTTCTGACCTGAAAATAGTTCAAACAAACTCAGAATCACATGAAATCATAGTTAAATCGAAGAGAATGAAGACATCTACATTTTCTTTAACTAGAGTATTGACCTTTGAATGTGATTCAGGCTCTGAAAGTGTAGAAGAAGTCAGAGTAGCTCTAGTGAAAAGAGAGGCTGTGAGTGGTGAAATGAACTGGTAGGGGTGGTATGTCTATTTATAGAGGTAAAAATATGTCAAAATCATAAAATTTTAAACATTACCTTGCCACTCTTGAAATTGAGCTAATCACAACGCCACTGAAATAATTTCAAAGGGATTTCTGAATTGCTCAGAAAAATTCACTAAAAAAATGCATGTTTAAATTTCATGAAAAATCCATTTCTTACTGTTAAATCTTGCAAATCATGGTGTAAAATAGTTGTTTCTATCATGCATTGTTTTGGTCATACATTGACAATTTTTCAGGTATAAGGTAGAATTTTGTGAATTTTCTATTACAAAATTGACATAACAAATTTCATTTTATATTCATAAATGACCAAAATTTGTTTAACAAGCAAGAAAAGAAATTGGCAATAAAAGGATGATCAGGTACAAAGTAGCAGCAACTGAGAAAGATAGTGGCGCTGGTCATCTGGACTCTCCTCGGTAAGTGTGCTTGGACGATGTAGCCGGCTCATACTCCACAAGGCAATAGATGTCTTAGCTTTCTCCATGTCATTATCTGTATCAAGCTTCCTGTCTTTGATAAGAGTCAAGTGTGAAAGCACAAGCAGTTCATGGTGAGGCAAACCAATCTAAGAATGACACCTGTGCGGATTGTACAGAACAAAAGCCGAGCCAGTAACTAATCAAAGATCCACACCAGGAGCAAAACAGATCTGAACATCTCTCTGTTGCATAATGATTGGATTGTGCACAAAGCCTGAATGACTCATGGAAGCAAGATGGATATGCCAATCTATCAGTTTTTTCAATGAAACACATTTGTTGGAAACCGTGTCATGAAAATTGAGAACTACAGCATATGGGAACAAAGGACTGCGCCGAAAAAGCCGTGAAGTGGTAGTAGCACTGTCTGATGGATCAAATTTGAAGTAAAGATCTACCCAGCAAGCAAACAGAGGAGCACTGCCAAACATAGGACGTCCCACGCAAGAAGAAGACAAGCCACAGTAGAGAAAGCCAAGCACTAAAGGACCAAGCCGCTTGCCACACTAGATTCCGCGAATACATAAGAGTTGTCCCTACTCCAAAAAGCCATCTTTTGTGGGAAACAAGAACACGGTAGCAAGACAGGTAGCAAAACCCTTGGATCCATGAAGAAGTTGTGTCTCATCAAGGCCGCGAGAAGACAAAGTAGAGATGGTCCAAGTTACCAGTTTTTAGAGGTGGATTCATTTTCCAGTGATAAGGGAGCTGATTTGTTCTGTCTCCATGCAATCCTGCAAGAACTCAAGGCAAGACACCGATCCAGAAGGAATAAACATGTTTGCAGTCTCACCTTTTCTAGTACGCGGTAGTCCAAGAAACAACTCGACTTCTTCTAGCAAGAAGGTGCATTCAAAAGAGTTAAAGATGATGGTGTGAGTGTCAGGATGCCATAGCTCTACCAGAGCACCCATCAATCCAAAGTCCAAGTGATATTATGCATAGTGTTTTGCATGAACCAGAAGACCGGTCAAGCCCCAACCACTCAGGATTGATTTCACTGACAAATAGAGCACTCAAAGCAGATCTTTAAACCAGACATATGAACAGAACCTTCGAGGACCTGGGAAAAGGGGATAATAATTCTGCATAAAACCATCAAAAGAGGTTGTCAAGTATTTGTACTTTTCATAATAAAAAATAAAAAAGTAAAAAAGTAAAAATATTTGCCCTAGGGGTAGGGCGCATGTGCCCTCACATGGGGGCACATGGCCAGGTGCCCCCACCCCTGGGCGCATGGGCATGTGCCCCCGATCGGGGGCACATGGACCCAAAATTTCAAAAATTTAAAAAAAAAATTCAAAAAAATCACAATCGATAAAAAATAAGCTTTTCTTACCAGATTTGCTGAAATTATTCTCTTCACATGCCCTAGAATGCTTGAAATTTCTCTTCCCAGATCAGAACACATCTTCTTAGAAGGAGGAGCCATTTGAACAGAGATAAGATCAATTTTCAAGCTTAAAGGGAGTATTTATAGGGGAGGATTAGTCCAATTTTGAGTCAAATTCGGATTTGAAAAATTTTCCTGAGAGTAGGGCACATGGCCAGGTGCCCCACCCTAGGGCGCATGGGCACGCGCCCCTGATCAAGAGCACATGGGCAAAAAAATTCAAAAAATTCAAAAAAAATCTCAAAAAATCAAAAATTGTCTAAACCGTTGAAAGTTACATTTTTTGTAAAGGAACCATCATCAAAAACGTTGTTTTGACCTCCAAATGATGGTTTTAATAGTAAAAACTTCAGTTGATCATTTCAGGAAAAATATGCTTCATATGACAATTTCATTTGTTGGGTACTAACTAGAAATGTGTAGGTATCCTTTTAAGTCCAACAGGTGAATTGGTGAGATCGGTGTTCCAGAAGGAACATCATGACAGCCCTACGACGAAAAGAAAGGGAGTGCCACCCGGTCAAGTATTATCATGGTGCTAATTAATCAGGCGGTCGATGCAAGTTGATAAACCATGCCTGAAGACTTCACTCAGTTTCACATCAATCTCACATCATCACCGGCACTCCATTTTGCACTTCACATCACTCCTACTATTTGTCATTTAGTTATGTTAGGTTCATTTGATATGTATTATATGCATCGACGTTGAAGACCTTGAGAGTAAAGGTGACTGGGCCCGAGATCCCCTTCAACAAAATCTACAATGGCTTAGTCATTTATTCACACTCACAGATAAGTCAAAATTGAACATTGGAGGGACGGTGGTTCCTAATCAGGTGTCTTGACCTCTAATAGACAATCTATATCTTCAACTATTTTCTACATAATTTTCTATGTTTTCATATCCATCTTCTTTTCATTCTTCATCATTATCAATGTTGTCCTACCATGTTTTACTCTATTATCCCACCATGTCTTTTAATTTATTCCACTGTGTCTTTTATTTTATCCCACCGTGGCAATTTTTCATGCCATTGTTTCTTCTTTCCCATCATTCTATGTTAGTCCCACCATTATCTTTTAATCCCACTATGGCTTAAGTCTGTTTTGTCGTTTTTGTTTAATCGAGTTTTCTGCCAGAGCATGATTCACGATTTTCATGATACCCGAGCAATTTTGTTATGTTTAAACAAACCTTTTTAGAACTTGAGATTATTCCACTCAGAATTAAACTAAGTATTTTGGTAAAACTTAAATGAACTTGAGATTCCAAATATCATGGATTGATATTCTTTTCATTTTAAAATTAGTTTTCTTTTTAAACTTTAGCCCATCACAGTACAAGAACATCGCAAAGTTTGGGTTGCTGGCTGATGATGAACCTACGAATTCGAGGACTCCTCACCATGTTGAGGGTTGGCTACCTCCTTTATCCTTTAATTTTTCATCTCTCATGACAATGGCATGTCTTTTACCAATCAATTATATGAGATTTTGATGGAACATGAAAGTGATCTAGAATATTCAGTGAGATTCATTTTGCTGGATTGGGTAGATAAGCGTGTCTATATCTACACCTTGATGCCATCTTTTAGTCCATAGCCATTCCATTTCACTACATTCATCTACACTCACTTGCATTCTATTACAGTTTACTACGAATCACTCCGCTTCATTACATGCCATTCTCTTACAAAGCCGCCATCAAGGTGAGGCAAGCTGTAGACACGTCAAATTTGCCTAATTCAGAGCATAAAGCTCATGTTTTATAGGGGTAACATGTGTGATTGATCTTCTAATAATGTCGGGTCTTTTTAAAGTTCATTTGGAGCTTCACTGAACAAAATTAGATGTTTTCTGAAATTTTCCGCACAAAGTTGTAATTTTCGAGCAAAAGCCACACGTAAATCATGTAAACACGAAAATTGGCTAAATAACCAATGCCTAATGATCATGCATTGAAGGTTATGGTCAGATTCACACTTCGGACAAGTTTTTTTTCATGCCATGTCTTTCTGGTTGGCTGTCAAAGTCATTCCGACCAGTGTCGAATCTTTTGTTCACTATCCTAACTTCTAGATAAAATTCTGAAGTTTTGGAGGGTGTTATGGCTAATTCATTCTTTGTAGAAAGCTTCTTCGGCCTGTTATCTTTCCAACGCAACAAACGGGGCGTCGAATTCCAAGTTCGGGAGTGTCCGCAATGGCTTCCAGAAGAAAGATGTGCAGAAATAGTCCCATGCGCCTTGGTCCATGGGCACATGTGCCATGGATCCAAGGCACGTGCCCATGCGCCCTGCCCCTGAGGCACGAGGCCATGTGCCCCCGATCGAGGACACGAGGTAACCAGTTTTTAACCGAGACTCTACCTCTAATTGGATCAGATCAAATTTCTCGATCGGATCAGACCAAATTTATAGGGTGGATATCATGTGCCCTCACTTGGAGGCACATGCGCCCAGCACCAGGGCGTAAGGTGCCCTATTTTTGAGGATGGATTGGGACACTTTTCTCCTATATATAGACTCTTATTCCGGTCATTCCAAAGGCAGGTACATGACCCCCAGGCATCTTAAGACGTCCAAGCTCCCTCCTTCATCCATTTTGTGATTTTTAGAGAGAGGATTTCAAGTTTTTAGAGAGAGAAAAGTCAGTTCAGGAGAGAGGAAGGCTGGTCTGCAGGTGATCTGCCAGGTCTCTCTTCTCTCTCTTCTTCAGCTTCTACAGCAACGTGTCAACGTCTGCTGCCCAAGCTCTCAACATCAAAGTTCTTCCTATCCAAGTCTTCTTCAGTTTTCAATTGACAGCATGTGATTAAGAGATCGGGGCTGGTTGTGACAAGCACAGAAGCAAAGTTGCTCCTGGCCAATCCTGGACTGTTGCTCGGCTTTTTCGACAACCCAGATTTGGCTATATCTCTCTCTATTCTTTTCAGAATCTTTATTTTCTTTTTTATTTATCTTTTTTTAGTGATTATCCATACTTCTATTATTTTTTTATATTTTTTGCATTATTTTTAGTCTGTTAATCCGAAAATAAAAAAAGAGGGGTTGATAACCCGAATCTGGTCAATTTCTAGTCAGTTATGTGTTTCATGTCATTTTCCTTACATATACTCCACTTTGTTTAGTTCTAATTGTCCTTTTCACTTATTTTTTTTGTCAAGTTGCATAGAAAATCAAGCACCCACATGTTGAGAACTCTTTTTCATTGGCCGTCCGAAGAAGGAGAAGCTTTGACCCACACTCTTCACGCTAAGGTACACACGGTCAATCTTATTTCATAAATCGGAACCCACAGTTCCTGGTGACCACATGTCTTAATTTTATACTTCTCATCCTCCTCCCACATGACCCGAATTGTCTCTTTGGTGATCGAGCGATGCCAAGGGATGAAAGTTCAGGGATCAATGTGAGTGTGGGACCGAGGTGAGAGTTGTTGTCCGTGTTTTCTTCCTTTCTTTTTCATCCTCTCTTGAGGTGATGATCTGGATTCATGGACTTCCCTAAAAAGGAGAGGCCCCGTCGAATTTTTGGAGTCGACAATTAGGTTTGTGGGAAGAAAGGTAAGATTTGGAGGTGATGGTGATGGCGACGGTGCTGGCCTGATAAGAAGAGGTCGGGGTACAGGAGTGGTTGATGTGGTAGGTTGTGGGGTTGATGGTGTGATAGATTGGGGTTTTGGGGTGACATATTTTATAGGATGGGGGCTCAGGTTTGGTGGTGATTGTGGTGGCCGGATGAGCAAGGGCCGGTGTGTAGCAATGGTTAAGGGAGGTGTAGTTAAGAAGGGGGTTGGCCTAATGATGAGTCGGCGAGAAGTGGTGGCCAGTGGTTGGGTTATTGAGCTTGGTGGTGGTTGTGGAGTAGATTGTGCATGGATTATCTGTCTAATGGAGTTCCTAGCAGGAGGCCTAGCTGGGTTGACTGGCATGGTTGGATCGTGATTTTCTAGTTGCCAACCTTGAGCACGACTGGCATCTTCCTGGACAATAGAGTGTACTACACCAATTCCTGGGTTTGGATGTGCTGGTGCCAGTGCTGGAGTGGGAGAATGTAATGGGAACGGATTCTAAACAATCCCCAAGCTAGGTTGTTGTTGAAGTTGAGCTGGTGGACGCTATCGCTGCTGCTACCTAGCCTTCATTGCCTGCATGCATTCCCCTAATTGGGCCCAATCAATGCTATCTTGGTCATTTAGATCGTGGATGTAATCTTTGAATTGGAAACACACTTCCACGGTGTGACCAAGGTACCGGTGGTAAGCACAGTATTGGGACATATCTGCATTTGCTAGCCAAACCTCTCTTTCTTTGGGAAATTCCAATTGTTTCTCTGCCATGAGTACATTGAAAATGTCGGTCAAGGAGTAAGGTAGTTGTCGATAATTCTCTCTCCTAGGACCTACCCTTCGTGGTGTTTGATTGGGTGGTGGCGGTGCCCTATTGAAGATAGGTTGACGAGGTTGTTGGGGTTGCGCTACTGGCTGAGGTGGTTGTTGTGGTTGTCGTAGTTGTTGTGGCCTAACCTGTTGTTGAGGGGGGTGGTAACAAAGGTTCTGCGGTGGGTTCCTAAACTGGTTTTGACAGTTCCCTCCCTGATTCCCCACAATGTTCATAGCTTCATTGTTGACAACTCCCTCAGTTGTAGGCCCAGCTTGTGCAGAGGGGGTCTTCCTGATGTTCCTAGGTTTGGGATAAAATGGATTTAGCATTGTGGCATCTTTGAAGTGGGCTTTCAAGTATTGGGCACTGTCATAAAGTTCATTCATGGTGGTAGGACGGTGCATAATCAAGACATTTCTTAGGGCAGGTGTAGTGTTCCCGATGAGCATCCTCACTTGTTCCCCTTCAGAAATAACATATGTTAGTTTCTCTGCCATTCCCCTCCAGTGATCAGTAAACTTTATGAAGTCCTCTTCGGGCTTCATCTTCTTAGCAATCAAATCTGTAATGAAACATAATGGTGCCACCCGGTCTCTATATCTTTGCAAAATTTTGGTCTTGACAATATCAAAATCTCCTGCCTTAAAGGGGTCAAGCAAGTATAACCATTCCAATGCTGACCCTTTTAATGATTGGCCGAACAAGAAAGCAAGAACTCTTTGATCATTTTTCCAGAATGAGGACTCATAGAGAAAATCTTTTAGGTGGAGAAAAGGATTGCCAGTACCATTGTAGCAGCGATAAATTGGAAGTTCATAAGGTGGCAGGTGAAGAACTGGCAAAGAAGGAATAGAGACCTTAGGAATTGACTTGGAGTCCAAGCAACATCTCAGCTCTTTATAACGTTCATTCATCTGGGTGAGTTGATCCATGATTGCTTGGGTGAGAGTAGGTTCTTGGTTTACTGGTGGGGGTATGTTGTTAGATGCGTGATTCTGGAATTGAGGAGCATGATTTGGCAAATTCTCTGAAGATTGTCCTATGACTTGATGGGCCAAGAGAGCAACATGGTTGAAATAAGGTGGCTAGACAAATGATGGTTGAACTACAAATGGTTGAACTATAGATGGTTGTGCTAGTGATGGTTGAATCTCATATTACTGAACAATAGATGGTTGAACAAAGGATGATTGAATGAGTGGTGGTCGAATCATAGGACAAGGGGATGAGGCAACTTGGTTGGCTTCAGCCTAATTAGAGGCAATTTTGCCCTTCACCATGGATTGTATATGAGAATAGGTTTCTGGGTCAGTATAAAGAGATAACTCCCTAAAGAGTTGTTCAACATCACGGAGAGCAGATGGTTGAGGGACCTCTTGCGCTTCTGACTCAAACAAGGGATTAACATGATCGTCTAATGAAATTGGTTGGTGACCCATCCCTTGGCTACATCCTTTATCCTTTACCCTTTATTTTTCATCTCTCGTGCCAATGGCATGTCTTTTACCAATCAATTATGTGAGGTTTTGATGGAACATGAAAGTGATATAGAATACTTAGAGAGATTCATTTTGCTGAATCGGGTAGATAAGCGTGTCTATATCTACACCTTGATGCCACCTTTTCAGTTCATCATCATTCCATTCCACTACATTCATCTACGCTCACTTGCATTCCATTACAGTTCACTCCGAATCACTCCACTTCATTACATGCCATTCCCTTACAAAGCCGACATCAAGGCGAGGCAAGCTGTAGACACGTCAAATTCGCCTAATTCAAAGCATAAAACTCATGTTTTATAGGGTAACATGTGTGATTGACCTTAGAATAATTCCGGATCTTTTAATGTTGATTTGGAGCTTTGCCGAACGAAATTAGATGTTTTCCGAAGTTTTCCGCAAAAAAGCCATAATTTCCGAGCGAAAGCCACACGTAAATAGTGTAAACATGGAAATTGGCTGAATGACCAATTCCTAATTATCATGCATTGAAGTTTATGGTCATATTCACACCCTGGACAAGTTTTGTTGCATATTGTGCCTTTCCGGTTTGCCGTCGGAGTCATTTTGACCAGTATCGAATCTTCTGTTCACTGTCCTAACGTCCAGACAAAATTTTGAAGTTTTGTAGGGTGTTATGTCTGATCCAATGCTATAGCGAGCTTCTTCGGCCTGTTATCTTTCCAACGCAACAAACGGCGTCGAATTTCGAGTTCGGGAGTGTTCGCAATGGCTTCCGGAAGAAGGACGTGCAAAACAGTCCCATACGCCCGGGTCCCTGGTCACATGCCCCCAGAACCCAAGGCACGTGCCCATGCGCCCTACCCCTGAGGCATGTGACCTTGTGCCCTGACTTGAGGGCACATGCGCTCTACCCTTGAGGCACGAGGGAACCAGTTTTTCACCCTCTATCGCTGAACGGATCAAACCGGATAAGACCAAAATTTTTGAATGGATAGCATGAGCCCCCACTTGGAGGCACATGTGCCCTGCCTTGAGGGCACATGCGTTCTGGGGTAGGGCACATGCGCCCTGGGGTAGGGCACAAGGTCCCCTATTTTGTAGCTTGGATCGCGACAGTTTTCTCCTATAAATAAACTCTAATTCCAGTCATTCCAAAGGCATGTGCATGACCTCCCAGGCATCTCAAGACATCCAAGCTTTCTCTTGCATACATTTTGTGATTTTTAGAGAGAAAATTTCGAGTTTTTAGAGAGAGAGAAGTCGGTTCAAGAGAGGGAAAGGCTGGTCTGCAGGTGATGTATCAAGTCTCTCTTCTTCGGCCTCTACAGCAGCGTGTGGACATCTGCTGCCTGAGCTCTCTTCATAAAAGTTCTTCCTCTCCAAGTCTTCTTCAGTTTTCAATTGACAGCACTTGATTCTGATGTCTGGTATGGTCATGACAAGCACAGAAGCAAAGTCGCACCTGGCAGATCATGAACTGCTGCTCGGCTTTTTCAACAATACAGATTTGGCTATATCTCTCTCTTTTCTATTCAGAATATTTCTATTCTTTTTATATATCTTTGTATAGTGATTCTCCATCCTCCTATAATTTTTCTACATTTTTTGCATTATTTTTAATCTGTTAATCCGAAAATAAAAAAAAGAGGGGTTAGAGATAACCCGAATCCGGTCAGTTTCTAGTCGGTTGTGTGTTTCATGTCATTTTCTTTACATATACTCCACTTTGTCTAGTTCTAATTGTCTTTTTAATTATTTATTTGTCTAGTTGCATAGAATATCAAGCACCCACGCGTTGAGGACTCTTCTTCGTCGGCCGGCCGAAGAAGGAGAAGCTTTGACTCACATTCTTCACGCTAAGGTACACACGGTCATTTTTAATTTCATAAATCAGAACCCGCGGTTCCTGGCGACCACATGTCTTAATTTCCTTCTTCTCACCCTCCTCCCACATGACCCGAACCGTCTCTTTGGTGATCGAGCGACACCAAGGGATGAAAGTTTGGGGATCAATGTGAGTGTGGGACCAAGGTGAGAGTTGCTTTCCGAGTTTTCTTCTTTTATTTCTCATCTCCTCTTGAGGTGACAATATGGATTCATGGACTTCCCTGAAAAGGAGAAGACCCCGTCGAATTTTCAGAGTCGACAGCTTTGTTGCGACCACAGTGAATTGGTGAGATCAGTGTTCCCAAAGGAACGACATGACAAACTTTGGGGATGTTGTGAGATAAACCGGCGGACAAATTGTAGCCTCCCAATCAATCCTCGAAGCTCTTTCATATTCTTCGGGAGAGGCATACCAATAATTGCTTTGGCCTTCACTACAAGAAATTCACGTTTTACCTACCCAAAAAAATCGTAGGTATAAGCCATTTTTCCGTAGGTAATGTCCTTTACCTACGGACCTACCTACGGAACCATCCGTAGGGCTAGTACATGTAGGTAAATGTTTTACCTACGGACGAATCCGTAGGTATAGTATCGGTACTATACCTACGGGTGAGCATACACCCGTAGGTATAAGTCATACTATACCTACGGAACCGTTTGTAGGTAAACAATTACCTACATGTACTAGCCCGACGCGACCAATCCGTAGGTAGATCCGTAGGTAAAGATTTTACCTACAGGAAAATAGCTTATACCTACGATTTTTTGGGTAGGTAATCTATGCAAAATGTGGTATATACCTACAACCCACCTTCTCTTTTCCTACGTAGTAAAATCCGTAGGTAAATGTTACATAACTAAAACCTGAAATCAATCCAGTCGACCTGAATACATTTCACTCATTGAAACTAAATACATTCCACCTATTCAATGCAAATACAATTCATACAAAAACACAGAACCTTCAAAAGACGTCATCACTCAAATCTAATCCAAATTTTGACAACATTTCACAAACAAAATAAACATGAAAAAACGCTGCTCATTACAAACAAAACATGATAAAATACAAGTTCACAATAAAACATTCCTATATACACCATTTAGTTTGCTCAATAATGGAGAAGTCCGAAGTAGTGCACTTGCCTGAACTAATGAAATCTGTAGTTTGCTTTCTTCACATCCAAAACCAGCGTCCAACAAAATTTGCAACCCAATGAAACAATCCTCCTCCTACACACAGCAATTAACATGTTAGTTCCATTTAATCTTCATTACAACACCCAATGAAAGCAAAAGAAAACATAACCACCGAGGGTGAAGAACTCAAATTAAAAATATGAATTCAATAACTAAATGAGAAGTAAGCATATCATTTCAGCAGTCCAAGGTATTTGGACAATAGTTTGCCCTGATCGGCACAATATTAATCATTCAATTAAATTTCGCAACTGACATTTTAACAGCTTAGACCATGTCTAAAGTCAGAACCATTGCTCTATGCAATATAAGTATGGCACTATCTTATGAGTCATGATTAGCATTCACTTCATCCACCTTAGCTCACATCTCTCTTTTATCTGTTTAGAAATTTCCTTGTCACTGGATAATACTCAATAAACATCCATTATAATTTTTTATGATAGGAATAAGCGTCCTCCAATCTGGCCGATTCCAACCAACCCAGCCAATTTCAACCTGGGATCAGCTGATCCACATTGGTATTGGCACTGGACAACCTAACGCCAATTACAATCAAGATTTCCTAGTCTATAACATCATTGACATGCTTTGTAATTGGGTGATCTGGATAAGAAATGGTCATAAACTCATCCAAATTGGGATTGCTAACTGATTCTGTAGGCTATAGATTGATCCTGGGATGGCTTCAGACGACATTTCTTATAATTGGCTAGGATCGGTCGGAGTTTTCTGATTCCATGTGGAATAAATCAATGCGGATCGAATTGATCGCTACAGGCGAACGATCAGTGTCACAGCCAGGATTTGGACAGGATCAGCTGATTTCTGACTCGGCCTAGGTGGACAGTGGACCAAGTGAGAGCTGGTTCTAGCTAACACTGGCCGACTACTGATTTGTGATGCTCCTCCTTATCTTGCTCTAACGGAGAGCCTGGTATTATTGATCCCACAAAAAATCTATCATACCAGATCATATGATAAGCACAAATTAAATGGGAGACAAGGTAATAAGTTAGATTAATATCTCTAATATGTCAGAATAACAAGAAATTTAGATTTGCTCTCATTCTTATCATTTTTTAGCAATAAATGATACATTTAGAATGAAAAGTTGAAGAACATTACCTCGAAAATGATGTATTATGCTGTAAAAATTCTCCATTTATGTGCCATCTGACAAGCCTTGAAGAAAAGCTTTGGAAAAGTACATTAACAAGCAAAATTTACAAAGAACTAAGTACCTCCCATATTTGAGTTTGAATATGTCAGCTTCCAATCTAGTTGGTATGCAACTTGAATCTGGATGATAAGATAAAATTAAGTTACCACATAATTACAGTTTTCTTTAGGATTCAAAAGGAGAAACACCATGCTCCAACAAACAAAGAACATGTCTGCAAAACAACATGCAGAGTCAATTTCGCAAACAGATGCCACCACTTAACCACACAAAAAAACTAATGTAATAAAACTTACTCATGAAACCATTCATACATCTGTTATGTACACCATTCACAACCATCCTATATGTAGACCATCCTCAAATCCGAGTAATACAACAACCAGGTCTGATTTAGAAAACAAATTCATAAACAAAGTACACATCACAAAGCTGAAATATCTAAAATATGAACATGAAACCATAACAATCATGTACATCCAGAAGTTACGACTTTGAAATATCACCACAAACATAACATGGCCTTCAAAACCACCACAACCAACCATCAATTTCAACGATAAAAGAGTTGGTTGTCAACCATCCATAGTCCTCATTGATCATTTTTCATCAAAAATAACCTGGAATGAAAAGTCAAAGACATTAAAAAAAAAATTTACTTAATTATTGATTGTGAGTAAAATATGTAAGTAGTATAACTTACATAATCTTTGAACCATATAATATGGCTTCCAATGGCATCATGCATTTTCTGCCTATGATCATCCTTAATGAACAATGGGGCATTTGGCTTATGAACACGAACAATAGACACCTCATAGAATACATCCCCAAGGTACCTTGACATCACCATTTTCTTGGCGTCGTTGCTTATGAACAAACCTTCAGCAACGCAGTCCCCTTCCATGTCTACCAACTTAACATTCTTTCCTTTTCCCTATTAAAAACAAAAATAAAATTTGAAAGGACATGAAAGATTCATAATTGGCTGGACAGGAAAGGCGGATCATGTATGAAGCACAACTCATACACTGCAGCGATAAAAGAAAGAAAACAACTTCACTCACATTATCTTCAGCCGAAGTTGACAATTTGTTGGCCACCGAAGATCGAGGTGCAGACTACACAAAGTTGCATAAAAAACAATTAACATGACTTACTGGTTTTGTGCATTTTCATAGACATCTGTATAATTTAAATTCAGAATTTTATACCTTGGCATTGGGCTGGGGAACATCCTCAAGTTTAGCCACTTTTGATTCCAAAAGCTGAAGACGTGCATGTAAGGACTTATCTTCAATTTTGGACTTTTCAACTTTTCCCTCCCCCCATAGTTGCTTTGGTGTTGGCCCTATGCCAATACCCCTAATTCTCCCACGTTTGTCTTCACCTAGAACTTTGGCGAAGACATCTTCCTTTGTGGCCATTGTGTAAGAACTAGTAGATGGTTGACATTGTTTGAATGCCTTCAGTTTTCCCTATAATGGTCAAAGTATCTTAGACAACACATACGAAATATATGTACAGAAGGCAAAGGCATCAAAGTTAAACAGTCCTCTGCGAGGTACTTCATATATATAGGTAAGTGGTTCAGTATATGCTTACGATTGCTATAGCACATTCATCGTTGACAGCCTTGCCATCCTTCTTGGTATGACTGATGATGAAGATGTCTGTTCTATCCACCTCTTTACCAGTTTTCAGCTTCTGAAATTTTAACAGTAGGCATTTAAGAATTGACCCATAAAACAGGTGTAATGCATAAAATAGTTGGTACTAACCTCTTTTGTTCTGATATCTGCATATGTCTGAGTTCCAGCACAATGAAAGATCTTTTGAAGGCTCTTATTTTTTTGATTCACCTCACTCTTCCTCTACAAGTTACAATTCAGAAGATATGGTAATGTGAATGCACAAATTATGAATACTTATGATGTGATATCAAAATTTTACCTGGAAATCATTAGAAGTCCAGGCTGTCCTTGCTGACTCCCACATTTCAGGGGTAATGTACAATCCTTGAGGTGGCTCTTTGTCATTTATGTATTTCTTCCTAAGTGAATACTTATGATATTTCCATTTCATCCCAAGATCTTTCATTATAAACATATGTTAAAAGCTAATACTTGGTATTGGTTTGCAGCCTTCTCAGACAGTCTTCATTGTACCTGACTTGAGCACTCCCAATTCTTCGGAGAGGGAGAGAGTGAATAGGATAATGGTTAAGGCTCATACTCAGACTTTGTCTAACAACTTGTTAGTTAATAAATACACATTCAATCAAGTAGTTAACAAATTTTTTTATTGTTGTGCATGCCTATGAATTCAATCAAGTAGTTAACAAACTTACTCCATGAACTGTTGAAACAAGTCAGAATCCAACTTCTGTAGTGCCTTTGGCATATCGTATATGTCATCAATGTGCTTTATCTTCTTGGGTTGTGCTGGGTTGGATGAGTTACCTGAACCCCACAAACCTTTATCCTTTGACTCCTTAGAGGTTCCACCGTCTGATTTAAAAGATAAAGCCTCCATAACCTTCTTTCCCCTGTTTGCATAAAACACATCAATCAAATTTCAGTAATTGATAAAGGAAAAGTTATAAATGACAAGGGAGCACATAAATAGGACAGTATAAATGAAATAATCATACAAAGGCAACTTACATCAAACTTCGATGGCATCTACATCTAACCTACGAACAAGCATTTCATCCAAATCATTGTCCTCGAGATTTATTGTTGTTTTCTCATGAGGTGTGGCTTGTATGTCTAGGAATTCAACACATTCCTTGTAATGATCATTTGTTAAGCTGTAAAAATCACGTGGGACAGTCTTACGAACAACAAACCAACCAGCATTCTTTGGGTCCTCTACATACCAAACTTGTTCTGCCTGTGATGCCAAAATAAAGGGCTCATTTGTTCTTAACTTACATGCTAGATTCACCAGAACAAGAGGTCCATCATGTTTCACCCCTCGGTGCACATCTACCCAATCACACTTAAGCACCACTATCCTCATATGACCATAGTAGTCAACTTCGAAAATTTCATCCACCACACCATAGTAGGTAACATTTTCCTCCATGTTCCATGACTTTAAAGGTCCACTTGCAGTCAATACAACACCGGAGTTTTGAGTAACTCGTTGTTGTTCAACCTTTCTTGTGTGAAATCTAAATCCATTAACTATACATGATTCATACTTCTTAACTATATCAAGCGGTAGATCTTTAACCCAATAAATATAAGATGACATGTCTCCCCTAGTCAACTCTTGTAGCTTAAGCACCTAATGAAAACAAAGAAATTGTATGCATGTTACTAAATTATCGACACATCCTACCACAAACATAATAACATACAAACATAATGATTACCTTTGCTTTTAGCCATTGTACGAATTTAGATGTATGAATATGCTCAACCTCGCTTTCATTCAACTCAGGGTACGTCTCTCTAAGTTCAGTGACATGATCCCTAAATTGAAGATGATTAGTTTGCATTTTCATATATGTTTGTTATAATCTAAAATTAAAAAATCAGATTTAAACTTACTTGGCGTACTGGATCAAAGTCATGTACGGTTGAATATGATGTAGTTATGTATTTGCAACAAATCATTTCTTTGGAGTCTTTTGTTCTTAAATGCTCCACATGGACGACAAACCTCCATAAAAATTTCCCATCCTTCCTCTACCACCTTTGGACGATATTCCACTTGACGTCGTGGTCTATTCAACCATGTCTCCACATCATCATTTAAATATCGGGATGCAAATATCATTGTTTCAGACATAACATATCCTTCGGCAATTGACCCTTGAGTATGTTTGATTCATCACATAAGATTTTAATTTGCCCAGGTACACGAAGAGTTAGTACCAATAAACATTGATTTCAATCAATCGACAAAATAAAATGTATAAGTGAAATTAATACCTCTCAAATGGGTACATCCATCTATACTGAACTGGTCCAGCAATCCTAGCCTCATCTGCTAAATGAATGATCAAATGAACCATTATATCAAAGAAACTTGGAGGAAATATCATCTCCAGATGACATAATGTTTTTGCAACATCTAAGCCTTGTTGGTAGAAGTCTTCAGCAGAAGCAACTTTTGAACAAATGTTTAAGAAAAAATCACAAATGTCACTTAGTGATGAAGAAACATTCTTGTTTGGGATTGCTCTAACAGCAATTGGAAGTAATTGTTGCATAATGACATGGTAGTCATGAGTCTTCAACCCCCATAACTTCTTATCTTTGTCGACAAATCGCTTTGCAATATTTGAGGAGTAGCCGTCAGGAACCTTAACGGATCGAAATAGGTTGAAGATAGTTTCCTTTTCTTTCTTACTACATGTGAATTGGGCAGGTGGTAGCACTATCCTACCAGGCCCAACTTCTTGTGGGTGAAGAGATTCTCGAATGCACATCTTTTGTAAGTCTTGACGAGCTTTCAGCCCATCCTTATTCTTCCCATCAATTGATAGAAAGGTGCCTACTATACTCTCACACACATTCTTCTCAATATGCATCAAATCTAAATTGTGACGAAGCAATAAAGATTTCCAATATGGTAACCTGAAGAAAATACTCATCTTCCTCCACCCTAGATACTTATTATCATCCTCCTTACTTTTTCTTTTCCTCTTGCCCTTCTTCTTTTCAAGACATTTTGCAACGTGTGAATTAAAATCATCTAGTTGTTGTATTATTTCCAATCCAGATAACGCCAATGGCTTGTCACCCCATTCTTCATGACCATCAAATTGTTTACTCATTTTCCGAAACTTATCTTTGTTTGCTAGCCATCTGCGATGACCCATGTAACAAAACTTTCCACTACATTCTAGCCAACTTGAAGAGGTGTCCTTGTTACAATTAGGACAAGCCAATCGACCTTTTGTACTCCAACCTGACAAGTATGCATATGCTGGAAAATTGTTAATAGTCCACAATAACGCTGCACGTAGATGGAATTGCTCACATTTAGTTGCATCATATGTATCTACACCCTGCCAAAGAATCTCAAGTTCCTCTATGAGCGGTTGCAAGAAGACATCAATTTTGTTACCAGGACCTTTCGGCCCAGAAATTAGAAGACAAAGAAAAATATTTGTACTCTTCATACACTCCCAAGGTGGTAAGTTATAAGGAACAACTAACACCGGCCATGTACTATGAGTGACACTCATGTTTCCATAAGGGTTAAACCCATCACTCGCCAGTCCAAGTCGTACATTCCGACATTCTAACCCAAAATCATCAATGGCATCTAGTTGTTTCCAACAAGCCGAATTAGCTGGATGTCTTAGGATACCATCTTCTTCACGTTCCTCTTCATGCCATCTCATACCCATAGATGTTTTAGAGCATGTGAAGAGTCTCTTCAAATGTGGAATGAGTGGAAAATGACGAAGAACCTTTTGAGGTACCCTTTTCTTTTTTACCACACCACTTGACTTGTATGACTACCATCGGGATTCTCCACATTTTGGATAATATTCAGACGTATCATGATCTTTCCAAAATAAGACACAATTATTCGGACATACATGTATCTTTTTATAACCGTACCCTAGCTGGTCAAGTATTTTCTTGATCTCATAAAAGGATGGTGGTAATGATGAGCCATCTGGGAGCACCTCAATCAACAGCTTCAATAGAATATCAAAATTTTTATTACTCATACCACTCATACATTTAATAGACATCAACCTAATGAGAAATGAAAGTTTGCTAAAATTTTTGCATCTGGGATAAACAGGTTGGTTGACATCGTTCAGCATGTCAAAAAAGCTCTTAGAATCCTTATCATGTGCTCTTTCATCAGAATGTACAGGAAAGACATCATCTAACATCCGATGCATGTTTGAATCGACCCAACTCTCTTGGAGGTTCTCATGACTTGATCCTTCGCCATAAAATTTCCAAAAATTTGTCCTTTATAACACCATCGATATAAAGGTGGGCTCTAACAACATCCTTCTCACATTTATTCATACATGTGCAATTCACACATGGACATCTAATCTTATGACTCGATGGCATATTTGTATATGCAAATTTTATAAAGTTGTCAACACCATCGTAGTAACCCATCACATTTTTTGGCAAATCCATCCAACTCCAATCCATATCACTACAGAGCAAGAGATAAAAATTAGTAATCAGTTTGGGAACAAAGCAATCATAACTAAAGGCTGACTTCGGTCCTGTGGCAACTAAAAATGAAGAGAGAATGATAGCAAGAACCTAGATGAATAATTGGTGCACATAAAAAGATCTAATACTTGAAAATCATGAGTGAGACGTCTAAAGAATAACAAAGGAATCACCTAACAAAATAGGAAACTAAGTACACATTACTTGCCAGCAAATTATTAAAAATAGACTTCTTAATCCCAATCTGATGTATAAATGTGTTGCCTCATTTTCTTCAACCTTCAAATAGTGATTCGTAATCCCACCTATCACCTGATACATCGAATGCAAATATGAGCAATGTCATCACTGACGGCTTCCTCTTCCAAGAATAAGAATAAGGTAATAACAGAATACTTATTTTGACAACATCATACGATGGCTTACCTCTTCCAAGAGGAGGCAACTCCTACGCCTCCGTCCGAGAAAATACCAAATCCTGACGGCTTCCTCTTCCTCCGTCCGCAGAATACCCAACTGCGGTGCGGCCTAGGGCACAAAGAAGGCAATGTCGATGGTTGAAGATGCAACCGAGAAGGGAGGAGGCAATGTCGAGGGTTCGAAGTCGTTTGTGCGGAGGAGAAGCACAGAGGAGGGTTTGGAGGGCGGTCTTTGTGTAGAGGGCGTCTTTGTCGGGAGGGAGTGCTGAAGGCGGGCGCTAGTCGGTGAGAGAGAGCTGAAGGCGGGCTTGGGGCTGAAGGCGGGCACCGATCGAGAGGGAGAGCTGAAGGCGGGCTTGGGGCGGAAGGCGGCCGCCGCTCGGTGAGGGAGAGCTGAAGGCCGGTGCCGGGCTAAAGGCGGGCGCCGGTCGGGAGTGACAGCTAAAGGCGGGCGCCGAGCTAATGGGCAGAAGGCGGGCGCCGGTCGGGAGGGAGATACAGTCGACGGCGGGCACGGTCGGGAGGGAGATACAGTCGACGGAGGGCACGGTCGGGAGGGAGAAATCGTCGAAGGCGGGTGTCGACAGGATTGGGGAAAATTGAAGGCGGGGCGGCCGGTCGGGACTCGAGAGGGAAATTACGCGGTCGGGAGGGAAATTACGCCGTATTAAACTGTTACTAATATTAATACATTATTTTTATTATAAAAAATATTAAATTATATATTATTACATTTTTCAAAATTAAAAGATTTATTATATTACATATTATAAAGTAATGTTAAGTTAGCACTAAAAAATTTTTGTTATTATATTATTGTATTTATATATTTTTAATATTATACTTAATTATTATTTAAATACTTTTAACTTTATTAATAACTTATTTTATATTCATATAAATATTAAATATTTGTATTATTATATTACTCTTTTTATTATAGCTATTATACATTTTCTATATTTATTTATTATTTTATACTTTTTAAATATTAATATATAATAGATTATTAATATTTTTAACATCCATCTTTTAATTTTATTCAATGATATTACACATTTTTATAACAATGTAATTTCCTACGGAGGTGAATCCGTAGGCACTTAGTAGGTATTGATAGTTTTACCTACGAATGATCAAATTAGTAGGTATAGCGAGTAGGTGAATGTAACATTTACCTACTAATTCTTACCTACGGGCAATGTTTTCGTAGGTAAAGCGACGATTTCTTGTAGTGCTTGTTTGGGTCGATCTCTATGCCCCTTTTGCTTACTATGAACCCAAGTAGTTTTCCTGATGAAACTTCAAATGTACACTTCTTAGGGTTCATTTTTAGCTTATTTTATCTAGCTCGCTGCAAGACTTTCCTTAGCACTTCAGAATGATCTTCCTGACTCTTGGACTTGATAACCAAATCATCCACATACACCTCTACAAGGGTGTGCATCATGTCATGAAAGATAGCCATCATAGCCCTCTGATATGTAGCACCAGCATTTTTTAACCCAAAGGGCATGACAACATAGCAATATGTTCCCCAAGGTGTAGTGAAGGAGGTCTTCTGATTGTATCCAGAATAGCCAGAATAGCCATCCATGAATGAAAGCATTTCAAATCCAGTTGTGTTATCAACCAAAACATCGATATGAGGTAAAGGAAAATCATCCTTAGGACACGCTCGGTTCAAGTCCCTGAAATCTATACAAATCCGAACACGTCCATCCTTCTTCATAATAGGGACTATGTTAGCCACCCATTGCGGATATAGGACAACTTTAATAAATTTTGCTTGGTGTAGTTTGTCGACCTCTTCTTTCATTTTGAGTGCAATATTAGGGTGGAACCTCCTGAGCTTTTGTTTAACCGGGGTAGTTCCAAGTTTCAAGGTTAATCTATGTTCAACCAATGAATTATCTAATCTCATCATGTCTTCATATGTTCATGCGAACGTGTCCTTATATTCTTCCAAAACTTTGATCAAACGTTGTTCTTCTGAGGGAGTGAGGTTTGCACTGATGAGGATAGTCTTGGGATCTTCCAGGGTTCCTAAATTCAGTTCTTTGGTTGGTTCATTCCCTGTGGCTGATGGTTCCTCAAATCTTTTAAGTTCAGATGCATACACATCAGCCAAATCCTCAATTTCATCATCAAATTCGGGATCTTTCTCTGATACTACCTCATATGCTCTCAAAGTATGATCTATGTTATGCTTATCCTCATACCGGATTTCATCTAGCTGGATGGTATTCTCTAAAAAGTTTGACAGCCTGAAGAGGGGAACACTGATCTCGACTCTGAAAATTCGACGGGGCCTTCTCCTTTTTAGGGAAGTCCATGAATCCAGATCGTCACCTCAAGAGGGGATGAGAAATAAAAGAAGAAAACTCGGAAATCAACTCTCACCTCGGTCCCACACTCACATTGATCCCCGAACTTCCATCCCTTGGCGTCGCTTGATCACCAAAGAGACGGTTAGGGTCATGTGGGAGGAGGGTGAGAAGAAGGAAATTAAGACATGTGGTCTCCAGGAACCGCGGGTTCCGATTTATGAAATAAAATTGACCGTGTGTACCTTAGCGTGAAGAGTGTGAGTCAAAGCTTCTCCTTCTTCAGCCGGCCGACGAAAAAGAGTCCTCAACGCGTGGATGTTTGATCTTCCATGCAACTAGACAAATAAATAAGTGAAAATATAATTAGAATTATACAAAGTGGAGTATATGTAAATAAAATGACATGAAACACACAACTGACTAGAAACTGACCAGATTCGGGTTATTTCTAACCCCTCTTTTCTATTTTCAGATTAACAGACTAAAAATAATTCAAAAAAATTTAAAAAAATTATAGGAGGATGTAGAATCACGAAACAAAGAGATAGGAAGAAAAACAGAAAGATTCTGAATAGAATAGAGAGAGATATGGCCAAATCTGGGTTGTCAAAAAAGCCTAGCAGCAGTCCAGGATCTGCCAGGCGCGACTTTGCTTCTGCACTCGTCACGATCAGCCCCAACCTCAGAATCAAGTTTCGTTGATTTCAAACTGAAGAATACTTGGAGAGGAAGAACTTTTATGAAGAGAGCTCAGGCAGCATACGTCCACACGCTGCTGTAGAGGCCGAAGAAGAGAGACCTGATAGATCACCTGCAGACCAGCCTTTCCCTCTCTTGAACCGACTTCTCTCTCTCTAAAAACTCGAAATTCTCTCTCTAAAAATCACAAAATCAATTCAGGATGGAGGTTGGACGTCTTGATATGCCTGGGGAGTCGTGCTCATGCCTTTGGAATGATCAAAATCGAAGTTTATTTATAGGAGAAAACTGTCACGATCCAAGCTACAAAATAGGGGACCTTGTGCCCTACCCTAGGGAGCATGTGCCCTACCCTAGGGTGCATGTGCCCTCTGTAAGGAATCGTCCATAAAAGTTTGGAGCAGCGGAAGAGACGATTCCTATGGGTTCCTTTAGAATCCGTCTCAATCAGAACCGAACGACGAAAAAGGAAAACCGATCAAATCGGGTTCGAATATACCTGATAGGGATTCATATAATCCCATGGAGAGGAAGGAGATGAGCTTATTAAGCTATAAAAACCGTTCAAGCGTCCGGTCTCTAGCAGTATCCACACGAACTTCATCCACAGCAGGTTCTCCCTTCGCGCCGGCCTCGAGAACTCTTCCCGAACGGAGCTCCATCGACCATGGACACCTTCTAGAGAGAGGAGGAGGTAGGGAGGAGGCTAGGGACGTGGTTTTCACCCTTGGCTTGATTGGGTTAGGCTGAAACCATTAGTATTTATAGAGAATTATGGAATTTTTCATAAAAACCCAAAATCTCTATAAATTACATCCTTGCCCCTGTACTTGTGGATAAGTCCTTTTGTGTGTGACCCACTAGGCCCAATAACCTATTTTGTTGAGGCCTAAATAAAATAGAACAATTCTATTTAATTAAATTAAATTCGTTATCCGATAACAGATTAATCGGCCTACCGATCATGAAGGGTACAAGCCACATCCCATGATCCCAAATGCTTATGGGGATAATCACATCTCCATTGAGCCTTTCCATCATCAGTTACCACATGGATATAAACCCTCATCCATCCAATGTCCCGGTCGGAAAGGAGTACGGCATCGACTGTCAACTCCTTAGTGTTCCGACTCTATAGGATCATGTACTCGGAATTGGATCAATTGGAAAACTCATTTTCCAATTATCCTATCTACCCTGGCCAGGGATTTAGAGTACTATCCCATAGGACATTCACTCTCACTTACCGAGAGTGGACGATCCCTTGTTGTCCGCTCAATTGCCTCCATCGGATTTTCCTTGTACCCGATCCATCGCTATATAGGACCATCTAAATTGTGATCCATAAGTCAATGGTCAAAGCACAAGTTCCACCCAACAAGGCATCTTTGGCGACTCGGAGTCAAAGGTCCAACCATGCAACCGTGATGATAGAAGACCACGATAGACAGTTCGGTAAGATACCATTCAGGGTTTCTAATTCGGTCAGTTCAGTGAACTCATTCAACTAATGAGCACCTGTATGTGTATCTCAGTGTCTCCACACTAATGACCAATGAGATCGGTCATCCTCATCACATGAGAAGACATCACATACACTAGTCTATCCGGATCCTTGATGTCCCGTCTCAAGTATCCTATGGCTAGGAACATTTAGATCAAATACCTCTAGATGATCAATCTCATTATCATGATCTCATCATGATTTAATCATCATTGTATTTGATCAAGGACTTCATTATGATATTCGCTTCTAATAAGAGCTTATAATGAAGATTTGCCTAATTAATTGAATGAGATATTTCTAGAAATGTCGAATCATATCATATATGATTGGCTTGTAGGGCATACATTTCTATCACCCTCAAGGCAGGGCGCATGTGCCTCCAAGTGGGGGTGCATGCTATCCATTCGAAAATTTCGATCTTATCCGGTTCGATCCGTTCAGAGGTAGAGTCCCGGTGAAAAACTAGTACCCTCGTGCCTCAAGGGTAGGGCGCATGTGCCCTCAAGTCAGGGCACAAGGTCACGTGCCTCAGGGGTAGGGCACATGGGCACATGCCCTGGGTCCTAGGCGCATGTGACCAGGGACCCGGGCGCATGGGACTGCTTTGCGACTCCTTCTTCCGGAAGCAATTGCAAACACTCCCGAACTCGGAATTCGACATTGTTTATTGCGTTGGAAAGATAACAGGCCGAAGAAGCTCTCTATAGCATTGTATCAGACATCATACCCTCCAAAACTTCAGAATTTTATCCGGAAGTTAGGATAGTGAACAGAAGATCCGATACTGGTCAAAATGACTCCGACGGCAAATCGGAAAGGCACGGTATGCAACAAAACTTGTCCGGGGTGTGAATATGACCATAACCTTCAATGTATGATCATTAGGCATTGGTCATTCAGCCAATTTCCATGTTCACACGATTTACGTGTGGCTTTCGCTTGGAAATTACGGTTTTTTGCGGAAAACTACGGAAAACATCTGATTTCGTTCGGCGAAGCTCCAATTGAACTTTAAAAGACCCGGCATTAGTCTAAGGTCAATCACACATATTACCCTATAAAACATGAGTTTTATGCTCTGAATTAGGCAAATTTGGCGTGTCTACAATGGTACCAAAAATGAAACTCTAACTAGACAGGGCTTAAGCTATTTAGGCCATGTGCTTTCGTTGAAGTTTAGTACATTCAAGTTAACCTCTTCCTTGTATGAGTTCCTTCACCTACAAATAGTGAAAAACAAAAACAAAATATATGACGTTGTCTTTAATTTCTACACACAGAGTGAAAATAAATTTATATCTTACATTTTCTCTAAACTAAATATTAAATTGTTCGTTATGTTTTTTCTCTATATATCTAGCACGTGCATTACAATATTATTTAGCCTAAGTGTTAACATGAAGCCTACATACAAAAATAAAAGTTAAGTTAGAATAATTTTTATAATATTAATATAAAATATGCACTACTTACTCAATAAAAGGGCTCACTACTTCACAATTGAACAACACATATCAGTTGGCTTGGACTAAAGTTATATGATTCAATATTTGAGATGAACAGCCACTTACTTCATGTCCAAACTTGAAGAAAATAGAAAACTCTTTTAACTCAATTGTGTCCATATTTTCATTAAAATTTCTCACAGGACGATTTACCGTGCTTTTCATATTATGACGGTATCTAGAATAAAATGTTAGACATTCTTCTGAAATCATCTATTTTTAAATATTTAAGTAATTAATGATAAGTAAAATTGGTAATGAACTACTTTTATGAGTAATACAATCGTACCATCATCGAAGTCTTGGTCTTGATGAATATCTAGGTGATCTTGTCTGGTCCAGTAAATACATACGGAATGTCTCATCGGTTGTGATAGTTCTTCCTATTCGGTCTCCTTATGCCGCTTGGAAGTTCTCTTCACTTGTTCCATCGCTTATAGGTGCCTATGAAATTGGACTCTTACCTTCGATAGAATTCAAGTGCAAGATGCAACATTGCCCTTCATCCCAGCAAGATGAAATTTTAATCAATAAATACACCAAATATTATTTTGTTACAATATTTATATTGCACTTTTCTTTCCACCATAGAGAGCAAAGTGCAATATGCCCAAGCCAGATCATTCCGGGTTGCACTGAAAGTTTGGGTTGTGTGACATGGAGAAGACATCTTGAATTAAACTAAATAAGTATGTAATTAAGATTAAATAAGTAACTAATGAAGTAATGAGTAAACTAATTAAATAACTAATGAACTACTTAGTAAACTAGCTAACTAACTAAGTATTAACTAATCAACTAACTAAGTATTAACAAACTAACTATTAACTAATTAACTAAGTATTAACTAATAAAATAATAAAATAACTAATAAATTAATTAACTAATTAAATAAAGAAGAGAGCACAAAAATAAGAGCAAGAGAGAAATGAGTGAGCAAGAGTGAAGTAAGGAAGAAGAGAGTCCCTTGGGGGCCTTAAAGGGGTTGGAAGGGTGGCCTAAACCCTAAACCCTAAGCCCCCCTGTGGCCGGCAACGGTGCACTTGCAGTGGTCTGGGTCGCGTGACCCTGCCCAGGTCGTGCAACCCAATCACCAGGTCACAGTTGTGACCCAGTTGATGGGTCAGCCTGACTGGGTCACAGTAGGGCCAGTCGGAAGGCAAATCAACTAGATTTGGCCCTAGTCGCAACCCGGTTTATCATGATTTACACCACACCTTCTCCGTATACAAGCAACCTTCTCGGTATACAAGCATATATCCATCTTAGGTTAGAGCACTTTTCCCATTATATATATATATATATGTGAAAACCGGTCTTTAGAAAGTCTTGAAAAATGTCAATTATCGGCATTTGACGAATCTCTTGGTCGAGCAAGATGACAAACACTTTTTTTCTGGATCAGCACGGGTTCTAGGCACTTTTATGTATTGTAATTTTTGTAAAGTATAACTAGAAGTCATATAAATATACATATGATAACCTAAAATTCCTATTTTATGCCGTGTTTGGTTAGAGTTTCATTTTTGGTACTATATTAGTATTAATATTAATATTTTCAAATGTTGGAGTATCAATATCAAAATTAATACAAGTTGACACTTGTATTACATAATATGTTTTGTTTGCAATACAAATTTTAAAATTGATACAATTAACTAAACACCTCTTAATGATTCATATCAATATCAATTTTAAAATTGATAGTGATAGAGATACCTAATAATGTTATGGACATTAATTTCTAGTAATTTAGTTTTATTTTTAGGATTATGTTTTCAAATTATTACCCTTGGACACCAGCGGTGTGCACCGAACGTTTTAGCATGGTTTATATCTCTCCGGGACTTCACATAAATTCTACAAATGGAATAAATTTTGCGTGCAACAAACTTGCAACAATGTCAACGATGTTTTCCTTAAATTTCTATATCGACGAGTAATACTCTTAAAATAAAATCACTGTGATTTCTGAGCGTCAAAATGCCAAAGAAAAATTTATTCACGATTTATGTGGTGTTTGATTAAGGGCATGTTGATTGGGCTGAATAGAGGTCTAATGTTTCATTCGGTCAAATGTTGGGTCATTCGGAATGTTTGGATGAACATCTGAACTACCGTATGAACGAAGCTCTTCGGTCTTAAAATATCTCTTAAAATTAAGTGATATAAAATAATTTCTTTAGATTCAGACGTTGGAGTCCTAAGGTGCCACCGGACATAACCTCCATTGGTTCCGATCCGTTTTCTCCTGTTAATATCAGACTGGTAAAATTTTATTTGAATATGAGACTCCAAAAGTGTATATTTCAAACTCATTTTCTATGCCAGGCAAATATTTAATTTTTAATTAAATTTAATTTATTTGTAATAAAATAGTTCATTATATGATAAATTACACTTTTATTATAAATATATACATATTTAAGTAAATTTTATTAAAAAATGTTTGACAATTTTGCAAACAAATATTTATTAATATTTTTGTTAAACAAAAGAAATTAGTTATATCTTAATGTACTTTTTTACTACTAATTAAGAGGTTGTAGGTAAAATTAAGGGCTAAGATTTTCATATTAAGCCTAACTAAATGCCACCTAAGCTTAGTCTGAAAGTCTTAACTCTTATTTTCAAGTCTAAGTTCTTAATTTGTGGTAAAATTAAGTAATTAATTTAATTAAGATAATTTATCTAAAGGGAAAACAAAATTTAAAGTAACGTCAACCATTGAAGGTGTTCACATTCTCAAGCTCTTAGTAAAAAAGCTTTTTTGATCCACTTATTTTTTTAGAAATATTTTAAGATGTTAAAGGTTCATATACATCTTAATTAAGTGTTTTTGCTAAACACATTAAAAACTCTAATGTCTGACCGGATGAGACATTAGAGGGTGAATAAGCCCATTAAAATGGGCCCTTAGATGTGTAAGTAACTTAAACCCTCGTACGACATTCCACAAATTCGTCTAATACAAAATGCATACGTTGGTATGAAATATGTGTGATTATATTCTTTGTTATCGTATATTCTTTGTTATCCATGATAGGGTGAGAGGGGTTCGCACCAAATGTTTTTCTATAGATAGATTTGTATTTAACATTCTTAATAAAGGCTAATCCTTTGTGACAAGTACTTTGGTGTAGCTAGATGGCAAATACTTTTTCCTTGGAACAACATTGGACTTTATTAAATAACTTTAACATTATGAAGTGTTTATTTAGAACATAAATAATTGTCAATATTTAAACGTAAAATTTATTATTTTTGTTTATATCCAATAGGTCAATTATATTCTAGTAGCATTGCACTTTCAAATTAAGGTCCAGCTTGTTTGGACACCAATGATGTGCACTAGAATTTTTATTTTTCTTCGGATATATAGGGTTAAAATTACATCATGGCCGGAACTTAATAAAAATAAAATAATTGAAATATAAAAGATTAATTTTTGACTTAACTGTGCTTTATTTTTAACTTTTAGTAAATTGCCTCACTACTTGCAACTAGTACCAATGTGTAGAGCAGCTTTACTTTCATAGTTAGGATGCACTATTTTTAATAAGTTGTGAACCATGTATATATAATCTTTGAGAACATTTTTGAAATTGCACAGTCCAAAACATTATTTTCGGAAGTAGCGAGGTAAAACTTTTCTTTCTGGAAGTAGTACGATTTGATCGAAATCATTGCAGGGTGTAGCAACATCGGTAGATTCCAGGATGAAATTGTTGGGAAATACGATGACTACGTTGAAGTCGCTATTTTCTTTAGAGACTTTGTTAAAGTTTTTTTTTTGAAAGCAAATGGATAAGCAACTATATTAAAGCAGGTAAGTCATTACAAAAAGGAGCCCAAGCCGCCTTATGCCCTGTTTGGTAACACTATTAGACATCTCTGTCATTTTTAATTTTAAAATTGATATTTATTGTAATCACTTTAAGGTGTTTGGTTAATAGTATCAATTTTAAAATTTATAGTGCAAACAACACATGTTATGTAATACAAGTGTCAATTTGTATCAATTTTGATATTGATACTCCATCTTCTAGAAATATTAATATCAATACTAATATAGTATCATTTTTTATACTCTAATCAAATAGGCCATTAGGCAACGAAGAAGGAGACGTATCTCCTTTACACAACTTTACGGACCATCTAGCTAACGCCCTGTTTGGTAACACTATTAGGTACCTCTATCACTATCAATTTTAAAATTGATATTGATAGGAACCATTAAGAGGTGTTTGGTTAATTGTATCAATTTTAAAATTTGTAGTGCAAAAAAGACATATTATGTAATACAAGTGTCAACTTGTATTACTTTTGATATTGATACTCCAACATTTGAAAATATTAATATTAATATTGATATAGTATCAAAAATGAAACTCTGACCAAACAGGGCCTAAGGAGTGTGCTAAATAATTACATTCCTTACTAACATATGAGATAGTTATATTTGAAGTAGAATTTAACAGTTGAGCACATTTAACTATCAGCATAGTTAAATCTTGAGTTTTTAGCATATCAGATTTTTAGCTATCAAATCTTGAGTTTTCCATGGAAAAGGACGTTGTCCATTGATGGATTCAACAATACATTTAGCATCACTCTCAACCCGTACAGGCAAGCCAGATGAGTGCACCCAAAAAATGGCTTCAAAAATTGACTCCATTTCTAGCTTCTCTGGGGTAGAAGATAAAGAAACTTTGGTCTTCCAAAAAACCACATGAGCTGCAGCATTCCTAACTACTATGGCAATAGCACATGTAATATTTGATAGAGCACAATCAGCATTTACCTTCAAGTGATGTACCTCAGGAGGTGACCAAGTAAGTCTAGGAGCTGCTACTGCCTTGGGGGCATTCTGCCAACATAGATCGATGGTAAGCTGTACCAAACGATAAATTTTGAGTGGACTATCATGCTTTGAATGGAAAATAAAATTACATCTAGCCTTCCATAATTATCATAGAATAGAGACCGCAGTTACTCCCAACTTTGTTAAAGTTGCTAACTCGTTTAGCAACTTTAGATGGACAGCAACTTCATTCATGTTCTATCCGTGGATGACACCCGCCTATGATTTGGCCGCCCATGTGTAGCAGCCAATGACTACTGTGCCCGTGAGTCAACCACCCATGATGCTTGCGTCCGTGAGTTTTTTTCTCCCTCTCTTGCCTATATAAACCCCCTCAATCCCCCTTTTCACCACACCAACTCTCCTTTCCTCCTCTCGCAGTCAGAGCTCCTCACTCTCTCATTCTCTTTCGCTCTCTCATTTTCTCTCGTACTCTTTCTCATATGATCTAGTATTCTCTTTCTTACTCTCCATAGTAGATCCACTTTTCTCTCTAATACTCTTTCATAAAATTATTATTCCCTCTTTTTCTTCTCCTTCTCTCTCCACCAAATTATATAAACATTATATATGAGTATATATAATTTTATATGTGTTCTGAATAAGCTAAAAATATTCCTAGAATATTTTATATGATATGTACATTATATATCATTTTGTATTTAAAATCATTATATTTAAATATGTGTTATTTATAAAATATATTTAGAATAAATTATTTATAAATATTAAATATTTATTAAATTGTCAAATTATATTATATTATATTATAATTATTATATTTTTTAAATTATTTATTAAATTATCAAAATTACACTACGTTATAAATAAAATAATAATATATTTATTATATTTTTAAATTATGAAAAATATATTTTACTATAAATATAGTAATTTATTTAATATTATATTTAAATATATATATTATTTATAGTTGGAATAAGTTGTTTATACATATTAAATATTTATTAAATTATTAAATATAATACATTATAAATAAAATAATAAAATATTTATTATACTTTTTAAATTATTAAAATATACTACACTTTAAATATAATAATATATTTCAAATTATTATTTTTAAATATTTATTATTTATATTTGGAATAACATTATTTATAAATTATAGTAGAAAATCATCCCTAATATAATCATTACATAAGTTTCAATATTTATATCAAATTTTTTTTCAACTCTTTTATATGTATGTGCACCAACATGTAGTAAGCGTGGTGAACCTCTTAAAAAATATTACTTCAAAAATTATCAATATAAAAAATCTCAACATTACAATAAAAATAAACTAAAAAATATCCTTATTTGAAGAAAAATTTTTGTATAAAATATAAACCCAAAACCTTTCATTGTAAAATAAAATATTTAAATAAAATTTTTAATAAAATTTTAAATATTTCAAATGTGAAGAAAATATTATTATGTTAATATGCGTCCAAAATGAAATAATTTAATACCGAATATAATTGAGAAAATTTATGATATTGTTATAGGAGATAATTTGTCTGATCTAAAAAATTACGATTATGAATTATTTACTGAAGAAGAAGATGATATAATATATGAAGAAGAAGATATAATCGAAGAAGATGAATATAGCAATTGTTATAGTTATATTGATGAATTGATAAATGAATTTGATCTTTTTAAACAAAATAATATAAAATACATTTACATGATGACATTAAATGAAATAGTTAAAGAGGAAGGTTCTATCTTTAACATATATATGATAGAAAAAATAATAAAAACTATAACAAGCAGACGATTATTTTTAACGAAGATGTTTATAAAGGAATTTATGGAGAAAGGATAAGATTTTGATAGAATGATTTAAACAGACAATAGTACTATGTAGAAATTAATAATATTATTACTAATGTACAAATTATAAATAAAAACAAAATAAATAAAACATTAAAATCAATTCAAATAAAATAATAAAATATTTACATTTGGGTTGCATATATATAATTATAAAGGCAAAATTCAGAAAAAAATTGACTCCCCTACAACTATTTTAATAGTGTATAAAAGATTCACTAATCCTACACAATCAATAATAGGATTGATACAAAGTAATTTAATTTATCATTACTTAAAGTTTAGAATTTTTTACAATATATAATAAGCTTAATTGATAAAAATATAGATGAGAGATTATATATCATGAATTTAGAAATGTAAAAATGATAGATGGAAGCAAATCATTAACAAATAACTACAAAACTTTTAGTTAGTTTATCGGAATATAATGATATGCTTACAAGACTAGTATATTATAATATAATAATGTTAAAAGATCAACAATCATATTCAGAAATAATTGAACCAAAAATGGATAAAATTAGAAATTAATATATAGCCTTAGAAGATCTTAAACAAAAATAAACCTCAAATTAGTAAAGAATTAATTATAGAAAATAAAATGAATATATTAAAAAATCTGATAAATTTTTAGTAGATTATTAATAAAATATATAGATGATGAAGAACTAGAGCAACCAAGATTCTCTTACAGCATAGACAAATACTAAAAATGATCAAAATGAAATTATGACAATAGCCAAAAAGATATATCCCAAAAGAACTATGATCAACATCCAAATAAAGATTAATACAAAAAAATCAATGAGTAAATGCAATGATAGATACTGGGCCATAAATGCTAATAGCAAATTAATCAAAAATATTATTGAAAGATCTTATCAACTAGAATAGTATATAATATTTGAAGAAAAAGTAGTTGCATTTGAAATTATTACAAAAATAAGTGAATTAAAAATTGAAAATATTAATTAAGAAATGTATTACATAGACTTCAAAACTCTTTATACTACTTTAGATGTAGTAGCTTTAATTATTATAATTAATATTTTAAATCAATATAATCGTATAACTATAAATCCTTATACAATTACATTTATAGTAAAACAAAAACATGTAACAATAAGAAAAAACATAGTTGAATTAAAAAAAATGATTTGATTATAAAGACCATTCAACAAAGAAATAAAATAATATATATACAAAGATTATAAAATTTATGTTATAAAATATGATAAATATGTAGAATGGCTAGAAAATTTAAAATAGGTTTTACACTTCTCTCAAATGAAGATGTTAGACTACAACCAACAAAGAGAAAAACAATATCAACATGATTAAGATTTACAATTCCATATAAATATTATTGGACAATTAATGGAAAAATGGTTGGTTAAAAATGTTGATTTACAAATCACAAAAGGAACAATAAAGCATTCTTATCATAGAAAAATAAATGTTATAATAAAACATTTTAAAAACAACTCAAATATTGATTAAAAGTAAAAATAAATTAACAAAAAATAAATTAACAGACTTATAGTAAATAAAGTACATAGCTTCATATAATGGAAAAGATTACAACACAAATTAATAGAATACGTATTAAAATTAAAATTAAAATTAGACAAAATTATTATTTTTTCTATACAAATATAGTCAAAGAATAATACTAGCCAATAAAAAAATTAAATAAATTTTACTTAAACCCGAAACATTTAGTAGATTAGCCAGAAATGTAAATTCAAATAAAATTTTAAAAATATATCTATATATAAGATAAAAATAAAATTGAAGAAGAATTTATCATTTGAGATGTATACATAATAAAAGAAGGACTTATAAATATGATATTAGGCAATACCTTTGTAAATAAATATTCAGTGTCTTTCATTTTTACAAAAGAAGAAGGAAAATTAATGGTTCCTCGGTACTTCATAGTACCAAAAATCTTTAGGTTACCAATCAACACATCCAAATTTTTTTAAAAATTCATATATAATTAGTCTCATAGAGTTATTCTTTGAAGATCCCTTAAAATTATTCAACAAAAATCCAAGATTTTGCCAAATATAATTATTACCATAAAATAAAAGAAAGAATCTACGAACAAAATCGATAATATGTTCTAAAGAAGATGTGATAGAATTTCAAAAATAAATTAAAAAGGTAAAAAAATAAATCTTATTCAAACAAATACAAGTCCACATATTTCATCAGCTTTTCTAGTTTGGAATTAGTCAGAACAAAAAAAAAGAACAACTAGGATGGTAATAAATTACAAAAGAATAAACATACATATTAAATTTGATGATTTCCATACACCAAGTTGTGATACTATATTAAAAAAATACAAAATAAAAAATGAATTAGTAAATTTGATCCTAAATGAAGTTTTGACGAATAAAGTTAAGAGATCTAGAGTTAAAAGAATTATGTGCCTTTTCAACTCCATATGAACATCTTGAATAGAATGTTATGTCTTTTGAAATAAAAAATGCTTCTCAAGTATTCCAAAAATGGATGAATTCAATATTAAAAAAATATGATAGCTTTATCATTCTTTACATAGACGATATTTTAATCTTTTCTAGTGACTGTGATCAGCCTAGTCATCACCTAAATATAGCTAAAGAACTCCTCATGAAGCTTGGTATTATATTATCACCAAAGAATAAAATCATGTAAATAAAAATAAAATATTTAGAAAAATTTATTGATCAAGGATCAATAGAATTACAAAATCATATTATATGTAAAATCAAAAAAATCCTGATATTTTTGACACCTTAAAACAATTACAAAGTTTTATAGGCATTCTTAACTATGAAAGAAAATATATTCCTCAATTAAGAGAAATAACAAAAAATACAAAATAAAATAAACTAAAAAAATAAAAAATATACAAAACAAAAGGATAAAGTAGTTTCTAGATAGGAAACAGACAAAGTAAAATATCATTATTTTAGGATGAAAAGAAAGATTTAGATATGTAAAATCAATAATTACAAAGATTCTAAAAGCAATCATATCAATAGAAACTGATAAATTAGTAGTATCAATAGATGCTATTGGGCAAAGATAATAATAATAGAAAAAGAAAAAGATTTTATAAAACACACTTTATAAAAATTTACAAAAATTGAAATAAATTATTCAACATATAAAATAGAATTTATTGCAATATTAAAATCTATCAAAAGTTTTAAACATTGGTTACGCCCCTCCAATTTTAGTATTATTACTATCATTATATAAAAAATATAAAATAAGATCAAAATAGTAGGAGAATAAGATGGTTTATGAAACTAGAAGAATTTAGTCACCCAATGTATTTTTTGTCCGGATATCAAAATATTGTTACTGATTATTTGTCTCGACCTTTGTAGAATGTAGAGTAACTTTCTTAAAACTATCATTAAAAGACTAGTGCTATCAACAATGAAGTATCATCTTCAAGGGGTCATGGAATGTCGATAAAAATTATTCATCAATAACCTCATATATAACTCCGGTGAATAAATAAAAACAAAAAATAAATATTAATTTTTACAAAATAAATATATAAATTGATATGTCAAAAACTCAAAATAGACACATTATTCATCAAATAGTCCAAACATGTAACTTTTATAAGAGTATTAATAAAGTATCAAAAGGAACTTATGAAGTCTTGAATAATATATGGAAAATCTCTAGGTGTCATCAAAGTAACCATGAATATGTCCACGTAATATGACGAATTGAAGAATATATTTTATTAATTGATAATTATACTTTTTGTTATACAAATCACTCTAATCTTCTCCTAAACCAAATAATGGAACAACAAAAAAAATGACAACAATCCAATCCAACCAATCAAAGAAATATCATTATCAAATACTCCCTTTCATAGAAAATATATTCAAAAAGGAAATCCAGAAAAACAACTCAGTATGATTAATAGCTTAGAAGAAGAATCAATATTTTCTACTTCACTAGAAAAACTTAAAAGAATAACTATGTATGATTTAATGAATGAAATATTTCCGACAGAAATAAATAATATTGTTCACAACAAAATATTTGAAGAACTATTAGACTATCTACTAGATGAATATAAAGATTGTATAACTGAAAATAGAGAAATGAAAAGAATAACTTTAATTCATCATAAAATAGATGAGCAAACCATAATTGCACTTGAAAATGGTGCAATCAATAAAATTATTATTACTAGATAAAAATCAATAATCTTAACTTTTCTGTAATTGTTAAACCTGTCATCGGTTGATACCATTATTATTACATGCATTTGAAATAGATATCCTTACCACATTCTCATAAAGTACAATAGGCAACACTTATCCTTCTTTAAAAATATGGAAGATCCAACCCCAATATTCAGTCATCATTATATATGAAAAGATAAATGAATAAATAAATATTAGAAAAGGATAAATCCTCAATATTAAAAATATAAAAAATTACAACAAATGGTCAACAGATATTTCGAGTTGGACAAATAAAAGAATAAGGATTGTAGATCAAGATAAGTTAGTACACGAAAGCCGAATCAACAATCCAAGATATAACAGACAGTTAGATGTCAAAATCCTTGGACTAAATGCAAGAGAAATATGAGAGACAATAAATGTGGATATATGGGTGATGAAATGAAAGATTAGTTAGTACTTAAAAAAAGGAACCACGATCGTAGCGGAGGCAACCTATTGTAGTAACACCATAGCAAACAGTTGTGGTACTGTAGCACTAATTGTACTATATCAAAAATTGTAGCATTCACTGTAGTAATGATTATACTATGCTTCAAAATAATTGTATGAAACATTATATGTAGATTCCATTACATTAGTGTAAGAGATCATTGATGACATTTTTAGGCCATTCCCCATCTATATAAAGGAGGGAATACTCTATGGGAAGGCCATCACTTGTAAGCTTACTTCATATGAAATAATAACTCTATTTCTTCATACTCTAGTGGTCACTTCTTCCTATTTGTTTCTCTTCTTCCCACCTAGTATTGATTTCACAACCCATTGATCAAATTAGTATTAGAGCCAAGTTTGTTGGGTGTGAAGTATTCTTTTTGCCATTCTATGTTATATTATTATTATATTTATGATGTAGTATATTTTAATAATTTAATAAATACATACTATTGATGATATATTTATAACATATATTGTATATTTAAATAAAAATATAGTATATTTATTAATTTAATAAATATTTAATATTTATAAATAATTTATTTTAACTATAAATAATATATTATAATAATATAGTTATTATATTTTTTTAAATTATAAAAACATACTACACTACAAATATAGTAATAATATATTTAAAATTATTTATTTAAACATATTTATTTATTTTTAATATAAATTATTTATAAATATGAAATATATTAATTTATAAACATATACTACATTATAAATATAATTATAATATAGTTATTATATTTTATAAATTATTAAAATAAACTATATCATAAATATAAAAATACATTTAAAAACATTATATTTAAATATATTATTTATAATTATAAAAAATTTTATAAATATTAAATATTTATTAAATTATTAAATACATTATATTAAAATTATACTAATTTATTAATTATATTTTAAAAATTATTAAAATATTTTACATTACAAATATAATAATATATTTAAAATTATTATATGTAAATATATATTATTTATAGTTGAAATAAATTATACTTATTTGCAACGATACTTATTCGTGATTAATGTAAATAGATCCTAAATATTGAGCATTGTCATTTGACACTGATGGTAAGAGATTGGACATAATGACTACAAATTATTCAGAATATTAACACTGTCTTAAAGATAGCTCGTGATCTATCAATCCATGCATTGATCCATACGACAAATCATCTATTAAGGTAAATGTTTTTCAATGTTGTACAATTGGAAATAACATACAGACATTGTTGACACCTAAGGAGAATTTGTTGACTGAACAGATAAAGAAAAGTAGAAATGTGCATGTTCAAGCATGAGTTGATATGGGAAAGTAAAAAATAAATGATAACTATGGATGTGCTTACTGTGCTGATATTACTAGATATAAGTTTATACTGCACTTATTGTAAACCTCAAGTGCATCACTTTCTCGTAAGTATGCATTATGCGCAATGTATTCTATCAATTGGGATCCATACCTATATGCCTTCCGCTAGTACACAAGTAAACAATATCAGGCAACATATCGAGCACAGTTTCACACTATTCTAGATGTACGCTATTGGCCTTCGTTTGCCTATAGCAATAAGTTGATTCCGTTGTTACCTCCTTTTAATATTTAGAAAGTTAAAAAACCTCAAAATCAGATATTACTAATGTTAATGAATCATAATGTAAATCGTCAACATTTTAAGTGTGCTATATGTAAGGAAAGAGGTCATAATATGTCAACATGTCATCGTCAGTAATGTTTTTGTATCATTATTATTACTAATTGGTACTTGTACTATTGTATGCTAATTAATTATGAACTAATGACATTATTTTTATAGTGATGGCTGGCCCTCACGATAAGTTAATGTTGTATGACCAAGATAAACACCGTTCCTTACATCTTGAAATATCATATATATTTTTATTATTTAAAAATATTTAATTATATATCTATCATTTATCGTATTATTTAACGGGAGTCATCATTGCTATATTTTTATTCCCTCTTCAAAGTAATCACTAGTTGGCCTACTACTCACATATTAGTGAGATACCTCGATGTATTTAGTTTTTTGTATACAAACATCCTTTCAATGGGTGCTATTAGTGAGTGTTAGCACGTAGAAACATCAACATTTAACTTTGGTTGGGGAGAGATGATGGTTACTTTACAAGATGTATCCATACTACTTAGCATAAGGGTGGATGGTCCAACCATCATATCATCTCCCCAGGTCCCTTTTAGATGATACAAGACATGGGAAATTATTTGTGAACAGCTTCTAGGTTAAGTACCACCAACTGAGGATTTTGGTCATCGTAGTCATAGTACCATTAAACAACAATGGTTGACACAATAATTTCGTGCACAGGCTCATAACTTGTCAAATGATATAGACAATAAACATATGAGATTACTTTGTATGTATCATACCCAGCTTATATTTTTATGTTCCTCGATTGTGTACTGTTACCAGACACATATGGTAATGAGATCCACCTCCAATACTTAATATCTTTAAAAGATTTACAAATTTGCAGATAATACTCTTGGGGCAATGCCATACTGGCATTGCTATATCGACAGTTATGTACTGCAAAATCGCATAATTGCATAGGAGGTTGTCTTCATTTGTTGTTGGTACATCATTTTATTAGAATTCCACATTTGTATTCACTATCTCTATTTCATTTTCTTAGATTTGTCATTTTCTTACATATACCTATGGACTTGGGAACACATCCACGTCGGTCGTCCTACTATTCCATGACCGTTATTGGAGGGCGATGTTGGTCGGACACTTGGTACAAGGTAATGCTATAGCTATTTAACATTTATGAATTTCACAATCCACTACAATATTTTAACAGCTTAACATTATACAATAGATAGAATCCATACAAATGAATTGAACCAAGGCATTTTTCTTTACTATTATATAGAAATGAGATAGATAAGTAGGAAGAAAGCCAAGTATGTGGTTTTTTTATCATTTCACACTATTTGTTATTTAACATTTCAAGAATATTAGACAACATTGTGATTTATATATGTTTCGTAGAATATGTGACAATCATATTCCCAAGAAATTATGAGTAAATTTTCACAAAATTGTATTGAAAATGTGAACGTGTGGAGAACATCTATTCTTGATCTCCTATGTATGTCAGTGGTGGAGAATCATGCACCTGAGCAAATATTGCAGCAATTTGATTATATACAATAGCAACCCGTTAATAGAGAGAAGTATAGTCATATAGATGAACGAGAGAGATCCAATAAATTGACTGGAATATTACAAGTCTCATGTTGATAGATGGAATAATAGAATGGTATATATTTTTGAGCCAAATTATAGAGGACAAGAGATTGAAGATGTGCATGATCAATATCATGAATGGCACTCTAAATATGGTCTTTTACGTCTTCTTGAATATTCTCATGTCGTTCCTCAAGAATATTATCTAAGAGGAGTTGTTGAAAGAACATTGGTGAATTATTCATTTTTCTTTTACTTCATAATATAATTTCATTACAAATTTGACCATATTCATATTTACAGCTTAGTTTGACAAATTGAACAAGAGAACTAGTACAATCACGTCGAGATACAAATTATAGACAAAATAAGAATGAAATACTTCATTTACTGGAGATGACGTTAAGGAGTCTTTGACTTATTGTTGTTGACTATGAAGAACCTCTACCCCGAGAAGTGAATGTAAATTCATGGTGCCAACCTCTTTCAATGTGGACTCAAGACCCAATGGGGTTTGTTGCAGGTGCAGGATATCCAGTTAGGTATCAACTTTATCAATAGAAACTTAGGATGCGAAGCTCCCCGACAACCACCAATTTGTCCATCTGGTCTTGAATTTATGCCAACTACAGAAGATGAGAGGAATAGAAACAGAAGGAGAAAATGTATATATTGAAGTTGAAACTAGACATATATACTTCACTATACACTCTTCTTATTTGACATTATATAAGTTCTGATTTAAAGTCCACATGTCATATTTTATTGGGTTGTACTTATGTATTTTGCCTTAATACAATCCGATAGTATATTTAATAATATATTTACTTATATTATATTTAATAATATATTTAATGATATTTAATAGAATTATATTTATAATATTACTAATATTAACTTAATATTATATTTATAATTTAATATATTTAATAATTTAATAAATATTTACTATTTATAATATATTAAATAATTAGTATAGTACATTAATTAGTATTGTATTTATAATATATTTATAACATATATTATATATTTATTATATAATATAGTATACTTCTTAGTATTATATTTATAAAATATAATAATTATCATTTTACAATGATAATTGTATTATTCTTATATTTATAATGTAGTATATTCAATAATTTAGTAAATATTTAATATTTATAAAGTAAATTAAAATTAAATTATTTTAGTACTAGAATAATATTATATTTATTATATTTGTTTTACTATTTAATTATTGTATGAAAATAGATATACATATAGTTATACACTTATAAACTTCATAAATTATATTTAAATTATAATACTTAAATATTATTTAAAAAATTAAATTTAATGATAATTAAATAAATAATTAAAAAATTGTTAATAAAAAGTTGTTATAAATATTTTATTTTAAAATTTATAACTTTTTGATTTAGATTGCATAAGATCGGTTAAGAGGAAGATATGAGAGAGAAGAAGATATGAGGTGGCAATTTGTTAAGGTAGGAGTAAGGCGCTAAATGAGTTAGATTCGATGACATAATCACCACAACCTGATGTTGATTCCAATAACAGTTAAGGGGTTTTGATTCCAATAATTTTGCAATCACTATGTTTCGATTTCGATTGATTATGATTCTATTATGAAAATCGGAATTGAATCCGATAATTTTTGGAATACATATTAAAATTTAAATTTTATTAAAAAATGGGTTAATAATTTGCATATCATATTTTATCATTTATTTTATTTTATTTTATTTATTTATATTTAGTTTTTATCAAAATCAGATTAATGGAAACAAAATCAACTGATTCTGATTCCGATTTTGATAAGCTACTAAAATATATGATTCCAATTCTAATAGTTTTCCAAATAGAAAAAATAAATTCCAAACCCATAAATTTTTATCAGACTCAAATCAAAATATCAGATTATATTTACATCCCTAGATAGGAGAGAAGAGGAAAGGAAAAAAATTATAAACATCCAAGTCGTTACATTATTTAGGGACTTCGTCCAAGTCACTATATTCTGTAGCGACTTTCTATGAGTCGCCACAGCCTCCAGCAACTTCGTGCCAATGCTAGCAACTACGGTCAAAACTGTGATAGATTTGGAAATAAATCACAGTTTTATTTTTTTTTGAAATAAATCGCAGTTTTATTTATCACACTAATTAGTCTGATAAAAAATTATTTTTTTTGAAATAAATCACAGTTTTTATCACACTAATTAGTGTGCTACTTCCGGAACCACACTTTTAAAGTGTGCTATTTCAAAAAAAATTCTCTGATCTTTGGACTAGAACAACCAAAAAATTGAATATATTTTTTATGAAATTATTTTTAATATACCAAATGAGATATTTATATTTATCTCTAAAAAACTGATCTTCGCGTAAAACATTTTCATCGTACGTTTTTTGTTTTACTCTATAACCAAATGCACTCTTTTGTATCCACCATTTGTTTTTCGGCAAATGTTTGAATGAACGTCATGAAAACTACATGAGCCATGCTATATGGTGGACAGTAAAATACTTGTTTAAGTGAAAATAAATTTGGTTAAACCAAGAAAAACCGGGATTCTAACAACCAACCAGAACACATTTGGGAAGAAATAGTTTTCAAGGAAGCGAAAGTGTCACACCCCGGATTTTCACATACACAGCGGAATTAATCTTGCGAGGCAACCGGGAAAATTAACCCCTCAAATATATCGGTTTGGAAAAAAATGAAGAGTAAAATCAGGATCCAATACATAATTCAATTAATTCTATCAACTCAAATCATACCATAATACAACAATTCATGAATCATCCAAAAAGAATATATAAAGATCTTCCAAATAATTTTTCCATATCTAAATCACCACGCTTCTGCGGCGCTAAACCTGATTACCTAAAAATTATTAAGAGATTTGGAATGAGTCACATCGACTCAGTAGACACCCCTTCATCTGCCGAATCGGATAATAAAAGACCTAAATGATAATTATATAAATACCTAGTGCTACACTTGTTCTATATATGTATAGAACTAAACAATACGATAATTATCTAGCTTATCCACATATTTTTAAATTACCAGCAACCAACTAAACAGACCCAATCGACACCTATAAATATCAAAAGAAGAACTTAACTTGAAGGAATAAAACATGCATGAATACATATTACCAGACCTATATGATGAAATCACACACAAATGAGACAGTATTCATACCATGTAGCATAACCTGCTTATGACAAACTAATGCATGTTCTAAGAACACACTCACACAATGATGCAATAGATGCACCTATCCTCTATTATAATATCACTTCTTTTCTTATTAGCAAGGAATACGTCGTCTTGCCATCTCAACTTGCTACCACCATATTTATCATATATAGTAGTAATATATAGTAAAACGAAGTCCCATAGTGCACCTAGGCAGTGGTGGCACTTAGGACAAACCGCGATATCCGGGATCGAAGGATGCACTGGACTGTTCTAATCCCCACTACCCACGGGCTCGACTACTAGTTTGGTGTAGCTCAGTTTTATAAGGAATCAATACATGAAAGCAGAAAAATTTTGATTCCATAAAACCATGATCTTTGCCTTGATCGATGCCGAACGAGTAAAACCGAGAACCGAATATGAAGTAGAACGAGAGTACCTCATGGGATTTCTAAAATCCCTCACCATGAATGAAGACATGACATTCCTCCTTGCTGAAAACTGTTTAAGTGTCCAGTCTCTAGCGGTATCCACACGATTTGCTTCAATAGACGAGTTCTCCCTTCCTTCGGGCCTCCAGAAACCTTCCAGATCCAAACTTGACCATGGGAGATTGCCTTCTATAGGAGAGAGGAGGAAGAGAGGATGCTTGGGACATGCTCCAGCCTTATGGCTTGTTAGGGTTTGGCTTCATAAGCCATTTATATATAGAAGATAGAATTTTTTACCAAAACCTAAAACTTCTATAAAATTGCGTCCATACCCTCATCTTATTGACCAGATCTATTGTGTGTGACCCACTAGGCCCAATAGTCAATTTGGTTGAAGTCTTAATTAATTTAAAAGAACAATTCCTTTAAATTAAATCAAAATCGTTATCCGATAACAGTTTTTATGGCTTTCTGATTATAAAGGGTACAAGCCACATCCTATGATCCCAAATGACTTTGGAGAGTTAAATAACATCCATTGAGTCTTTCCATCATCAATTACCACACGGATTTAAATTCTCGTTCATACAATGTCCCGGTCGGTCAGGGGTTCGGCACTGACTGTCAACCCCTAAATATTCAAACTCTATGGGATCCTGTACTCAGATTTGGATCAATTGGAAAACTCCTTTTCTAATTATCCAAAGTGCCTTGGCCAAGGATTTAGAGTATTATCACATAGGACATTCTCTCTCTCCTATCGAGAGTGAACGATCCCTTGTTGTCCACTCAATTGCCTCCACCGGGTTTCTCTTGCACCCAATACATCAACTATACTGGACCATCTTGATGGTGATCCATAAGTCAATAATAAAAATACAAGATATATCCAATAAGACATCTTTGGTGACTCAGGTCAAAGATCCAACTGTGCTATTGATAGGTAAGAATAACCTGATAGACAGTTCAGTAAGATACCGATCAAGTTTTTCTAAATTGGTCAGTTCAGTGAACTCATTCCACTAATGAGCACCTATGTGTGTATCTCAGTGTCCCCACACTGATGACCAATGAAATCGGCCATTCTCATCACATGAGAAGACATCACACACATTAGTATATTTGGATTCTTGATGTCCTGTCTCAAGGATCCTATGACTAGGAACATTTAGATCACATACATCTAGATGATCAATCTCATTATCATGATCTCATCATGATTCAATCATCATTGCATGTGATCGAGGACTTCATTACAATATACGCTTCTAATGAAAGCTAGTAATGAAGTTTTGCCTATTTAATTGAATGAGATATTTCTAGAAATAGTTAATCATATCATATATGATTGACTTGTAGGGCATACATTTCTATCAATCTCCCACTTGCACTAAAGCCAATCACCCATCTGGCTGATCTCTATCAGCTTAAGGTGAAGCTCAAACACTCTTTGAGTAACTGCTTCAGTTAGTGAATCTGTAATGTTGTTAGTAGAAGATACTCTATCATTAATTATATCTTTATCAACTGCATCCTCTCTGATTCTTTGGTATTGCCATAGAAGTTTGAAACTTCTAATGAGACTTTGGCTCTACCCCATTGTTTTCCCAAAACAATGATACACTTTGAAAGAAAGTTGAGACAATCCCATATGCTAGATGAACATCTTCATCTAGTCAGCTTCTCAAGCAATATATAGTCATTATTCAATCTACTTTAGATTAGTTGTAGAATTAGTAGTGTTCTCTTGCATGGAACTCTTTCAGCTCACTGCACCACCATTATATTGACTTATTATCAGACATGATTTGACTAGAAGTTTATGTACATAAAACTACAAGACTTCAAGTCTTATCCTCCATACATTAAGGATATATCCTTAGTGCTTCTCAAATACTTAAGGACACATCTCTAAATTATCCTGTGACTCTCACATGGATGTACTTGATGAATGCTCATAACACTTAGAGCATTAATGAAGTCATGTACTTAGCATTACAAATGTGATAGGCCCTATTGCAAAAGCATAAGGGCTATACTAATGTGATCTCTTTATCTCTCAAGAATTCTATAAAGACATCTCTTTAAAGAGATCAACTCCACACTATATAGGTAAGAAACTCTTTGACTATGGTAACTACGCACATGAGTTGGGTAAGGCCAAGAAACCTTTTAGATCTATCTCTATAGATCTTAAAACCAATATTAAGTTTGGAGGATTAATTGATAACCAGGCTCGCTTATGATAACATACTTACTTCATTCTTAATGAGTAGTATGTCATGCATATATCATGTCAAGAAGATAATAGCACTCTCACTTATCTTAAATGAAAACACAAGGTATATCTTCATTCTCAATGAAGTCATAAGATTTAATCTCATTAAACCTTATCTACCATCTATGAGAAGTTTTACTTTAGTCCATAAATGAACCTTATGAACACACTATTTGGATGTTTTGTAACTTGATTCCCAAAGTTGTATCATATACACATGTTTCTCAAAATAACATAGAGAAACACTATCTTAACATCCACTTGACATATCCTATAGTCATAGTGCATAAAAATCAAAATCCGAATGGATTAATTCCATGGCATAGGTGTAGACACGTCAAATTGGCCTGATTTGGAGTCTCAGACTCTTATTCCATTGGCAATATCCATTATTTGACTGATTATCTGATTTAGTTTACCTGGTGGAGATGAGCTAAGGACGTTGGTGGAGCCCCTTGTGAGTTGGGAATGGACCGAAGATTTCTGGAACAATGCCGTAACCTTCAAGCGAGAGCCACACGTGAATTGTGAAAACACGAAGCTTACTCAATGACTGACCTTGAATAGTCCGTAATTGAAGGTCTTGGGAGTCCCGCATGTGTTCCGTAACATTCAGGGTTTCTGGGAAGTCATTTCGGTAGTCGTCGGTCAATGACGGCTTTCGTTATGGCTTTTTCGATGTGTACTGACACGGCTATCCTGGACCACGCGTTAGGCCTTTCCGGTCATCACCGGGTCTTTTCAAGTTGTCCAGGTTGATCCTAGCCATATATTTCATCAACCGGGGCCATACGGCCATTTCGGTCGATTTTAGGGTTTTACGGCTTTTACGAGTTTCGGTTCACGTTTATCGGGTTAATCTTAGATTTTTCGATGATTTCAGATTTTTCGACCATACCAGACTCATTCGTTCGTCATTTTAAGTCATCCCGAGTTGACCCGAGATTCCTCGACCAGAACCGTGCTCTTTCGGACCTTCGCCACGGTTTTCAGCTTTTCGTGAGAGGGTAAACCGGTAGAAAACTCCGTGCGAACGTCTCGGGAGTCATGCCGGCTGGTTTTCTAACTTGAGGAGGTGCGGTTGAAGGCCCTCTTTCCAACGCAACAAATGGGAGCCGAATCGGACATCCTGTTTGCAAGTTACAGCCCGCGGAACGCGCTCGTAGGAGAGAAAGTGTGTACCGCACCCCCGCTCCCTTTGAAATGGGAGAGCGCTGTCACCGCGCCCTCAACCTGGGGGCGCGCCCTGCACGCCCTCAACCTGAGGGCGTGCCCAGCGTGCCCCCGCTTCCTTTGAAATGGGGGGCACGGTGCGTTTTCGGAAATCGAAAATTGCCCCGATTAGCACCTTCTAAACCGGATTTTTGGAAGGTTACCATCGTTCATTATCGTTTATTTTGACCGCGCCCCCAGGTCGGGGGCGCGTTATGTTTGTCAAGTCAATTTTTAGCAATTTCTGGACGGTTCCGGTAGATTTTAGCAATAAGACGTGTAACGCGCCCCCAGTTTCTTTGAAACAGGGGCACACAGACCGTGCCCCCAAGGTGAGGGCGCGCCCTGCGTACCCTCATCTCCTTTGAAAAGTGGGGACGCGGTCGGTCCAGTTTCTATGTTTTGCACTGGTTTCTCTCCTCTATAAATTGAGGGCCGTTCTCAATGACCCAAGGCAAATCCCCCGTGCCTAGCTTGTCCTGAGGTCATCCAAGCTCTCTCCTAAAGCCGTCCCGATGTCTAAAGGCGATCTGACGTCGAGAGATCAATCCCGAGGCAAAGGAGAAGCCCGATCTATGCGTTCTGCATCAACCGACTTCATCAGCTTCTGTAGAAAATCTGAATTTTTTGATTCAAAGTCTTCAATAGAGGAGTTGTTCCTATCTTTGTCCTCTTTCATTTGCAACTGACGGCATTTGATTCTGACTTGCCGTTTGTCCATGGCGATTGCTGCACCAAGGGAGCGCATCAAGGTTTTACTTTTCCATATCCGTCCACTTTCAGATTTTTTAAAGACTTCTACAAGCAGATTTCGGAGAAGTCATCAACATAAGAACTCTTCCTCTCCGAGTCTTCTGTCTACTACAACAAACGGCACTCAATTATGACATCGGTACTGCCCATTGTGAGCTCTCCACCAATGTTGCGCTAGATAGTGCAACGCGCCCCCGAACCAAGGGCATGCAGAACGCGCCCTTACACCTAGGGCGCGCCCACCGTGCCCTTAAACCCAGGGCATGCTCAGTCCAGTGCGCTATCTGACCATATTGGTAATATCTTCTCCGTTTTAGCTTCGATTTGAGCCGTTCAAGTTTCTATGTCTTCGTCATTCATCCAGAATCATTTTAGCATCATTTTTATTTAGTTTTTGCATAATTTTATATCACAAAAAATACATAAAAGGGGTTAAAGCTCACCCCAAAGCCAGTGAGTCCGATTCCAATTACTTCTTTCTCATCTTCTCTCTACAGTTACTACACTTCTCATAAGTCTAATCAAACTCTTCACTTGTTTTATCGTCTTAAGTTGCACAGGTTTATCAAGCTAGCATCGGTTGGACTCTTCTTCATCGGCCGGACGACGAGGACATATCATCTCCCGCGCTAAGGTACACACAGTCAGCTTCTTTCTATTTTCATTACATAAAGTGGAGCCCGCGACTCCTGGCGACCACTTCTTCAATCTTCTTATGCATTAAGTCATTTATTCCTCCCTCTCCTCCCACATGACCCAAACCATCTCCGGTGCTCGAGCGACGCCGTGATATAAAAGTTCGGGGATCAATGTGAGTGTGGGGGTCGAGGTGAGGACTCTTTACCGCTTTTTGAGTGTTTTCCAATTCACTCCCTTTTTTCCCCTATTCTATCTTTCACCTTCACTTGAGGTGCCGATATGGAACTCGTTTCTGGAGTCGACAATAGGTAAAAGGTCTTATCATAGTCAACTATTTGTCTTAAATGATATCCCTTTTAACTATCCTTACTTTGAAGGTCTCTACCTTCTACTTCAATCTATTCTTTAGTGATCCATTTATACCCTATAGATACTAAATCCTTAGGTGGATCAATCATGTTCTGAACTTGATTAGAATAGATAGAGTTTATATCAGATTTTATTGTTTCTTTCCATTTTAAATCAATATCTCATATTGCTTCAATATAGATCTTAAGATCATTATCCTTTTATCTTATGTCTCATTTCTTCCATCAAAGATATGTCTCACATATCTCTTAGGTTGATTGGACACAAGAAAAGATCTATGATTTGCCCTTGTGTAAATATAACCTAGTACGTTATAAAAAGTGACCATGGATTGTGAGACTGGAATACTTTCCATTTATACCATACTCCCACTATCTTTCTTAAGTAGGGACTCTTCCTTCAGAAATATAGTGAGATGGGCAACTCATACCCTTCTACTTAAGGGAGGAATTAATATCCTTAAGTTTCCTTAGGATATCCCACAAGCCAACACTTTATAGTCTTATATTCCAACTTGATAGGGTTATACTTCTTTACCAGGCTAGACATTATGAAACCTTAACTTGCTTAAAGTCAAGTTTTAACTCCTTTCCATATCTGATATGGAATAATTGGAATAGACTTGAAAGGTACCAATTTGAGAATCAATGCCTATATTGAGTGCTAACCTCTAAATAGATAAAGAAGAATTTTGCAAAGGTTGTCAATGTCCATATTATGTCCTATACAATATGGCTTCTCATTTTAGCAGCTTAATTAAGCTAAAATGTATAAGAGGTGTCCATCAAAATTAAATTCTACTATCCTTCATTCATGTGTGAATTATTACTTAAGTATCCCCTCTTTGATCTCATCAAAGAGTTATAATACTCTTTTCATTAATATTTCTTCTTCATTCTTATTTTGAAATAATTTCTCAAAGGTTTTGGATTTGTACTTCATAAAGTACATATGTCCATACCTAGAGAAGTCATCTTTGAAAATTAATGAAGTTGAAATATTATCCTCTAACACTAATAGATATGGGCTAACATGCATCTAGATGCATGAGTTCTATAAACTCATTAGCCATCTCTTCATGACTTATGTCTTACTAATGGAGAGATGGTCATTTTGCTTAATAAGATAAGACTTACATATAGTTAATGATTCTAAATCATTTACCTATATGTTACTATCCAAATAGTACTCCTTAAGTCTTTTCTTATAAATATGACCATACTACTAAACAATAGATTGATCAATATCAATCTACTTCACCTAATGAGGATTATTCACACAAATTATAAGAGCATACATCTCTGATATGAATAAACTCTTTATTATGCTCCTACTGGTAAACACTTTACCAGTTATCATTTTCATACCAAAGAATAAATCACCATTTATTCAACTAGGAAATGAAAACAATATTCTTTTTGAATGATAAGTAAGACAACTCTAGAAGGCTATAGAAAATTTGTATCTTCTACTAGTAATGATGCAACATTTTGTACCATTTCATATGTAGGTCAACAATCTTCTTTAAATCTTTATTTACTTGCTATTATTTACAACTCATTGTAGATATATGATGCATATCTAGTATCTCATACTATTATATGCACCCCTAGTATCTTATACTAGAATACACACATATAGTATCTTATACTATTAAATGTGTATTTAAGACAAGTAAATATTAATGACATAGATACATGGAGCTTCTCAAGCTCCACCTTTACATTATGTGTAATACACTTTGCACTTCTTCTTCTACTTACCATCATCATGATAGTAGAAGAATGCTATGTCTAATTTGGGTTATAATATCTTGACTCACTTCTTTGACTTTTAACTATCACCATCTATCTCTGTCTAAAGATCTTACTTCTTTCTATTAGTCTCACCAATAAGAAGTATTCAAAATGTATTATTCTTATTTACCTTTAATTAGCTCATCTCCATGAGCCATGATGGATATCATATCCATCTATCCATGTTGCCACTACCATTTTTATCTGGTAGAGGCTAACATCTGATATAAGGCAATCAATACATCTTTTCAATATTGTGAGATAAGATCTTATCTTCTCTCACATCATTAGATAGTGTAGGAGATACCTACTTCTCAAGTAGGATAGTCAATAGGTCAACTATGAGAACTATTCTCTTAGTTCTAAACCAATATAAGAAGTGTGAACCATTAAAATGCTTAGCATCTAGCATGCTAGACTAATGGTGGTTTATAATATTCTACAACAAAGATGTAATTATATCAACATTACAGACATTCATTAAAATTAAGATATGGTCATTCATCCTAATTTATACTCCCACTAATTTTTGATGAATTTGCATAACCCTCATTATGCAAAGACGGGATATCACGATAACATCCTAGTGGGGACCAAGACCCTACTAACGTTATGGTGATGACCTTGTGGTAGCACAATAAATCATCCCATACTTAATAGGTAGGCAACTATTGCCAATTGCAACTCTTGCAACTCTTAGTCATTTAGCCTCTAGAGTTATGATATTGTGGTAGCACAACAAACCATCTACTCTAGTTAGGTCAAACCCGCTTGTTACATTATGAGAATGGATTCTTCACACAGCCCTTGTGGTAACACAACAAAGCCATGCAAATCGTCCACCCCAAAGTTCGGCTAATGCCTTGGCAATAATCTCCAATCCCTTGTTGAATAGGCCTTGTGGTAGCACAACAAACCCATCCAATCTAAGATTGGCTCATCAAAACCATAACAACGGAAGACTACGTGAGTCATTCTTAATGTCTCACATTTATCAACTTAATTAAAATGAGGAGGGATTTTATTTTAGTCTCATCAACATAGGTGCTACATATAAATATTAATATATCTTTGGAATATCATATATTTAAGGTATGATTTGTAGCACACACCACATATTAAATATGCATTAAAACATAGGTGATCATGGACTTAACCCTAAGCATACACCTAAGGCACCCCTATAGGTACAAACCTTGCTTCAGAAGCTTGAGTTGGCATGCTCCCACTTCAGAAGAGTACTTCAAGTGGTCCCGCTCTCCATTCTACCACGAGCCGGCTTCTAACCATTACAAGCAGCTAAAGGGTACATAGACCCACAAATTTACAACTCATAATAAGAAACCTTGGTTTTAACCAAGGGGAGTACACAAATGGGGAAGAGCTAGAATCTACACTCAGATTGTATAGAGAGATAGGAGGCACACGCGGGCCCCATTTAATAACATAACCAACTTAATTAATCAAGCAATCATAAGCAAAGCAAATTTAAGTCCATGATCACCTCCATACACACACCAGCGTTCATCACATGAACATAGAGCGCATGCATGATAATTATATGAGATATATCATATATACCATCATAAAATTATATACTATAATTTTGAAATTCCAAATTTCATGCCTGTCGAATTTTCATAAACTAAATAACATGAAATGCACATATAAACAATTTACATACATAAGACAAGCAATACAAAATATTCAGATGATTCATGCTTTCCAAAATTTCTCAGAGTATTATATTAATGTCCAAATCATAATTCTTCAAAATCACAATTTTTAGAATTTATTTGAACACTAATTCAATCAATAAAGATTTTAAAAAAATTTAAATCATTTATAAAATGATTCTATGGCAACCAAATTCCAAAACTATTTAACAGACTCATAAACATTTTATAAACCTATTAAATAATTTCTCAGAACTTATATAATCATTAATTTCATTAATTTAGAACTTAAAACAATTTTAAAATCAAAATAATAGAATTCAATGACAAAAATAGTAAAACTCTATTTAATAAGTCATTAAACACTTTAATAACTCATTAAATAAAATTTACAACTTTTTAGAAATTTTATGGACTTTTTTTATAATTTTTCGAATCAAAAATGAATTTTAAACAATTTAAAATTATTTTCTAATTATATTAACTGGTGGCGCATTGCACTGACCAATCAGCGCTGGCCACGACCCCCCGCGGCTACGCCGAACCGCCGGCTGCCGCGCGCCCCCGGGGCCAACGCGGTGCAGCCGCGTACTGCAGTCCGGGTGCGCAGCGCTTCCGCCGCGTACCCCGTCCGCTGGCGGGTCCGGATCCGATCCGGACTCCTTCTTCACCCGATAAGGGATGGGCAGTTGCACGGAAACCCTAGAAAATGCCCGACGTTCAAGCCTTATTTGGGGGTCAAACGGAGTCCAAAAAATCTGAAAAAATGTGTTGGAATCCTTAAAGAAAAAGGATTCTATTGAAAGAAGTTTCATCTCATGAAAATTTTTATCCAACACAGTTTACGGAGGAAGTTGCCACGGCCGCAATTAACCCAAATCGTAAATACCTCTCAAATCTGGCACCTCCAAGGGCCGTTGAGTGTCCAATAACTTATGGAAACTCTAGGAAACTTAATTTTCTATCTTTCCACGTGATTATACAGAGGTATTTGAGTCCAAATAGGTAAGTTCATCGACTCCCCTAATTTCGGCCGGATTTTCGGATATGATCATCTTAGCAACTTTTCGAACTCCTTCCGGACTCTCAGGATGGCCAAAATTCATGAAGTTTGCAGAATTGGAAAGATCGCATCCACGAGAATCAATTGAAACTAACCACACACAGTTTGGTATCTCATACGAACTGTGGTGATCAAATCAAAACTGCTCTGTATACAATTTCGGGAAAGCAAGAAATCACCTGAAATCAAGCCAATTTTGATTCAACTTTGACCAAGGCTTCAACTGGGCTCTGATACCACTGTAAGGAATCAATACATTACAACGAAAAAATTTTGATTCCATAAAATCACAATCTTTGACTTGATCGATGCCGAACGAGTAAAACTGGGAACCGAATATGAAGAAGAATGAGAGTACCTCATGGGATTTCTAAAATCTCTCACCATGGATGAAGATAGGACATTCCTCCTTGCTGAAAACCGTTCAAGTGTCCGGTCTCTAGCGGTATCCACATGATCTGCTTCAATAGACGAGTTCTCCCTTCCTTCGAGCCTCCAGAAACCTTCCAGATCCAAGCTTGAGCATGGGAGATCGCCTTCTAGAGGAGAGAGGAGGAAGAGAGGATGCTTGGGACGTGCTCCAGCCCTATGGCTTGTTAGGGTTTGGCTTCATAAGCCATTTATATATAGAAAATGAAATTTTTCACAAAAATCCAAAACTTCTATAAAATTGCGTTTATGTCCTCATCTTATTGACTAGATCTATTGTGTGTGACCCACTAGGCCCAATAGTCAATTTGGTTGAAGTCTTAATTAATTTAAAAGAACAATTCCTTCAAATTAAATCAAAATTGTTATCCGATAACAGTTTTTATGACTTTCTGATCATAAAGGGTACAAGCCACATTCTATGATCCCAAATGACTTTGGAGAGTTAAATAACATCCATTGAGCCTTTCCATCATCAATTACCACACTTATTTAAATCCTCGTTCATACAATGTCCCTATCGGTCAGGGGTTCAGCACTGACTGTTAACCCCTAAATATTCTAAATCTATAGGATCTTGTACTCAGATTTGGATCAATTGAAAAACTCCTTTTTCAATTATCCTAAGTACCTTGGCCAAGGATTTAGAGTACTATCCCATAGGACATTCTCTCTCTCCTACCGAGAGTGAACGATCCCTTGTTATCCACTCAATTGCCTCCACCGGGTTTCTCTTGCACCATATACTGGACTATTAAGATGGTGATCCATAAGTCAATAATTAAAGTGCAAGATACATCCGATAAGACATCTTTGGTGACTCAGGTCAAAAATCCAACCTTGCTATTGAGATGTAAGAATAACCTGATAGACAGTTCGGTAAGATACAGATCAGGTTTTCCTAAATTGGTCAGTTCAATGAACTCATTCCACTAATAAGAACCTATATGTGTATCTCAGTGTCCCCATACTGATGACCAATGAGATCGGTCATTCTCATCATATGAGAAGACATCACACACACTAGTCTATCCGGATTCTTGATGTCCTGTCTCAAGGATCCTATGACTAGGAACATTTATATCACATACCTCTAGATGATCGATCTATTTATCATGATCTCATCATTATTCAATCATCATTGCATGTGATTGAGGACTTCATTACGATATATGCTTCTAATAAAAACTAGTAACGAAGTTTTGCCTATTTAATTAAATGAGATAATCTTAGAAATACTTAATCATATCATATATGATTGGCTTATAGGGCATAAATTTCTATCAAGTTTGCCATTTCATTTAATGCACACATGCATTCATCCAATCATGCCATGCCATGCTATGTCAATTGTTATGCAAATTATAACAACTAATATGAATATATGCACATCTAATACATTTAACCATCTATAAAAGGAATAAATGCACATGTACTTGACATAACATAACCACATGCCAGTAACACTCTATCTATAATGTTTATCAAATGCATTTAACATCTGCATGCATGAAATATGTCGACATAAATATATACACCTAATTAAATAATCAACAATATGAAATATTAATATAGAGTTTATAAGAAATCCAATTTTCTAATTGATTTAAAACTCTAACTAATTTAATTAACTTGCAATCATAAATATTAACATGGACCCAATCGGGTTAATAAACAAGGGCATATCAAATTCACAAATTATGCAGTTTAAATTCTATGGCACATGCTAATTAATAATTAGAATCAATTGATTTAATAAAATCAATACTATATAACATGCATCTACCAAATTTAATAAGAGGTCTAAATATGAACAATCACCACATCCAATATTCGTAGATATATTTAAATCAACATCTAAAAGTGATTGGTAAATTTTAAATATTAAATTTAATGATATTAGACACGTCTGGGATGCCTACCTGAAAGGCGCTGAAAGGAAGGACAAGCAACGCTATGGTGCTGGTGCACAATGGATGGAGGCGATGCTGGCGGTGATGGCGTGCGATGATCATGCACGGTGCACGGGTCCAAGCGCTGGCTGGCAGAAGTTGCTGCGCATGGGACTGCAAGGCGTGGGTGCATAGGCGGTGCACGCGGGAGAAAAATCTACGTGAATCGAGGCCAAAACACACTAGTGCAAAAGGGGGGAAACCCCATTCTTTGTACCGACCGTCGGCAATGAGTAAAGAAAAGACGATGTTAAAGAGGGTCACGGGTGTATATTTCTAAATGTGAAAATAGGGAAACATTGCCCAACGGTGGAAGGCAGAACGGTGACATCGGAGATGGGGAAACTGGAACGGTGCCAAAGAGGGAGAAATTTCCAAAAAATACAACCCATCTTGAGGTTTGGCCTCTCCCCCTTCTTCTTTGTTATCGATCGATTTTCCTTCCTAGTTTTGTTTAACAACAGAACTCTCTCTTGAAGGTGCACGCCGCTGCAAAGAAGGCCTCTCCAAGGCGCGCCCCTGCTGGCCATCGATTGGAAGCCATATGCTCCAACCTCTGTTACGACGTCCAACAAAGTCCTCTGTTGCGAAGTTGAACACGTCGTCAACGTGATCCCTAATGCATCTGGTGGAGGTGGCAAGCGGGTGAGGTATCCGGAAGAGCATTGCTACCTTCGCTCGTCGCCGTCAACACGTGATCTGCATTCTCAGCGGCAGCGGCAGCGGCATCACCATCCGCCAACCTCTGCTTCACCAGGATCCATCGTCACGTTACACACAGTCAAGATTCTATCTTTCTCTCTAACTTGTTTCTGCCATCACCAGTGGTCTCTGAGACAAGGAGTTTTACCATTTACCTTGTTAGCAGCTAGAGCCAGTTAGTCGACTCCCACCAGAAGCCATATTTGTTGTTACGACGTTGTCTCCAACAAAGCTCGTGCATGGAATCAGTGTCGAACAAAGTCACCAGCTCGTGCGTGGAATCAGCGTGGAATCAGCATCCGCTGCTACAATCTATTCAAGGCTTGGATTGTTAGTTTTCGTTCCTAGTATTCTTGAAGGTAAATTACTACGTCCTCCAAATGTTTGTTAAAATGCCTCTTTGACTTATATTATTCAAAATCCATTATATACAATAATTAGCCCTCTCAAAGCTTTTATCATCATTCATCATTCAGATTGTCATATGGATGTCACTCTTATTGTTTCTTTTAATTCTTTTCGTTCTAATGGGATAAATTGATAGGAACGTTAGAGTTGTATTCTAACTAATTAAGTAAGTTTCCTTGATGGCATTCCTTTGGTGTGGGAAATGTCATTTTTTGCACACCAATACGTAAAGGTTCCTCTATCTACATAATACGTAATAAGAGATTTATAATAAAAATAAATATCTTTTTTTGAAAAATTTCTTGGGACAAGTTACCAATTAGTGACAACTTGATTTGGCTACCTCAATTTAAAAAAAAAATGAATCTTATATATGTTGCATGTATCAGATTAGATGGCTTGGCAGATCCACCATAAGAAAAATTGGTTCAGGATTAGCTTGGATCGGCCACCACCCTGGTCTTCTCTACCCTAAACAGGTGGGGATTGGATCTATTTTTGCTGATCACCATCCATTTGTCAATTTCAGATATTGTCTTGAAACTTTTTGAGGTCTTATGGGAAAGATATAATTACATTCATCATGGCCTAGGTCTACAACATGCTGCATTTGTTTTTGCTACTTTGATATTTTGAGCACACATTTAGGGTCTATTTGGTTCCATGTAAAACTAAAATTTTTGAATATATTTTCTATGGAGTGACTTTTTAACCAAATCCAAAATCATGTTTGTTATTTGGTTAGATGTACGCACATTTCTTTAATGATAAGATTTTGGTTTTAATTAGTTAATTGGTTCCTAAAAAATGTTTTTCTATTTTTATTAAGATTATCATTTGTAATCTGGTTTGACATTATTCTTTACTATATCATCAATAAGTAAATAATATTATATTCATAAAAATAGGCCTGCTTAAATTTTAAATAAAATCTGATAAATAAATGAACTTTTTTCTAACATATTAAATGATTTAAATACATTTTTATAAAATGTATTTAAAATCTGATAGAGTTTCATTTTTATTTTATTTTTAATTCATGCTAAGTCAATGCTTACATACTTTTTGATGATTTCATGGTTTATGTTTACAAGATGGAAAATAATTTCATGACCGATAGAAGTTGGATGTACAAGTATAAGACCAAGTATGATCGTGTCAACTCACCTTTTCTAGATGGGGTTAAGTGCTTTATGGATTTCGCAGAAAGAAATATGAATCCTACTTCTATAGATTTAATTATGCAGTGCCCATGTTTCAATTGCGAAAATAAATATCATCATTCTAAGGATACCGTTCATCTGCATATAGTCAAATATGGGTTTACACAAGGATACATTAATTGGCATTTTCATGGCAAACCATGCAAACGATTTTATTCATATACAATTCCATTTGGTGATACAACTGATGATACAGCAGGGTGTTAAATGATGCATTCTAATGTCATTCAATTCCTGATTTTACGAAAGTGATAGAAGAAAGTCATAATCGCAGGAAATTTGAGGAGCTTATGTAAGAAGCAAAAAGACCACTATATACTAATTATGCCAAATATTCCAAATTATCCTTTGTTGTGCATATGTTTCAACTGAAGTGTCTACATAAATTGACCAACAAGGCATTTTCTGATATCCTCTCTTTATTTAAAGATGCTTTACTAGTTGATAATACACTTCCAAAAAGTTGGTATGAGTCAAAGAAATTGATGGCTGATTTGGGTTTGGGTTATAAGAAAATACATGCATGCCCAAATGACTGCATATTGTTTCGAAATGAATTTGAAGATTTAGATAATTGTCCAAGATGCAATACTTCTAGATGGAAGAAAATTAGAGCTGGAAGAAAGAATGTTCCAATGAAGTTACTTCGTCACTTTTCTTTGATTCCAAGACTTCAAAGATTGTTCATGTCATATAAAACAACGAATTTCATGAGTTGGCATCATAGTGCTCCGAGAGATAAACATGGAAAGATGAGTCATCCTAGAGACTCTAAGGCATGGAAACATTTTGATCGTAAACATTTATCTTTTAGTTTGGAGCCTCGGAATGTTCGACTAGGGCTTGCTAGCGATGGCTTTAGTCCATATAAAATTGCAACGAGAAGTAGTTGGAGTACATGGCCTGTAATCTTGGTAGTATATAACTTACCGCCATGGTTAGCAATGAAGTAGTCTTTTTTTATTATGTCTATTCTCATTGATGGACCTAAATCCCTTGGCAATGATATTCATATTTATCTTCAACCATTGATTGAAGAGTTGAAACTCTTGTGGGAACATGGTGTTCCAACATATGATGCAAATAAAAAAAATTTCATTATTTGCTGCTATCTTATGGACTATTAGTGATTTTCCTGCATATAGTATGTTATCAGGTTGGAGTACAAAGAGATACATGGCATGTCCTGCTTGTCACGTAGAACATGGTTCTATATATCTTCCATATAGTCGTAAATATGCATACATGAGGCATCGTCGTTTCTTCCTGACAGATCTGATAGAAATGTATGCCCTACAAGCCAATCATATATGATATGATTCGACATTTCTAGGAATATCTCATTCAATTAAATAGGCAAAACTTCGTTACTAGCTTTTATTAGAAGCGTATATCGTAATGAAGTCCTTAATCACATGCAATGATGATTGAATCATGATGAGATCATGATAATGAGATCGATCATCTAGAGGTATGTGATCTAAATGTTCCTAGTCATAGGATCCTTGAGACAGGACATCAAGAATCTGGATAGACTAGTGTGTGTGATGTCTTCTCATATGATGAAAATGACCGATCTCATTGGTCATCAGTGTTGGGACACTGAGATACACACACAGGTGCTCATTAGTGGAATGAGTTCACTGAACTGACCAATTTAGTAAAACCTGATCGGTATCTTACCGAACTGTCTATCAGGTTATTCTTACATCTCAATAGCACGGTTGGATCTTTGACCTGAGTCGCCAAAGATGTCTTGCCAGGCGTACTATGTACTTTGACTATTGACTGATGGATCACTTAGTATTGTGGTCCTATATAGTTAATGGATTGGGTATATGGGAAACCTGGTGGAGGCAATTGAGTGGACAATAGGGGATCGTTCACTCTCGGTAGGAGAGAGAGAATGTCCTATGAATAGTACTCTAAATCCTTGGCCAAGGAAGATAGGATAATTGGAAAAAGGAGTTTTCCAGTTGATCCATTCCAGAGTACAAGATTTCATAGAGTTGGAATATTTAGGGGTTGACAGTCAGTGTCGAACCCCTGACCGACCAGGACATTGTATGAACGAGGATTTAAATCCGTGTGGTAATTGATGATGGAAAGGCTCAATGGATGTTATTTAACCCCCCAAAGTCATTTGGGATCATAGGATGTGGCTTGTACCCTTTATGATCAGAAAGTCGTAAAAACTGTTATCGGATAACGGTTTTGATTTAATTTAAAGGAATTGTTCTTTTAAATTAATTAAGGCTTCAACCAAATTGACTATTGGGCCTAGTGGGTCACACACAATAGATCTGGTCAATAAGATGAGGGCATAGACGCAATTTTATAGAAGTTTTGGGTTTTTGCGAAAAAATCCATCTTCTATATATAAATGGCTTATGATGCCAACCCCTAACAAGCCATAGGGCTGGAGAACGTCCCTAGCCTCCTCTCTCCCTCCTCTCTCCTCTAGAAGGTGATCTCCCATGGTCAAGCTTGGATCTGATAGGTTTCTAGAGGCCCGAAGGAAAAGAGAACTCGTCTATTGAAGCAGATCGTGTGGATACCGCTACAGACCGGACACTTGAACGGTTTTCAGCAAGGAGGAATGTCCTCTCTTTATCCATGGTGAGGGATTTTAGAAATCCCATGAGGTACTCTCGTTCTACTTCATATTCGGTTCCCAGTTTTACTCGTTCGGCATTGATCAAGGCAAAGATCATGGTTTTATGGAATCAAAATTTTTCCGCTGTCATATATTGATTCCTTACAGTGGTATCAGAGCCCGGTTGAAGCCATGGTCGAAGTTGAATCGAAATTGGCTTGATTTCATGTGATTTCTTGCTTTCCCGAAACTGTATACAGAGCTGGTTTGATTTGATCACCACAGTTTGTATGAGATACGAAACTGTGTGTGGTTAGATTCATTGGATTATCGTGGATGATATATTTCGAATGCCGCAAACCTCATGAATTTTGGCCATCCGGAGAGTCCGGAATGAGTTCGGAAAGTTGCTAAGATGATCATATCCGAAAATCCGTCTGAAATTAGGGGAGTTGATGAACTTACCTATTTGGACTCAAATACCTCTATCTAATGACGCAGGAAGATAGGAAATTAAGTTTCCTAGAGTTTCCATAAGTTATTGGACACTCAACGGCCCTTGGAGGTGCCGGATTTGAGAGGTATTTGCGGTTTGGTTTAATTGTGGCCGTGGCAACTTCCTCCTGAAACTACGCATTGGATAGAATTTTTAATGAGATGAAAATTATATAAATAGAATCCTTATTCTTTAAGGATTCCAACTCATTTTTTTTAGGATTTTTTGGACTCCGTTTGACCCCCTAAATTTGGCACGAAATCGGGCATTTTCTAGGGTTTCCGTAATCCGCCCCGCCCTTATCGGGCGAAGAGGACGGAGGATCCGGACCCTCTAGAGCGGGGAGGGGGTAACGTGGCAGCTGCGCGGCGCACCCGGGCTGGGGTATGCGGCCGCGCCGCGTTAGCCCCGGGCGCGCGCAGCGGCGCACACAGGCGTACTGCGCGTGGCGTGCGGTCGCCGGCGCTTCGGCGCAAGCCGCGGGGGTACGTGGCCGGCGCCGACTGGCTGGCGCAATGCGCCGTCAGTTATTTATTTTGAAAATGATTTTTAAATTGTTTAAAATTCATTTTTTATCCGAAAAATTGCCAGAAAAATCCAGAAAAATTCTGAAAAAAATTAGAATGTATTTAATGAGTTATTAAAGTGTTTAATGACTTATTAAATAGAGTTTTACTATTTTGTCATTGAATTCTATTATTTTTATTTTGAAATTGTTTTAGGATCAAAAATTAATGAAATTAATGAATATATAAGTTCTGAGAAATTATTTAATAGGTTTGTAAAATTTTTATGAACCTGTTAAATAGTTTTGGACTTTGGTTGCCATAGAATCATTTTATAAATGATTTTAAAATTGTTTTAAAATATTTATTGATTAAATTAGTGTTCAAATAAATTCTGAAAAATATGATTTTGAAGAATTATGATTTGGACATTAATTTAATGCTCTGAGAAATTTTGGAAAATCATAAATCATCTGAATATTTTATATTGCTTGTCTTATGCATGTAAATTGTTTATATGTGCATTTCATGTTATTTATTTTATGAAAATTCGACAAGCATGAAATTTGGAATTTCAAAATTACAGTATATAATTTTATGATGGTATATATGATATATCTCATATAATTATCACGTATGCGCTCTATGTTCATGTGATGAATGTTGGTGTGTGTATGGAGGTGATCATGGACTTAAATATGCTTTGCTTTTGATTGCTTGGTTAATTAAGTTGGTTATGTTATTAAATGGGGCCTGCGTGTGCCTCCTCTCTCTCTATACAATCTGATTGTACATTCTACCTCCTCCCCATTTGTGTATTCCCCTTGGTTAAAACCAAGGTTTCTTATTATGAGTTGTACATTTGTGGGTCTATGTACCCTTTAGCTGCTTGTAATGGTTAGAAGCCGGCTCGTGGTAGAATGGAGAGAGGGACCACTTGGAGAAGCACCCTTCTGAAGTGGGAGCATGCCAACTCAAGCTTCGAAGCAAGAAATTGCACCTATAGGGGTGCCTTAGGTGTATGCTTAGGGTTAAGTCCATGATCACCTATGTTTTAATGCATATTTGATATGTGGTGTGTGCTACAGATTATACCTTAAATATATGATATTCCAAAGGTATATTAATATTTATATGTAGCACCTATGTTGATGAGACTAAAATAAAATCCCTCCTTGTTTTAATTAGGTCGATAAACGTGAGACATTGAGAATGACTCACGTAGCCTTCCGTTGTTATGGTCTTGATGAGCCAATCTTAGATTGGATGGGTTTGTTGTGTTGCCCACAAGACTCATTCAGCAAGGGATTGGTGATCATGGCTAAGGCATTTGCCGAACTTTGGGGTGGACCATTGCATGGCCTTGTTGTGTTTCCCACAAGGGCTATGTTAAGAATCCATTCTCATAACGTAACAAGCGGATTTGACCTAACTAGAGTATATAGCTTGTTGTGTTTCCCACAAGGTTATAACTCTAGAGGCTGAATGACTAAGAATTGCATGAGTTGCAATTGGTAAAAGTTACCTACCTATTAAGTATGGGATGACTTGTTGTGTTTCCCACAAGGTTATCACCATAAAGTTAGTAGGGTCTTGGTCCCCACTAGGATGTTATCATGATATCCCGTCTTTGCATAATGAGGGTTATGCAAATTCGTCGAAAGTTAGTGGGAGTATAAATTAGGATGAAAGACCATATCTTAATTTTATTGAATGTCTGTAATGTTGATATTATTATTTCTCTATTGTAGAATATTATAAACCACCATTAATCTAGCATGCTAGATGCTAAGTATTTTAATGGCTCACACTTCTTATATCGGTTTAGAACTAAGAGAATAGTTCTCATAGTTGACCTATTGACTATCCTACTTGAGAAGTAAGTATCTCCTACACTATCTAATGAAGTGAGAGAAGATAAGATCTTATCTCATTGAAAAGATGTATTAATTACCTTATATCAGATGTTAGCCTCTATCAGATAAAATTAGTAGTGGCAACATGGATAGATGGATTTGATATCCATCATAACTCATGGTGATGAGCTAATTAAAGGCGATGAAGAATAATACATCTTGAATACTTCTTATTGGTAAGACCAATAGAAAGAAGTAAGATCATTAGATAGAAATAGATGGTGATAGTTAAAAGTCAAAGAAGTGAGTCAAGATATTATAACCCAAATTTGACATAGCATTCCTCTACTATCATGATGATGGTAAGTAGAAGAAGAAGTGCAAAGTGTATTGCACATAATGCAAAGGTGGAGCTTGAGAAGCTCCATGTATCTATGTCATTAATATTTACTTGTCTTATATACACATTTGATAGTATAAGATACTATGTATGTGTATTCTAGTATAAGATACTTGGGGTGCATATAATAGTATGAGATACCAGAGATGCATCATATATCTACAATGAGTTGTAGATAATAGAAAGTAAATGAAGACTTAAAGAAGATTGTTATCCTACATATGAAATGGTACAAAATGTTTAATCATTACTAGTGGGAGATACAAATTTTCTATAGCCTTCTAAAGTTGTCTTAATTATCCTTCTAAAAGAATATTGTTTTCATTTCCTAGTTGAATAAATGGAGATTTATTCTATGGAATAAAAATGATAACTGGTAAAGTGTTTATCAGTAGGAGCATAATAAAAAGTTTATTCATATCAGATATGTATGCTCTTATAATATATGTGAATAATCCTCATTAGGTGAAGTAGATTGATATGGATCAATCTATTGTTTAATAGTACAGTCATATTTATAAGAAAAGACTTAAAGAATACTATTCGGATAGAAACATATAGGTAAATGATTTAGAATCATTAACTATATGTAAGTCTTATCTTATTAAGCAAAATGACCAACTCTTCATTTGTTAGACATGGAGAGAGGGCTAATGAGTTTATAGAACTCATGCATCTAGATGCATGTTAGCCCATATCTATTAATGTTAGAGGATAATATTTCAACTTCATTAATTTTCAAAGATGACTTCTCTAGGTATGGACATATGTACTTTATGAAGTACAAATCCAAAACCTTTGAGAAATTATTTGAGATTAAGAATGAAGAGGAAATATTAATGAAAAAAGTATTAGAACTCTTTGATGAGATCAAAGAGGGGATACTTAAGTAATAATTCACACATAAATGAAGGATAGTAGAACCTAATTTTGATAGACACCTCTTATATATTTTAGCTTAATTGAGTAGCTAAAATGAGAAGCCATATTGTGTAGTACATAATATGGACATTGACAACCTTTGCAAAATTCTTCTTTGTCTGTTTAGGGGTTAGCACTCAATATAGACATTTGATCTTAAATCAGTACCTTTCAAGTCTATTCCAATTATTCCATATTAGATATGGAAAGGGATTAAAGCTTGACCTTAAGCAAGTTAAGGTTTCAGAATGTCTGGCGTGGTAAAGAAGTATAACCCTATCAAGTTGGAATATAAGACTACAAAGTGTTGGCTTGTGGGATATTCTAAGGAAACTTAAGGATATTAATGCCTCCCTTAGGGAGAAGGGTATGAGTTGCGCATCTCTCCATATTTATAGAGGAAGAGTCCCTCCTTTAGAAAGACAGTGGGAGCAAGGTATAAATGGAAGGTGCTCCAGTCCCACAATCCATGGACACTTTTATTAAGGTACTAGTTTATATTTACACAAGGGTAAATCATAGATCTTTTCTTATGTCCAATCAACCTAAGAGATATGTGAGACATATCTTTGATGGAAGAAATGAGACATAAGATAAAAGGATAATGATCCTAAGATTTATATTGAAGCAATATGAGATATTGATTCAAAATGGGAAGAAATAATAAAATCCGATATAAACTCTATCTATTCTAATCAAGTTCAGAACTTGATTGATCCACCTAAGGATTTAGTATCTATAGGGTATAAATGGATCACTAAAGAATAGATTGAAGTATATTAGAAGGTAGAGACCTTCAAAGTAAGGATAGTTAAAAGGGATATCATTTATGTCAAATAGTTGACTATGATAAGACCTTTTACCTAAGCCATGAAATTAATCCATTCGGATTTGATTGTTACACACTATGACTATAGGATATGTCAAATGGATGTTAAGATAGTGTTTCTCTATGTTATTTTGAGAAACAAGTGTATATGATACAACCTTTGGGAATCAAGTTCCAAACCATCCAAATAGTGTGTGCATAAGGTCCATTTATGGACTCAAGTAAAACTTCCCATAGATGGTAGATAAGGTTTAATGAGATTAAATCTTATGACTTCATTGAGAATGAAGATATGCCTTGTGTTTTCATATAAGATAAGTGGGAGTGCTATTATCTTCTTGACATGATATATGCATGACATACTACTCATTAAGAATGAAGTAAGTATGTTATCATAAGTGAGCCTAGTTATCAATTCATCCTCCAAACTTAATATGGGTTTTAAGATCTATGGAGATAGATCTAAAAGGTTTCTTGGCCTTACCCAATTCATGTGCATAAAAACCATAGTCAAAGAGTTTGACATGGTAAACTCCAAGATAGGTTTCTTACCTATGAAGTGTGGAGTTGATATCTTTAAAGATATGTCTTTGTAGACTTCTTAAAAGATAAAGAGATCACATTAGTATAGCCCTTATGCTTTTGCAATAGGACCTATCACATTTGTGATGCTACGTACATGACTTCATGCTCTAAGTGTTATGAGCATTCATCAAGTAAATCCTTGTGAGAGTCACAGGATAATTTAGAGATGTGTCATTGAGTACTTGAGAAGCATTATGGATATATCTCTAATGTATGGAGGATAAGACTTGAAGTCTTGTAGTTTTATGAACACAAGCTTCTAATCAGATAAGTCTGATAATAAGTCAATATAATGGTGGTGCAGTGAGCTGGAAGAGTTCCATGCAAGAGAACACTGCTAATTCTACAACTAATCTAAAGTAGATTGAATAATGACTGTATATTGCTTGAGAAGCTGACTAGATGAAGATGTTCATCTAGCTTATGGGATTGTCCCAACTTTCTCTGAAAGTGCATTGTTTTGAGAAAACAATGGGGTAGAGCCAAAGTCTCATTAGAAGTTTCAAACTTCTATGGCAATACCATAGAATCAGAGAGAATGCAGTTGATAGAGATATAATTAAAGATAGAGTATCTTTCGTTAATAACATTACAGATCCACTAACTGAAGCAGATACTCAAAGAGTGTTTGAGCTTCACCTTGAGCTGATAGAGATCAGCCAGATGGGTGATTGGCTTTAGTGCAAGTGGGAGATTGATAGAAATGTATGCCCTACAAGCCAATCATATATGATATGATTCGACATTTCTAGGAGTATCTCATTCAATTAAATAGGCAAAATTTCGTTACTAGCTTTTATTAGAAGCGTATATCGTAATGAAGTCCTTAATCACATGCAATGATGATTGAATCATGATGAGATCATGATAATGAGATCGATCATCTAGAGGTATGTGATCTAAATGTTCCTAGTCATAGGATCCTTGAGACAGGACATCAAGAATCCGGATAGACTAGTGTGTGTGATGTCTTCTCATATGATGAAAATGACCGATCTCATTGATCATCAGTGTGGGGACACTGAGATACACACACAGGTGCTCATTAGTGGAATGATTTCACTGAACTGACCAATTTAGGAAAACCTGATCAGTATCTTACCGAACTGTCTATCAGGTTATTCTTACATCTCAATAGCACGGTTGGATCTTTGACCTGAGTCGCCAAAGATGTCTTGCCAGGCGTACTATGTACTTTGACTATTGACTGATGGATCACTTAGTATTGTGGTCCTATATAGTTAATGGATTGGGTATATGGGAAACCTGGTGGAGGCAATTGAGCGGACAATAGGGGATCGTTCACTCTCGGTAGGAGAGAGAGAATGTCCTATGAACAGTACTCTAAATCCTTGGCCAAGGTAGATAGGATAATTGTAAAAAGGAGTTTTCCAGTTGATCCATTCCAGAGTACAATATTTCATAGAGTTGGAATATTTAGGGGTTGACAGTCAGTGCCGAACCCCTGACCGACCGGGACATTGTATGAACGAGGATTTAAATCCGTGTGGTAATTGATGATGTAAATGCTCAATGGATGTTATTTAACTCCCCAAAGTCATTTGGGATCATAGGATGTGGCTTGTACCCTTTATGATCAGAAAGCCGTAAAAACTGTTATCGGATAACGGTTTTGATTTAATTTAAAGGAATTGTTCTTTTAAATTAATTAAGGCTTCAACCAAATTGACTATTGGGCCTAGTGGGTCACACACAATAGATCTGGTCAATAAGATGAGGGCATAGACGCAATTTTATAGAAGTTTTGGGTTTTTGCGAAAAATTCCATCTTCTATATATAAATGGCTTATGAAGCCAAACCCTAACAAGCCATAGGGTTGGAGAACGTCCCTAGCCTCCTCTCTCCCTCCTCTCTCCTCTAGAAGGTGATCTCCCATGGTCAAGCTTGGATCTGGAAGGTTTCTAGAGGCCCGAAGGAAGAGAGAACTCGTCTATTGAAGCAGATCGTGTGGATACCGCTAGAGACCGGACACTTGAACGGTTTTCAGCAAGGAGGAATGTCCTCTCTTCATCCATGGTGAGGTATTTTAGAAATCCCATGAGGTACTCTCGTTCTACTTCATATTCGGTTCCCGGTTTTACTCGTTCGGCATCGATCAAGGCAAAGATCATGGTTTTATGGAATCAAAATTTTTCCGCTGTCATATATTGATTCTTTACAAGATCATTCCTGAGGAAATGACCAGAGAACATTTGATGGTAAAATTGAACATGAATTAGCACCTATTCCTTAGTCAGGAGAAGATATATTGAGAATTTGGGAAAGTTATGATAATGTTAATTTTGGAAAAACTTGTAAAAATAATGACCAGTCACTACCAAAAGGGTGGAAAAAGAAGAGTATTTTCTTTGAACTTTCTTATTGGAAGACATTGTTGATTCGTCACAATATAGATGTTATGCATGTAGAGAAAAATGTATGTGTTAGTATTTTGAATATGATCATGCAAAATAAAGAAAAGAGTAAAGACAACATCAAAGCACGTCTTGATATGCAAAGAATGAAAATAAGGGAATCATTGCATCCAAAGCCTTCAAGATCTTCGAACAAGCTTGTTCTCCCTCATGTTTTATATGAAATGTCAAATGAAGAAAAGAAAGATTTTTAGAGGTTTTAAAGGACCTAAAGTTGCCTGATGGATTTTTGTCGAATATATCTCAGTTAGTAAATATTTCAGAGCACAAGATCATAGGAAAGAAGAGTCATGATTGTCATGTTTTAATGCAACAATTACTTCCGGTGGCTATTAGAACAACACTTCCGTAGTCAGTTGGACTTGTGTTGAATGAATATTGTATAATTTTCAAAGAGTTATGTGCTAAAGTAATTGATGTCAAACATATGGAATATTTTGAGTAGTCAAATCTCTGTTATTTTGTGTAAGTTAAAGAGGATCTTTCCTCTAGCATTTTCTAGTGTTATAAATCACTTAACTGTTCATCTTGCTACTGAAGTCAAACTTGCCGGGCCTGTGTCATATCAGTGGATGTATCCAATAGAAAGATTCTTGCTTACACTTAAAAATTATATATGCAATAGAAGTTGACTTGACGGTTCAATTGCAGAAGGGTATCTTATGGAAGAAGCTACTACATTCTGTGCACGATATTTAAATGATGTGAAGACTAAGTTGAATAGGCCTGTGAGATATGAAGATGGTCCAATTGGAGCAGCATCACCAATGCATTTGCCAGCTGAGGAGGCTTATCAAGCACATAGATTCTTGTTATTCAATATAGAATTAATTGATCCTTACATCTTGTAAGTTCTTTTACCAACTTAGTTTATTTGTTGTACTTTAAGTCTTTTAATAATAATGATGTTTGGCACATATAGGTTGCACAAGGAGCTTTTAAGGAGTACAAAATCAAGTTGGGATGAAAATCAAATTCAATTGGAGCAACCTAAACATTTTGTTACATGGTTTAGAGACTATGTAAGTTAGAACTTATTTTTCAATGTTAGTCATGAATGTATTCTAATTTTTTGTTTAATATTTTTAGATTGACAATTTGAGATGCCAAACAGTGTTGTCTGAAGAAACTATGAGTCTTGCCCGAGGTCCTAAGAATAATGACTTGTCATACAAAGGTTACTTTATAAATGGATACAAATTGAGACACGATCTACAGATAGCATGCATGTTACCCAAAATAGTGGAATTGCTACTGTTGGTGACAATAATGACATCTTCTATGGTACCTTGGAAAGTATAATAGAAGTTTCTTTTGGAACTTTGCCACCAATCCACTTATTCAAGTGTTCATGGTATGATATGAATGGCGATTTTGAGGTTAGAGTTGATAAATATAAGTTCAAAGTGGTTAACACAAGTTTGTTATCTTACCAAGATGAACCATTTATCTTTCCATCACAAGTCCAACAAGTTTTTTTACTCAAAAAATCCCTTAGATAGAGAGTGAAGTGTTGTTTATCGATGGAAGCCAAGAGATACTTTTGAGATACCACGAATGAAGACCAAGATGAGGATGATGTAGATGAGATTACCTTAACAAGTATAGAGCTGACAATTTCAGCCGACCTTAACATTGTTGACGAAAATGTTATTTGTTGGGTGAGAAATGAGCTTGGTGTGGGTACAACAATATCTAATAAAGTGATGAAAGAAGTTGGAAGAAAAACATAAAAACAAGTGATGGTAAATTCTTAATTTGATTGTTCAATTATTTGATAACACTTTTAATTATTTTTCTAATTTGAATATTTTTGCAGGAAAATGTCTCCAAAAAACAAATTTAGACTGTTGTCATCAGTTTTCCAGAAAAATCAGATTTCTATTGTTGATTCTAACTCTAACAATGAAAAGGAGTTTTCTCTTCCTTATAGCCAGCAACATGAAAGTAATGATAGAAATATATTCTTTTCAATAAATTTGTGTTCATACATATATTTTTTATGTCATATTTATTTTTGTGTATAGGTACTTCTTACAACGATCATCATGATAATGCAAACACTCAATATAGTGATTCACAAGTGGATCTTCTTGCAGCTCTTAGAGTTCGTGGTAAGATATTTAGATAACATTTTAAGTAAATTTTTTATGTACACTTTTTGTGGTGGAGTAATTTCTATCATCATTTTAGATGTTGGAATTAAGAGAAGATGTTCTAACACTTGCAATGCAACTTTCCCTCTAATCAATATTGCAAGAGAAGTTGAGGTTGAACCACACGTTTCAAATGATACACATCATGCAAGTGATTCTAGTATATTAGAGATTTCTGTGACACTAAACATTTATCATAATAAAAAAAGGACTAGGGACAATATTAAATTGGCAACAACTAAGCCACCTCAAGGACAAAAGTGGAGGTGTGTCTTTATAAATGGTCAAGCTATTGGAGAAGAGACTTCAAAACTTTCACAACTCATGGGATTGTTTGTCGAATGGGAAATTATTTACCTTTGCACAAACAATGGGATCAACAATGTGATGAAAGTTTTAAAGATGTGATGAAAGAAATAGAGGTTAGTTAAATCCTTTTATTAAGTAACATGTTTCATTCTTATGATATGTTAATATTAATACGTTGCTATCATTTAAGTGGATTACAATTTTGTAGACGAAGATGGTACCTCGATGAATAAGTCAAAAGTCATTAATTTTTGTCGTGAGTCTATACAAGGAAAAGTGAGAGATTGGCGGTGTAGGTTGAAGAGGAGTTATTATATAAATGTTGATTCAAGTGCAATTCCTAACAACTCACCAGATGAAAGAGTAACCCAATCTGATTGGAATTTACTTTTGGAATATTGGAGAAAGGAAGACAAAAACATCGAATCAAGAAAAAACAAGGAGATTCGTGGAGAAAGTCGCATAACACATACACTTGGAGCAAAATCAATTGCTTGACATAATCATGATGAAGTAAGTTATTTTTAAGTTTTGAATCGATTGAAACTTGTTATCTTATTTATACTTTTGCAAAATTTGCTTACTAATTATGCATGTACATCCAGACAGATTCTGCAGACAGATTTTTATTGATTATATTTGTACATGCAGACAGATTCTGAAATCAGATTCTGCAGATAGATTCTTACTGATTATGTATGTACATGCAAACAGATTCTGAAATCAATTTCTGCAGACAGATTCTGAAATCAGATTCTGTAGACAGATTCTGAAATCAATTTCTGCAAACAGATTCTGCAAGCTGTATAATCTAGAAACAACATCTATAAATTAGCAAAATCTGTAATCTACAAATAGAATTTTCTTATCCCTTTGAAAATTTCTAAAGCTGACATATACTTTGGGTACAGCGTGGAAAGTTAGGAGATGGCTATACAACTTTAATCTCATATGTCAAAGCTCATCAAAGAAAAAATGGAGAGTACCCGAACGAATATACTCGTGACATATGTGTAAGTTTATGCTATGCACTTTATAACAAATATTTTACTATTAATATATTTTCATCTAACTATTTTTCTTCATGTTATTTTAGGAGAAAGTGATAGATAAATGCAATGAAAAAGAGCTTGCAAAGAGCACGGAAGTGTCAATTTTATCTCCCATCTTAGATGAAGTACATAGTAGACATCATGGAGGCTATGAGAGAGGGTATGGATTAGGGTGGTCAAGGAAGACAAGTTGGAAAAAAATACAAGATCAATACTTAGATAGCTATGTGAAAGACCTTACTGTGAAGCTGCAAGATACCCAGCTACAGCTTCAAAATACCCAATCGAAACTTGACAGTGAAAGGGAAATTAATGAAGCACGAGAAAGAAAAATGCAAATCCGTTTAGATGCATTAGAATCATTAATTGCATCATGTTTACCAAATACCACGGTAAGTTTTGAATAGATATCTTTTTATCCTACCAACCATTAGAAATGTAGTCAATTTGGTCTTGAATTTGTGTTATGGTCATTTTTTTCCACAAGTGGATAATTCAAGAGCGGATATTGGTACTTCGTCTTCAAAAATGTAACTTTGGTCCTAAAGGTTTTTTTCTAAATTTCTTTTAAGTTTCTGCTCATTCCCATCCTTTGGACATTCAGATTTGCATAAATTTCTAGATTATGGGGAAAGAAACTCTTGACCCAGTAACACTCTAAATGCTTAATCCATAGTGACCTGGCTGTGTGCCCACCACTTGTGGATCATGTTTTAAGGCCTCTGCCGGATTTATGAATCCAGACCATGTGGCCTGTCTTCCCTGTCTGATAGCGACAACCGTGGAGCCTTGCTGCCGCTCACCGCTGCAACCCAAAGGCATCCAGGCCCTCTTCTGGCAAATCTCTCCTGCTGGATCTTATGAGAACTTGTCTATCCTACCTCTCCATGGTGAGTTTGGAAGAGTTGGCATTTTTTGATCTTAAGATGCATGGTAATTTTCCAGTTTTGAAGATACAAATCCATAATCCATAATTGTCATTTTTGGTTCCTCCATATTGAAGGTTTACGATTTTACCTATTAACATGAATGGCTCTACACCTATCTAGAATCTATAGACAATGACATGAATTATAAAGTCTTCCGTTGTCATTTAAGTCTGTATAACTTAGGCCAGTTTTTATAATAAAGTCTTGGCATAGAACTTAATGCCATGTGATACCTAACACAAAGAAGGTAACTCGTTGGGAAATTTTAGGGTTGTTTGATTTTTCAAACTAGGTCTTGTTAAATTAGATTTATCATATATGTTTGCTTCTTATTAGTAATCAGATTTTAATCGAGTTTGGAATTCACAAATAACCTGAAATTATTATGTTCACAGATTATTTATGTCAGATTCCTCTATGTAGGAAGCGCCCTTTTATGTACTAATTTTTTATAGGTAGTGATTTGGTAAAAGGTAAGAAGTGCACGCATGGCAGCAACTTGAAAATTTTATGTTCTGTTACCACTGAGACATGATTTGTCTGGTAAAGGTGATTTTGGACCTTGGTATGGTAGTTTATAATTGATTTATTGTTGAAGCCAGAGTGGCCCACTGGGGCTATAGAAATTGCTTCCTTCCAACTGTATGTCAGTACCAATATAGCTTGTCTAATTTATGTCTAACAAGCTCCATTTCATCATGTACATCTTCTTTTTTATTTTTGGGATTAATACTTGTCCGTGCAAAATTGATGGTTAGCATGCTCCTACAACGAGCAAATTGAAAGAGATGATGCAAGTTGATAATGATTTTTAGATGTGGAATTCATTTCATGCAGACCTATAAGACTCCCATCTCTTACCTGATTCTTAATAGGCATTATACATTTACTATCAAGCTAATTCAACTAGACTCGATTATGAAAGCTCTAAAAATCGGCAACGTTTCCACCAGCTGCCTGCTTGGTCTCGGCCATGCTAAATTCTATCTTGTCTTTATTGATAAAATAAGTTCATATGGGATGTGTTGACCTTGCAACTAAGGACCAATCATCACTTACGTAGCTTTCTATGAGTCCAGATAGGTTAAATTGAGTTGTCCAATTTAATAAAGAAAATTTTAAACTGACAATATTGTGAATATCATTAACGACCATTATACATTGTGCTTATATTTTTTTCATCATCCCATGAGGGCTGTGGCCAGGACAAAAGAGGATCTCCTGGCAGCAAGAGAGGAATGGCTAGAGTTTAGGTTTATGGTGGCATTATGAAGTAAACTAATCAATTTGTTTGCCCTGTCACATTTCATGGCATGTCTCATCAATGAGTTGGAACGTACTATTTTAAGGCCAACATTTACTTGACCTTTTCCATGTTTCATTATCCATAATGTGCTAAGATAGCCTAAGTCCACTGTTTAAATCTGAAAAATATTCATGTTTTTCTTTCTGTAATTTATACTATGAGCACATTTTTGAATCGATCAATTTTGGTTTATTTTTTCATATTCTATTATTTTTCTGACTTTTCAGCTCAAACACAATCTTGATGGCAGGACATCTAATAGTTCATGTCTGTATTTTCGGGTAATATCTTTCTAGTATCTTTTTTATTTTCTACAAACATAAATTATATAACACAAACATCTAAAATGAATTTGAAAATATAGAAATTTTATTTCATGTTGTTTTACTTCTAAAATTCTGGATCATGTTGAACTTGTGTATTTGATTGTTGTCCATGATTGCCTTCTCTTCATTGTTGGTTTTTCTTGTTGATGTTACCTATATTGAGCTATCTTATCCTTTGTTCAGAAATTGAGATATCGATGGAGTTGTTTGATGTAATTCAAGAGTCTGGTTTTGCTTCTATCACTATGTTATCTTTTTCTTGTTGGGGGAAGGCTTTCTTGTTGGGCAACTGAAATTTGTCTCAGTCGATTAGAAACATTATTAGGGAAGTACACAAGGATGGATTACAATTTTTATTGGAAGTATAACTGAAATTTTGTTTATTGGAAGAACCAATCATGGATGTCAGGGCAGAACATTCTTGGAAACTAACACTAATTTTATTATCATTCAGGTGGATTACAATTTTGTTGAAAAAGATGGAGCTTTCACAAGTAACATTATTAGAACATTCTTGGAAAATGTAAGAATTGTATCAATTTTGATTGATATGATCTTCTTAAGTCCAAATTTTGAATTGTATTAGATTTCTGCATTTGTTACGGTATTTGTCTAAATATCTTATTTATTTTCTCTCTCAACTTGATAACAGGATTTACGAATGTGGACAATGTAGTGGCATTACAACAAGTTTTGCTAAATTTGCATATTCAGATAGATTTTCAAAGAAGCATCTGCTTACATATATTTTGTTTAATTGTAAATTTTGATTACTCACGAATGATTGTGGACATGAATTTTGTAGCTTACACATTTAACTATGTGACTGTTTGTTCACTTTTTGTATAGTGTTATATGTCATATGAAGTATTTTGTGATTATTTGTTTATTTTTAATTCATTAAATTGAAAAGTTGATATTGAGTTGTGGATGCAAAATATTATTTTCCAGAGACGTTGTAATAGTGATTAGTGTAACTAATATATATATATATAATAAGATATAGACATATTTCGCACAAATAGTTGAAAAATAACTATTAATGACATGTCATTCATCATATTAACAATATTAGTATAAAATGATTTTTTATTACATGAGCATAAAATATTTTACAATATAATCACTTTATTTATTACGTTCTTTAAAATGTCACGATTATTATTAACATCAGCTTTTTAAATGTACATTGCGCTGTACACTTTAACCTACGATAAGTAGACAACAACATTTTGTGTTGGCTAAGTAAAATAGACAATGAAAGTTTCAATGGGTTATAACCGATAAACAACACAAAATGTCAAATGTCATACTCCGTAGACAGTTGATTTCATCGTTGCCTATAATTAATAGACAACAAAAAATATCATTGGCTATGCTGAAATAGACGACGTAAGTTAACGTTGGCGCTTAGTAATAGTCCATGATAATTATCGTCGTCAAAATTTTTCGAAGGTTCAATCAAATTTCATAGAAAAACCGATGGTGTTGAATAGGCGACGAGTTGATTTGACGTCGTCTGTACGCTAGACGACGCGAGAAAAGCCCACCACTTAACCGACGATTAAATCGTTGTCTTTGTACAAACCACGATAAGAACGTCGACTATAGTATAAAACACCATGGTGACTTCCATTGTCTAAGAAACAATTTGCCAGTGACAGAGGGTGAGAGCGAGACAGGGGGGCCGGGTGGCCGCAGGCGTGCAGCACGCGCGGAGAGTGAGAAGGAACGCGGACAACGGCGACGAGGAGGAGATGGGGCGGCGATGGGGGTGGAAAAAGGACTGGGTGCCGCCTAGGAGGCTGGCCACGGCGGTGGCCATGCGAGCGTGCGGCGCGCACACGCAAAGACAAAAGCGACGGCAGGCAACCAGGGGGAGGCAATGCGCGCGGATGCGCTTACGAGGGCGCCGGAGAGAGAGAGAAAGAGAGACAACAAGAAAGAGAAATAGAGTGGGAGGGAGAGAGAGAACAAGGCGACGAGCGGCGGCTGGCGTGCACAACCGCGCGAAGGCACGGGGGCGCAAGTGCTGCGGCGAGCGGCGGCAGCCGAGAGAGAGAGAGAGAGAGAGAGAGAGAGAGAGAGAGAGAGAGAGAGAGAGTAGGAGAGAGGGAGACGGCAAGCTGGTAGCGGGGGTGCGCAAACGCGGGCTCGGGGGAGCCGTGCGGTGGCAGGGGAGGCACCTAGAGAGAGAGAGAGGTGGGGAGCGAGGGACATGGGTGGCACACACGTACGTGCAAGCGCGCGCGGGAAGGGCAACCACTGCGGCGGCTGGCTGGCGTGACGACGACCACGGCGGCCGCAGCAGGGGAAAAGAAGAAGGGGGGGAAGAAGAGGAGGAGGAGCGGAGGCGACGGCGACAGCGAGAAGAAGAGAGGGAGATGGCCGCAGCGACGGTGGCGACGACGGTGCTGGAGGGAGAGAGAGGCGACGAGAGGGGTCCGGGGGTTGCAGTGGCCGCGGGCGCGCGGCGCGCACGGAAGGAGAGAGCGAGGGCCTGGGGGAGAGAGAGATGAGGCGGCGACGTGGGCGACAGGGGTGGACGGGTTGCTGCTGGTGCCGCGCTCGCGCGGGGATGCACACAATGGAGAGAGAGAGACGAGGGAGGGCGGAGGTGCTGCGATATGCGCAGTGGGCGGCCGAGTGAGAGAGGGATTTTTTTTGATATTTTAAAAAAAAAAACAAGATATCACGGAAAGAGCCTTTCCAACTTCTTTCAAGCAATATCTAATCATATCTTAACAAATATATGACCGCTAAGAATGTCAGTTGCTTGTTAATTAAGAAGGAAACTATATATATAGTTCTAGAAACATTAATTTTTAAAAGTAACTGACAGTGTCATAAAATAATCGTTTATGCGAAACCAACATTAATACACGCAAATTGTTTGTATCATGGATTTTAGGAAACTAGTTTTACAAAATCAACCAGTGTAAAATGTTTAAAAAAAGAATCAAAGAAAGAAAGAAAGAAAAATGCATCCAAAGCGTGAATCAGGTCTTCGATTTCTTCCAGAAAACATATTATCTGAAAACTATTTTGCTTTGATTGCATGGACCCTTGAGTTGAGCGTATTCGGAAGCCTCAGCAGCTTAAGCTAGACACAGTCTGGTGTGCTTACCGCACAGACTGCCTCGAGTAATCATCACACTCAACATGGATAGTTGTTTATTCTTAGCCGCAGGCACGCGTATGCCAGCAGCCTGAAGATGATCGCCATGGCCAGGAGAATCCAGACCTCTTCCAGCCCGCCCTTCAAGGTTATGGTGTCGAACGAAGGCGAGCTCTGCAGGCTCCGGCATCCTCCGCTGCTCTGGCATTCGTACAGATCGTCCGCCGAATACTGCACCTTCAGCATCAGACTGAAGCCGTAATACATTGGGGATGCGTATTTTATCCATCTCAAGAAGCTGGGGATGTGCTGTGTTGTTGCAGAGGCGATAACAAGAGAAAAAATAATAATAAGCCATGGGGTTTTGTTCTACCTGGATGATAATGCTGCTGCTAATGAGGTGTTTGGTTGTATAATAAATTTTTTTATATTTTTTCATGATTATAAAATTTTTTAAAATAAAATATAAATTAATCAATGACAAAAAATTATCATATTTAGAAGGATGTGATAACAGAAAAGAACAACTATTATATATGATCAAATAAAGTAAGGGACAACAAAATAAAAATAGAGGTGAGACTCATTTTTTTGTTTAAAAAGAAAATTACTTTAAAAATATAAATATTATCATGATTGTCAAAATCTCTTTTAACCAATTTTATTAACTTCAAAAACATAAAATTGTAACGAGAACTCAAATGATCATGTAACCAAACACCCCATGAGTATTTGTATTTCCAACTGATGGGAGGAAATCTTTAAGCATGAGCAAGGCAAAATAGTTCAGCTTGTACGTGAGATTCAAATGATTATAATTGCACGAACAGTCGACAAGCTGGTTACCTACCTGTACATAATAGCCCCCTGTGAGGAGGAACAGCATGAGGATCAAAGATGCAGCAAGCCCGGCCCTCTTTACGCTAAGAATCGCTGCACCCAACAGTTCCCCGGCACCCTGTAGGGACGAAGCCAGAACATGTACATGTTAGGTGGTGCTTGCTTTGATTGAATGAAATATTTAAAATCTTAATTTCGTCTTTAATTTCTCTAATAGAACCTAAAATAATCTTAATTATCTATTTTTAAAAGTTGAAGACTATACTAAATCACTTAAAATTAAGTAATTTTTCAGGAGATTATTAATGTATTCCCGTATCTTACTAGCTGCTAAATGGTTTGAATGCTTAACATGTGGCCGATACATCAATTAAGCCAAAATAAATAAACGGGGCGGCCGGAGTTGGCCAAGTTGAAGCCACAAAAAGAGGCTCGATCAGATAGTTGTTATTCTTCATAAACTGATCGACACAGTAATCTCTGCTTATGATAGTCACGTTAATGGACAGCTTTTAACTCCTCAGCTTATATAATTAATTACCTGGCCTGTGATGACGGTAAATAGTACCGCCGACAGTGTCAGGGAGAAGCAACGCGCAGTTCTTTTGAAGCCTGCCATGAAATAGAGCATGGCCATGAAGACCGTGGGGTAGAAGACTTGAGAGGCCATGTCGCACAAGGTGCTGCATGCGTAGTACGCACTGAGACTGTACATGTCCGCCTTCCTCTCTTTCACGAGGTATGCCTTCTCAAGGGGGAAGACGTAGACAGCCCCAAAGATGGACGCTGAGGCCCAAAAAATGCAAATGTAATAAAGTAGCCCCACCTGCATGCATGCACCGATGAAATGCCCAATCAGATAAAAAAAATATTAGTTAATAATCAACCTCGCTGGTAGGCCGGCCGGCAAGAGTGAGTATCCACTCGGTCTGGAGTATAGATTGCAGAATCAGTTAAATCAGACTAAAATCGACTAATTTCGGAATCAAATCAATTGATTGAGATCTGATTTTCACTTGAATGATCGATTCAGACGTCAATTTCGGCAGAATCTGTCGAATTGGATCAAAATCAAAATTGGAATAGAAATTGGAATCTTGATTTTTTTTAAAAAAATAAAGCTAAATCGACTAGAATCGGCCAGAATTAGACCAAATCGGCCAGAATCAATCTGAATATGTTCAAATCAAAATAATTCCGAATTGGTTTCGCTTCCTAAGAATCGGACCGATCTGATCCAATTTGAATCAGATCTCAGATCGGTCCCCACAGATTCCCTGACTTATTCTGATTCGAAAATTCTTGATCCGAAATACTCAAAAAGAAATTCAATTGCAACTTTTACACAACAATACGTCATATTTACATAAGTAGAACGGCTTTACTATAGCCAATTTATTTCGTCAGTGGATCTTACATATTTCTCCATGAGGGTTGAAAAGAATTACGACGAAATCCTCGCTCCACATGCAAGTCAGTAATCGATCAAACTTGAGACTCAATCAATGAGGTTGACATGCAAATCTCAGCACATATATATGTGTCTATGTTTGAGGATATTCTCTCAGCTCACAAATGACCACCGTAATGTCCCTTTATTTTCATGTACATTTCAGTATGTTTAATTATATTTCTCATGTGAACCCTTCTATCTAGTTAATATAGGTGTGGTTGGCATCAGCCATATGGGCTGTTAGAGGGGAGGTCCCGTGCTTAAAAGTATAGACCTCTCTAACTCAATACTGCTGTTTTAGATTGGTTAACATGATATCAATGACAAGGGCTAGTGAACCCCCCTCCGTCGACCGTCACCCATAACAATATACATGTGTTAAAGTCAGAAAAGTTTGCACATGAGGGGACGAGTCAGATAGTGCCATATCAACTATTGGAGATGAGATTCCAGTGCTTAAAAGCCTGAGTCTCTCTAACCCAAGGCCGCAGTTTTGGATCAGTTAACAACATCTAGGTTACCTGGTCACGGAGCTCGGCTTCAGTTTCTGTCTTGGATTTCCACCATAAGAGACCTAGCAGTATTGCAACACCAACAGCTTGCAGCAGCCTCAATTTATCCATATAATCTCTGTATCTCTCTCTATATGTTCTCTTTGACAGTATCATCAATTGCTCTAGCCACGTCAATGACCAATCCTTCTCGAGCTGGGTTGCCAACTGAAGATGCTGGGGAACGTTGGCCCAGGGCCATTCGTTATCCTCTCGGTCTACAGTCTCCAGTTCACTCTTGTACTTGCGTTGCAAAAACTGGCATAAAGGATGGAATTAATTAAGACTGCGGTGAAAAATTAATCCGAAGAAACATGCATGCAGCGTCAATACAGTTGCTACTTCACAATTTAATGCAGAGTACTCTAATCAATCACCACACTCTTTCTACTGGGTTTCTTTTATAAGTAACACACTTTCTTTTTTAATTTTTAAAATTAACACTAAAAATTTTATTTGCAAATCTTATACATTTTAGTCAAAGTTTGAATTGTGGTAACTTGACTTTATTTCAAAAATTTTAAAGTAGAGTTTCAAAAACCCGACTTGATGGTAGTTGAAACTAGACTTTCATGTAACTATCAATTTTGAGAATAAACTGTGTACTAGTTTTTTTTAAAAAAAAAGTGTGCTAGTTAAAAAAAAAAAACTCTTCTTCCTAGTACTGGGTAGAATGGTAAGTCATCTCCTACCTTGATGAGGTCACCTGTGAAATCTTCTGACTCTGGAGAACCTTGTAAGGCCTCTGGAATGCTGATGTCCTTCACGTGGCCGGTTGCTAAATCCAGCAGAAACTCCGCGGGATTCATCGCCAGCTGCGGGACAAACCCCAGAGAGGAGAAATACTGCAACGAGTTCCGAGCATTTCCATGATATATTGGACTGCCATCAGCTATCAGCAAGAGCTTATCAAACATGTAGAACATCCTGCTTGAAGGCTGGTGGATTGTGGCGATAATGGTCCTTCCCCTCTGCACACATAAATGTGTCTCACACCACGCGATTGATTATTCGATTCGAGTATCATATAAACATAAATATAAAAATATGTATCCCATGTTTACTCTTCGCACTGTGGTGTAAGTTTCTAGGCAACAAGCTAGTTGGCACCTTGGCAAGTCTCTGGAAAATCTGTAGGAGCTTGTTGGCAGAAGTCGAGTCGAGTCCTGATGTTGGCTCGTCAAGCAACAACAACGAAGGGTCTACAAGGATTTCATACCCGATGCTCGTCCTCTTTCTCTCCCCACCAGATACTCCTTTCACGAAGGCATCCCCAACTCTGGTGTCGCGACATCTGCATCGTATATATACAAGAGTTGTCAACAGAGGGCCGGAATGACTGCTGTCGAAAAAATATATATCAGGAGCCAGATTCTGATTTGAAGTTAAAAAGAAAGGGGTTAGAGCAGCTAAGAATTCCTTGTAATGCATCTTGCTTTATGTGCACTTGTTTGGTTGGAGTATCACAATGGTACCATATTATTTTGATAGTGATATGTCAAGCGGACAGAGTAATTAATGGATAGATAAATTGAGCATTTGTATCATATAATTAACATACTTCATATAGATTTTAAATTTTATAATTTATACTTTTAATTCAATACTTCTTGACAATTTATATCAACAACAAATTCAAAATGGATAGTGATAGACGTCCTTGGCTATCAGTTTTGAAACTAATTGTAACACGAACAGATTAAGCATGTTAATTACCTCTCGCTCGTACAAGTGTCCATTATATCGATTTTGATATATTAATATACTCTGACATCTAAGAATGTCAACATAAAAAATATTGTTATAGTATTGTTTCTGATACTCTAGTCTAACCCAACAGGTGCTTAAGTCTCAATTCTTGTGACATCGATCAGATAATGGGGATGAGCACACGCCCACAAATCAGCCGTATTCACAAAACATCAGGTCATGATTGCATTAACCTTTCTAAACCCAGCTCCTTGATGACCGACTTCACCCTTCGATGCTTCTGTTGCCGGCTCATGTTCACGGGCAGCCTAAGAAACGCAGCAAATACAAGGGTCTCTTCAACGGTGAGCTGAGGGAAGAGAATGTCGTCCTGCGCCACATACCCAATCCTGTACACCAAGTGAAAGTATTTGCCTTGTAACAAAAGTTAGAGAGAGAGAGAGAGAGAGAGTAAAGACGCCATTTATTGTTGCGTACCTTCGTTTGAGAGCACTGCTGTATGGGATGTCGTTATAGGTAACGCACCCCTTCACGTTATCGCTCAGCCTGCCGCTGACAATCTTCAACAGTGTTGTCTTGCCACTGCCAGAGGGGCCCATGAGAGCCAAGACTTCCCCCGGGCGGACGCTCCCTGTGACACCCTTCAGGATGTACCTGTGGCTCCCCCGCTGCGCGTTCATCTGCGCGGCTACGTTTCTCACGGCAACTCTCATGGGGTTCGAGGGCACGAGGCCCACTGTGTACTCTACGCCTTGGAACTGGTAGAAGAGATCATGAAGAGTTTAAACATCAGCTGATGAGACCTCTGGAGTTCGGATTATCTCGGGAGGATAGTGGAGACAATAAACCTTCACTTTCTCACAAGAAAAGAAAATCTACGTGATAATTAAGATCACCTCAAATTAAATCATCATTTAAAAATGATGAATTCTATTTTTTTATGAGAGTAGAAAATACTCCCTCTACAACTAACCCCTAATGATCCGAACTCTTATTTGTGTCTGGGAAAGACTTTGCCCATGCTCCACATTTTGTGGCATCTTAATTTGGAAGTAAGTCGTCTTTCATCACCATTATTTTAGAAAAATTCCCAAATATTTATTTAGTAGTTAGTACTGGTTTTTAAACCATCCAATCGAAGGGGAAGCTAGGGCAGACAATATTAACGCTGCCCGAACCATGCGTGGGGTTTGTCTGCTCTTGACACAGTGACCTGATCTGATTCAGCCAGAGATTTAGAGGATTTAGCTAGGTTATTTAATTTTATATCTTAAAATTAACCTCTAAAGATATATCTTATAGCTTAATAGATTTCTTAAAAATAAATTGTATGGAATTTAGATTTTCATTTTTCAGATGAAATGGTAGATTTATACAATATATCTTTGCGTAAAAACTAAATTAAAACATATATAAATATATTAATTAAATTAAGCAAAAACAAACCTCACTTTAGTTTGCTACGTACCTTTCTCAATTTTTTTTTCAGAGGTTTATCTTCCTCATTGACGAGATACTTTTTTTTCTTTAAGTACGGAATTTTTTTGTATTTATACCAATCAACTAATTAATGTTCTGAAGTATAAAGTCAATTCTAGAATGATCGCAAGGATCATATATAGTGCGCAAAATTATGGTTTGTCATCTGATCTTCTAGTAAACAAACGAGAAAAATTCGATGCCAAGAATGCCCTCTTTTCTTGCAACCCAAAATACGGACGCTAATAACTGTGATCAACATTTTGCATATTAATAATTATTTTGTTCGAAGAAGTAGATGGCGAAACCTTTATATGGAACGGTAAACCTTCTGCAATATCTGTTCTGGTATAGATGTAAGAAGTACAGGAAAGAAAATGCACCTTGAGGAAAATGGGGAGAGGGCTATTCTTCGGAACTGGGTCGGAAAGTTCTCCCCCCTCTATATCTGGCTCAACTTCCTCTTTCAACCATGACTCGGATGCTTCATTTCCCCCTCGGCAGCCATCCCTGTTGGCCGCCGCCGCCGCCGCCATGATTGGGATTGGCAGGTGCACCTCTCTTCCCTCACCGACGAGCTCCATGATGCGAAGAAGCAAAGGGGATTGTGGAGGAGGTTTCAAGCGCATCAAGATGCACCTATGTATATGCATTCCATATATATCGGGGGCACAACTCCAACAGCAATCCACCGGATGCTTGAGAGAGAGCAGGCAGCGTAGTTCGTGTTTCTACTTTCTCATGCGGTTCGGTCGGTCACAATCTTCTTGTGCCTCAAAAAGTCATCTCCTCATGCAACGAAGGGCAGACAGTTGTGGGTAGGAGTAGAAAGTGATCATCTGATAAGCCACGAATTAATCGATGCTACCGATGTTTGGAAAAGTTTTTCATTTGTCTATTTCATGCATGAAAACCCAACCTGTCACGCCCCGGATTTAATCCTGCACAGCGGAACATAATCCGACGACGTAACTGGGGAAATAACCCCAAAAATTATATCGATTTGGAACAAATGAGACTAATATCACAATTCCCAAGATTCCTTCTAATATATCATGCTAATAATACAATCGAATAAAACATATACCAATATATGACATAAAGATCATCTAATTGTCTTCTCGAGAATCGATCCACCACGCTTCTGCTGCGCTAAACCTGATTACCTGAAAAATTGATAAGAGGATTGTGATGAGTACGACGACTCAGTAGACACCCCATCATCCGCCCAATCGGATAGCTAAAAGGCCCTAGATGTTAATTAAAATAGGTACCCCAAACTTGCACCAATTATATACAAATATATATACTAGTCAATATATTAGATATATGACTTAATCCACACATTTTTAAACCTTCAACCAGCACCTAGGATAACCCTGATCAACACCTATATGCACCATAACCTGACCTAAAAAGATGTTATGAACATATGCATAGACACCTATATATGCTCCATAAAATGATGGACTATAACCGAGACATTTACTTTACATCATGCAACATACTATGATAAGAGATAAACAAGTAAAGTGCATCACTAGACCACCTATACCATACCATGAAATAATGCACCTATCCTCTAAGAAGAACCACACCTTTTTCTTATTAGCAAGGAATGCGTCGTCTTGCCACCTCAACCGGCTACCACCGGATCTATCATATATAGCGGTACCATATAGCTAAACGAAATCCCATAGTGCACCTAGGCGGTGGTGGCACGGGGACAAACCGCGGTATCCGGGATCGAAGGATGCACCGGACTGTTCTAACCTCCGCTGCCCTCGGGTCACGACTAACTAGTCTGGTGTAGCTGTTTTCATCATAATTTCAATGCATCATGCATCCACCTAAATCATGCCATGCCATGATACACTTATGCAAGATCAAATGATATAAACTATACCATGCAATGAATAAACATACCACCGATGCAAATAGCATGATCAACCACACCTAAACAACCTATGCATGATCTAGAACCATAAAATGACAAGAATAAGTAAAGACTAACATGATAGGAATAGACCCAATCAGACCCTATCACCTAAATTAATGACATAGCCAAAACAAGTTTAATAATGCTAGCTAAAACATTAATTAATCTTGTTAACCTATCACCACACCTATGCAAAGGGATTAACTCAAAAAGGTAACAAAGATTAGCCTAATAACATGCTAAATCGGCTAATTAACTCAATAATTATCACTACAAGTCATGGAGGATTAAATAGAAATTTAATGATAATTAATAGACACGTCAAGGATGCCTACCGGAATGACGCTGGAAGAGTTGGAAACCGACGACCAAATACGATACCGAACGTTGACAACGCGGTGCATAAATCGAACAAACTCAAACAAGTTATCTCCCTCCACCAAGGCTGCCGGAAAGAAATAGAATATAGGTATGCCATGGGATCAAGAGAAAAAAACAAGAGAAATTCTAATAGAAAACATATCACCGATAAATAAGAGAGAGAGAGAGAAAGAGAGAGAGAGAGATGGTGCTCACGGCGGCCGATAGGGGGGCGGGGTGCATGGCGCACACGGGACATGGCGCACGGTGGAAAGAAAGCTGGCGCACGGTGGCTGCCGACGCGGCGGCGGCGGCGCTGGCGGGGCGGCGTCGCGCCTGGCCGGCCGGCCGGCCGCGGTGGCTAACGTGGTGAGCGCGCGGCGGCCGGCGGTGTGGGTGGAGACGGCACGAGCGGGCGGCGGGGGTGCAACGGCGCGCGCGGGTGGCTAGCCGCACGGCGCCGCGCGGGCGGCTGCACAAGCGGGTGGCCGCGCGGCAGGGGGGGCGGCAACCGGCTGGGGGGGCAGAGATCGCGGCCTGCCGAGGGCGGCGACGATGCGCGGTTGCGCAGGCGGCTGGGCAGCGGGCTCGTCAGGCGATGGGGGTGAGGCAGTGGCACGGCGACGCAGCCCACGCGGCGAGGCCGCGGGCGTGCGCGAGCGGGGCGGCGGCCGCGCGTCGCGGGCCGTGCGTAGACGGCCGGGTGAAGATGGCGGAGCTGACGTGCGACGAGGGGCGCGGAGGCCAGGCGCGGGGCGTCCACGGTTGCGGGCCGGCGGGCACGGCGCAGCAGCGGCGGCTTCGACGGGGGCGGCGCTGCGCGGGAGACGGTGGCACAGCGCGGGTGAACGTATGGGGCCATGACTGCGCGGGAGGCGGCGCGGGGACGCACGGCGGCCAAGGGTGCGTGCGCAGGACGACGACCGGAGGGGGGGGGAGAGACGGGCGATGCCGAGGGAAAAATCGGAGAGGGCCAACGGTGAGGGAAAATCGCTGGCGAGATGAGGATGACGGAGAAACGATCGCTCCGGAGGAAGGTTAGGATACGGAGGGAAAAAAAATAGAAGGGAAAGATAAATAGAAAACGGAGGAGAAAAAAGAGAGAGAGAGATTAACACTCATAATTATAATTAATCTCATATTAATTATAATAAATATTATTTTAATTTAATAAACACCATAACTGTTACACAACCCTTTTTGATCTCACCGCTGATCAGAGTTTTTTTTTCATCTAACACACTTTTTTTTTATTTTTAAAACTAACATGGTAAAACTTTGTTTTTTAAATCTAACGACCGAAAATAGTAAACGTCTTGGTTAATTACGTATTAACTAAACTAAAGTCGAGTTATTACAACTCGACTTGTTAAAGTCGAGTTGTAATAACTCGACTTTAAACCAAACCCGGCTATGAGCGAAAAACGGGAGTGAAAAAGTGGGAAAGTCGAGTTTTGAAAACTCGACTTTAAAGTCGACCTTCCGAAACTCGACTTTAAACTAATCCCGTTTCGCCGTCATTAGTTGGGACCGTTTGCTATTTTCGGTCAAAGTCGAGTTTTCAAAACTCGATTTTGACCAAAATGTGTTAGATTTACGAAACAAAATTTCACCGTGTTAATTTTAAAAATAAAAAAAAAGTGTGTTAGTTCAAAAAAAACTCCCCGCTGATCATCGAACAAGTGTTAGTTTATTCATGATTCCCTTCCGAAGACTTAGGCTACGTCTGATAACGCTTGGCAAGCCTCTGTGGTCCGATCCGGTCAGACATTAGATTATTGAAGATATGTTTGGTAATATGTTTGAGCTGGTTTGAGCCATTGAGCTATTCAGTCGTGGCATATAACCTTTCTTGGTTCATGTGTCTGTGTGCTCACATTGGCATACTACTGCTTATCATTGCTACCTTCAAATATGTCCATGAGTGCGTGTGAGTGATTAGATTTTTTTATGTGAATACTCAAACAAAATGGTGGTGTTACGTACTCTGCCCATATTTTTTTTAAAAAATAAACTTAATTTATTTCTAATAAAAAATTTGATCGTATAATGAATTAAATTTTGTCACAAACACATGTTCTTACAATAAAATCTATTAAAAAGTTATGAATAACAATTTTTTAAAATATTCTTGTCAAACAAAATAAATTACTTATATTTTAATTAAATTAAATACTTTTTATCATTTATTAAACAAATTAAACATAAAATTAAGAGTTTACATTTTCAGATTAAACTAAATTAAACAACACCTATTTTCATTTAAAATAAATTTAAAATAGTTAATTTTATAGTTTGATTAAATATATATTCATATTAATATATAATAAAATATTATATGAGTAAATTATTTTATATTTGATATTTGATCTAAATTGTTTGCTCGTAATATAATCTATCAACATATAAATTATAATGCATATTATTTTTGCCAATTTATCTCGTAAGATCTTGATTTAAATATTTTATTAAATAATATTAATCACTTATATTTTAATCGAGTTAAACACTTTTTTATCACACTACAGGAAACAAGATCATTAGCGACGGCTGACCGCTGTCGCCAAAAATATAAAAGTCGTCGCAATAACTTAATAGCGATGGCTTCTAAGCCGTCGCAAATAAGTCCGTCGCCAATCGTAATGGTGACGGCTAATCAGAAGCCGTCACTGTTAACATTATTGGCGACGGCCATCAGCCGTCGCAGTTAAGTTATTCGGGACGGCCGTAGCCGTCGCTCATAACGTTTTTAGCGACGGCCGCGAGCCGTCGCAAGTAAACTAAAAATAGGAATAGTTAATAGCGACGGCTTCTCGCCGTCGCCGAAACCCATTTTTCAGCCCCGGAAAGGGCTGCGGGGGCGCATTTTCTGGTTTTGTGACGGCGTAACAAGCCGTCGCTCTAAATCGTTTTTGCGACGGCTAGAGGGAGCCGTCGCTAGGAAATGATAGTAATTAGAAGCGACGGCTCTCCGCCGTCGCGAAAACCCATTTTTCAGCCCCGGAAAGGGCCACGGGGGTGCATTTTCTAGTTTTGCGACGGCTTTGAGCCGTCGCATTACATATACAGCCGTCGCTTAAACTGACTTTAGCAACGGCTTTAAGGAGCCGTCGCTATTAACTTACAGCTTTTTTAAAAAAATTTATTTCCCGCACACTATTGTATTCACGTAGTGAATATAATCACACATTCGAGGATAAATTATCCTCATACTCCCACGTACGTGAATATAATCATACATTCATTCATCCATTCATTGACTTATAGCCATTCACATTCATAAATAAGAAACATGGGCATTCTTTAACAAGAAAGATTCATATTTATAAAATATATTATGTATACAACAACTATCTCAAATACTAAGAAATAGTAAAATAGGAAGAAAACTCTCTCACTCATCCTCCCCAAAAGAATGCTCTTCGTCGTTCGCTTCCTCGTCGTCCTCCTCCTCGTCTCCCCATCGCCTCTATGGCCTTGGGGTGGACTCGAACTAGACGGATCCGCAGGTGGGAACCTACTGTTTAATTGGGCTAATATTTCTTGTGTTAGCCGTGTCATCGACTCTTGAAACTGTTGACGTTGGGCGTCCAGTTGTTGTTGGAGTGAGTCGATCATCGAGTTTTGTTTCTCGATTTGTGTAGCTTGAGCATCGACTTTGTCCACCAACTCCTGGTAGCTCGGACCCGCAGAGGTACTCGCACTTCCACTACTTACACCATACCAGGTGTTGCGGGTCTGTCCTTCTTCCCCCACATCGTATTCGTCCCGGCATGTCTCTGCCGAACACAGTGATGAATGCATCGTCAGGAGAGAATGGATGCTCGGAATTCCGAGCATCCGATTCCTCTGACTGGGGGGCATTCATCAACTGGCGCATCTCATCCTACATAATGTAAATATAAAGTCAGTGGCTATATGAAATGAAAATTGTCTAATGATGATACAAATAAAATATATTTTTATCATAACTTGACGACTTTCCTCATTGCGGCATACGAGGGATCCATCCTCCGCCTCCTTCGTCTGGGTCATCTCGAAGACCTCTGGACGGGTAGGACGGCGCCCTTCTTTGTTTGTTTGTTAAAAGAAAACATTATGAACACATTAGTACTATTATCGAGATATACAATAGTGAATAAGAAAAAAATTTTAAAATTACAAAATCTATCTGAACCTGATGAATGTTGGTTCTTCCTCGCTATAAGGCTTGCTCAAATTAGACATGTTTGTTTTATTCCTTTAGCTAAGTGCCTACAAACAAGTTCTTAACACATTAGTTTTTTAATAAATCAAGTTATAAAAAATTTGAGTTATCAAATGTGGATTACTTTTAAATTAAATAGATTATTTACCTTATTGTCGTCCCTCTGCCATATCTCACACATATGACGCCACTGGTCCGGATCGCATTGTGGAGGCACAACGACAAGTGTCTCCTCCAGTGAGCGTCCTGTAAAATACTATACGCCAAAATTGTATTAGTTATAGTACACAATCATTTACTAAAAAAATAAATATGAAATTTTTACCTTCTTCTTCGGATGACCCCTTTGTTTTTTTTGCATCTCTCCCATATGTCTTAAAATTTCTGCATCCATGGATGGAGATCGCTCAAATGTAAAATGTTGCTACCAGTAGGAAGAATATATATTAGTAATTTTCAAGTGAAAAAAAACAAATAAGCTGAAGTACTTTTATTTACCTCGAGGTCTCTAAATATCGCCTCCTTCTTGTCATCTAGAAGGGTCATGTAATCCTGTTGTCATAAATTACAATGTACCCTGTTGCAGACTCCAAGATATGAGGTTAACTCCTGGCCATTCGGGCCTACACCCGATCCTCCAATGACCCAGACGTTCAAGGTCTCCCCAGGCGCTAATGTCCGCACATTATACGCCTTTGCAGGACCCCTCCCACGTCTGGCAACTGTAGCTACATGCCAAATTTTGAACACATTTAGAATTTGATATTTATAAATCTACAAAATATAAAAATTTTGATATTTACCTGAGGCGGAAGAAGATGGACAGTCTGTAGGAGGCGTTGCCGTAGTAGGGCAAGTGTCAATCGCCCGGGATGGTCCACCTGATGGCATCGCATCCTGGGTAGGCTGAGATGGGCCCTGAGAACCACCGGCCTGATCCGTGGATCCACCGGCTGTCCCACTCCTCGACGTACGTCGACTCTTGTTAAATTTCTTCATCTACAATATAATCTTTCCAATTTAATCGGGTGGGGTGTTATGCCTTTTTTCAAACTAACCGGCCAATTTGCCCGATCGAAGCCGGATTCCAGCTTCGATCGGGTAAACCGACCTTGGGGTGGGGTGTTATGCCTTTTTCCAAACTAACCAGCCAGTTTGCTTGATCCAAGCCGGAATCCGGCTTCGATCGGGCAAACCGGCCTGGGATGGGGTGTTATGCCTTTTTCCAAGCTAACCAGCCAGTTTGCTTGATCCAAGCCGGAATCTTGGGGTGGGGTGTTATGCCTTTTTCCGGATTAACCGGCCGGTTTGCCCGAACTGGCCTTGGGGTGGGGTGTTATACCTTTTTCCGGACTAACCGGTCAGTTTGCCCGATCCAAGCCGGATTCCCGGCTTCGATCGGGCAAACCGGCCTTGGGGTGGGGTGTTATGCCTTTTTCCGGACTAATCGGCCGGTTTGCCCGGCTTGGATCGGGCAAATCGGCCTTGGGGTGGGGACGGCTTGGGCTGTCGCAAATAAGCGAAATTGCGACGGCTTTATAGAGCCGTCGCCTATAACTTTGTAATTGTCGACGGCTTTAATGGGGATGGCTTAAGCCGTCACCATTAAGTTTTATAGAGATGGCTTAGTAAAGCTGTCGTCATTAAACCGTCCCTAATAACATTATTTCTTGTAGTGTCGAAACTAAATTAAGAGTTTAAAATGTTTGATTAAGTCAAATCTCATATGAATTGTCGGATAACTTTAGGCATTAGTGACAAAAAAGATCAAAGCAGTTGAAAGTTGAAATCGTAAGTATGTACGTAGAGACATGAACCTGATAAGCTTTTATGTTTTACTGTCTAATTCACTTTCCACAGATGATTTTGGATAATTTATTATGAGAATATTTTACATGTAGTCAATGCCATTAAAATCTTTTAGAATTTGGATTTCTTTCATATCTATATCCAGTACATGTCAAAGGCATGTTTAAGCCATGCCGGAGAAAAGAGAACGTTCGTTCCTTCATAACTACATGGTTTTGTTCGCTTTAGCTTACTTAACTAACCTCTACACTACAAAAATTTCTATGCTTTACCTACACGAAAAATCTACAGGGGTAGGTCGTTTTCTGTTAGATAAATAATTTTATTTATAGAGCCACCAGCCACCCGTAGGAAGCTCTGCAATATTAGTACATGCAGGTTACCTACGTATGAATATGTAATACTATATCTACGGATGTACAAATTCTTAATATATTTTATTTTTTATTTTTTATTTTTATATAATATTTAGTAGTTGAAATACCTAGAAGAGAGAATACTGATAGCCTATCTATAAGAATAAAATGTGGTATTATACTTTTTAGTTAATGTTGTAGAGAATCAGCTTTAATTCAAAATTTTCATAAATCACAATATTTATTCCAAAAATATAAATCTTGACCAAATCCTCCAAATGAAATTTTTTCTACACTATTGTATGGTATGCAGCAACTAGTGTGGTGGACCACTTAAAAATATTATTATAAAAAGTCTCAATATAAAATAAAAAATATTATAATAAATTTAAATAAAAAATATTTATATAAAGATAAAATTTTTATCTAAACTATAAACCTAAAACATTTCATCATAAAATAAAATATTTAAATAAAAATTTTAACAAAAAATGTAAATGTTTTAAATATGCTGAAGAAGGTAATCACGCTAATATATGTAAAAAAATAAACACTATTAATATGTATATAATTAAATAAATATATAATTTAAGAATTTTATGATATTGAATTGGAAATGATTTATCTGATCAATAAAAATAAGAATATGAATTATTTATTAAGGATTAAGATGAATAAGAAATAATCTACGAGGAAAATTCATTTGATGAAGATGACTACGAATATGAATATAATGAAATTAATAATTTAACAAATAAATTTGATCTATTTTAGCAAAATAATGTAAAATATATTTACATGATGACAAGCAAAGAAAAAGGTTCTTCTTCAAAAATGTATATGTTAGAAGAAAATAATAATAATTAAATTAAAAAAATAATTATTTTTAAAGAAGTTGTCTATAATAAAATATATAATGTATCTTAAGAAATAAATAAAAATAATATTTATAAAATAAAATAGAATTTATAGATAACATTTTTTTAGTATAATGCTTTGAGCAGACAATAGATTCAGTTGAAACTAATAAAACTATTACCAATATACAAATTAAAAAAAATTAATTAAATATTAAAATATAATCAAAGAAAATAGAAGCTTAAGTATCTATATTTAGGATATATAGATATAATCATTAAAGCAAATTTTAGAAAAGGTAATGACCCACCAACAACAATTATAATAATAGATAAATGATTTATAAATCCTGCACAATCAATAATAAGGATAATACAAAGTAATCTAATCTAACAATATCTTAAATTTAGAATATTTTCGCAATACTCAATAAGTTTAAGTGATAAAATATAGGTTTGTATATATATCATAAATTTAAAAATGTTGAAATGATTAATAGAAGTAAGAATAACTACAAAAGTATTAAGCAGTCTATCAAAATATAATGATGTGCCTACGAGACTAGTGCATCACAATATAATAATGTTAGAAGGCCAGTAATTATATTTTGAAGTAATTTAGTTTAAAATAGATAGAATTAGTTTACCAAAAGAATGGTATATGACTATGGAAGATCTTATACAAAAAAAATTGCTCAAATTAGTATAGAACTGATTATAAAAATAAGATAATTAAATTAAGAAATCAAAATCCATATTTTATATCTAATATATTAACAATAAATATTTTAGAAGACGATGAGGAAGAACAACCAAGACACTCTTATAGTATAGATAAATATTTAAAAAATAATGATCATAATGAAAAAAAACATAACCTAATTTAACTATGATAAAATCACAAATTAAAATAAATCTAATTAAATCTATGCGAGTAAATGTAGTCGTAGACATAGGTGCATCCATATCTCAGGGGAATTGTAAATTAATAGAAAACAATATTGAAAAACAAAGATGGAAACATAGTAACATTTGAAAATACTGTAAAAATCAATGAATTAAAAATGGAAGATGCTAACAAAGAAATGAAAAAAAATTAATTTAAAACTCTTTACACTTATCCCCAGGCAATAGTCCTAATAATTGGAAATGATATTATAAATCAATATAATCCTATAACTATAAACCCTTGTACAATTACTTTCCCAATAAACCAAAAGCAAGTAACAATAGGAAAAATTATAAAAAATATACCAAAAATGATTGACAAAATTAATTAAGGGCCTAGTTATCAAAATGGGTTTAATGAAAAATCCATTGACCAAACACTATTTATAAAATACCTAGTCAACATAAAATTTATAACGAAAAGGCCATTTCGTAATGGACGGTGTACAAAACATCTAATTTATTTTGCTTTTTCAATTTCTACCCCCACCCCCATTGAAACCCTCCGATCTCACATCCCCGTTCTCTGTGTATTGAAACCCAACAACACCACACAGCATTCCACTACATGAAATCATGTTATTGGGAACGGGTGACGGCTTCGTTTAGCCGTTGCTATAACACTTAATGGTGACGACTCATGTCACGACCCGGATTTTAACCTGCACAACGGAAAACAATCCAGCGACGTAACCGGGGAAACAACCCCAAAAACACATCGGTTTGGAAAAACTCGAAGATAGGCGTCCCAGTTCACAATTCTAACACTAACCATTTATCACAAATCACATAATAAAAATTCAATCTAAACATTCATATACCGGTCTAAATTGCACAATAACCGCTCAAATTATTCCTTGGAGTCCATACCACCAAGCTTCTACTGCGCTAAACCTGATATCCTGAAAAAATACAATAGAGGATTGGAGTGAGTCATAACGACTCAGTAGACATCCCATCATCCACCAAATTGGATAGCCAAAGGCCCTAACATGATACATATACATTACTCAACCTGCACTTGATACATACCATATAAAACTAAACAATATATATATGAAATTTGGCATTCCACAAATTTTTAGACATACAACCATAACCTACCCACAACTAAGACCAAGGAGGGCTTCTCACAAATATATAAAGTATGAGGAAGAGGTTATGCAATGCAACACTAACTAAAAGACTTACCATGTATATCATACAAAACTTATATGCTTAAATGAACTAATGAACATAACATAAATATTAACACCAATACCACTCTACAATGCATCTATCCACTACATAAAACATTATCATTTTCATTTTTCGCAAGGAAAGCGTCGTCTTACGATCTCGACAAGCTATGACTAGATCTGCCATATATAGAAGTAATTGTATAGCTAAGCTAAATCCCGTAGTGCACCTAGGCAGGGGTGGCACTTAGGATAACCCGCAGGATCTGGGATCGAAGGATGCACCAGACGGTTCTAAGCTCCGCTGCCCACGGACACGACTGCTAGTCTAGTATAGCTCGGTCTCATTAAATGTCTTTAATGCACACATGCATCACAACATCTCATGCCTTGCCATGAGTTTCTCACAAGCATCTCATATCATGCCATGCTCAACCTCAAGCACTATGCACATACACCATGCAATAACATACTAACCACTGGAAGATGCACATCATACTAATATGACAACTAAAATGACATAGATTAACTATGCAATTGATACTATCTATTAAACACCCCTAAAATACTATGCTCATGATGTTAAAACTCCAATTAACATGCTTAGACAAATACCAACATGATATGCACATACACACCATATGCCATGATAAGACTATGCACAATTAAGGCCTCTTAACTTGATTTAAGAACAAAAGAATATATATAACAAAGTTCAGATTTAATAACAAAAAGCTACTCACTTTATTCTTGTTAACCTACAATCGAAAGCATATATAACAAGATTTGCATAACTAGACATAGAAGAGTCTAATAAATTATTTAGAACTTGTCTAATCTAATTAACTTGTAACAACATAAAGAATAGACCCAATCGAGTTGAGCATAATCAAATAAGTTTACAACTAACCTCTAAAATTTATACCAAAGGCCATGCACATAATTTGGACACAAAGAGATTAATCAACTACTAAGATCACTATTAAATTGTATGTATCTACCAAATTGAAAACATACGACTACAAACAATCAACACGTCCAATATCAACCCGATACATATAAGTCGACATCTACAAGTCATTGGTGAATATTAAGTATTAAATTTAAGGATATTAGACGTGTCCGAGATGCCTACCGGAATGGAGTCGACGATTTTCGATCCGAGATTAGCATGTGCCTTGACCGATTAATAAAGATTTCACTCCTCAATTTAAGTTAGCTGCAAGCATACAAATATAGATAGGTATGGCATGGATAGAACACAAGAGAAAATGATGTGAGAGAGTGAAAAGAAATAAAATAAAATAAAATGGGCAAATCATGCTTGCTATAGCAATCTGGATGGGGTGGAGGATGTGGCGGCGCACAGGGGCACGCCGGCACTGGCACATGCAAGGGGGCTGCTGCCTGGAGCTGGTAGGCTGTAGCTGGGTGGCTGAGTGTACAAGAGAGAGGGGCGGAGGCAGTGCGAGGCCGAGGGGGCCGGATGGTCGCGGTGGAGCGGCTGAGCGCCGGTCGGCGCAGCCAAGCGCACCCAGGGGGGGAAGATCGGCTGTGGGCCGCTGCAACTATGCGCGCTCGCGCGGGCGGCCGAGGGGGAGGGACACCGCAGTTCGCGCGCGGAGGGGGGGCAGAGGTCGACAGCACGCTCGGTGGCAGGGGGGTGGGCGCTACGGGGCAGGGGGGGCCGGGCGGCCGTGGGGGGCTGGGTGTTGCACGGCGGGGGGCGGAGCCCGGGGGGGGGCGTCGAGGGCAGAGGGGCAGCTGGCCATTGGCCGCTGCGCGCAATGGGGAAGGCGCCGCGGCCCTGGTCAGCGCAAGGGGGCGCCGCGGTTGCGCACGGGGGGGTAGCTCGGTCCATGGCCACGGCTGCATGCAAGGAAGGGGGGAGGCTTCGCGTAGGCAGAACCCAAGGGGGAGGGAGAGCTTCCGTGTGGCTCGGCACACAGGGGACGCGGGGGTTGGCCGGCGGAGGCGTAACCGAGGGGGGTCGAGGGTGAGGGGGGGGGGCGGCTAGGGCACAGTAAAGGGGGTTCCAATGGGGGTAAAAATTGGGAAAAGGAGAGGCAAAAAGGAGAAGGTAAAAGAGAGGGTGATATATAATATATTAAAAAAATCAGATATTACAACTCAAGTCGTCCCCATTAAAGCCGTCAACAATTACTAAGTTATAAGTGATGGCTCAATCACACTGTCGCAATTACTATTATTAGCGATGGCCCAAGCCGTCGCCAAACTAGAAAATACACCCGGAACACCCATTGAGTCGAGTAAATGGCGACGGCTGGTGAAAGCCATCGCCAATTTAGTTAATAGCGATGGCTACAAGCCGTCGCAATAAATTTTTTGATCGTTCAACAGTCGACTAGTGTTTGAGACGGCTTTGGCCATCGCTATTGTACTTAATCATACCAATTGCGACAACTTCAACCAGCGCCAATAAATCAAGGGTTTTTCAAAAAAGCCCCATCGGCCCCCTTCCCTCTCCCCCCCGCTTGCTTCTCGACACACTGCCACCGCCGCCGCCTTGCTGCGCCGTTGCTACTGCAGTTTCCGCTACCGCTGCCGTGCTATCGCTACTGCGCTGCTGCCGCTGCCTCCGTCGCGCTACCTCCGTGCCGCTTCCGCGCTGCCGCGCTGCCTCCTCACGCCGCCGCGACCTCTTCCTCGCTGCCGTCTGTGCCTCCTTGCGCCGGTGCCGCCACTGCCTTCTTGTGCCACCGCCAACCTGCCGGTGCCCTCCCTACATCCATACGGCCGACCTCCTCCATCTCTAGGTATATTTTAACCTAAAAAATTTTATTCATTAGCTTCTACTTAAGAATTGGCTAGGTACGATGCATGTTTATTGGTTTAGATTAGCCTAATCGACTATAGATTGGATTTTAACTGAATTTTAAGATTTTTATGGTCGGTTAGGTCAATCTAATACCTTTACTAGTTTGGATTGGCCTAATTGACCAAGAATTGGGTTCTAACTCAATTTTGAGACTAGTTAGGCCAATCTAATCTAGTTATGGGTTTAAATTGGCTTAATCGGCCACAAATTGGATTCTAACTCAACTTTGAAATTTCATAACTTCTTAGGCCAATCCAAACCGGTAGTTCAATCCAAACCAGTTGGGTTACCTAATATAAACCGATTTAATTGACCTAACGGATCATGAATTGGACTCTAACTTCGTTGATTTAGATTGACCTAACTGGCCATGAATTGGATTTTAACTCTATTAAAATATATAATAGGACGACGCCCACAAAAATAATTGAAAAAAAATATTTTTGTACGTTGAAGATCAAGAGAGATAAGATGACATTTTAAATCGACTAAAACCAGAAAACCAGTTTGATTTGTCCAGTTTGGTTTGACCGAAATTGGCGTTATAAGCCAATTAACATATTTTAATTGAACAAAATATCGTGAAAACCAAATAAAATGGGAAAGTCGGTTTGATTTGTCCCAAATTGGCTTTATAAGTAAATGAATTTCCCAAATCGGATTGATTTGGACAAATTACATGCCGTGGAAATGGAGTCAAATCGAAAAAATGGTTTGATTTCTCCCAAGATTGGGTTAGACATACATTAATTGCCAAGAGGGTTTAAATTGGCTAATAAGGTATGGAAAACCAACTTAAACCAGTTTTTCGGTCTGGTGTGACCGAAATTGGCGTCATAGGTCAATCAACTTATTTTAATTGAATAAAATGCCATGGAAACCGACTCAAACCGAAAAGTTGGTTTGATTTGTCCCAAATTGGCATCATAAGCCAATGAATTTCTCAAATGATTTTGTTTCTTTTTCTCCCAAATTGGCGTTACCTACAAAATCAATTTTGCTCTTTGAAACGCAATATCATTGATATGTTTATCTTATGTCAGCTTTATTTCTTATTTTCAGGTAGTTTCAAATGACATTCTCGTTCGAGACTTTCTTCTCTTGGAGGTGGTTTGGTTTGTGTTTATTTTGTTTGGTTTATATCATTGTTTATTATTGTGCATATATATCTTTATTTATATTAACCCAAAAGGAGTCACGTGACGAGTATATTAGATAAGTCTTGGATAGATATTCCTAACAGATTAAGTCCTAGGTATCTTTAAGGAGTAGAAGAATTTCTAGATTATGCTTTCGATGAATGTAGGACTTGATTTAGACATGGACTAGACAAAACTTTGATTCAATGTCCACGTAGATGGTGTTGTAACACATTTTTTTTAAAAAGAGATGTAGTTAAAGAACATCTAATATGTGATGGTATATGGTCCAATTATCGAATGTGGATAAGTCACGGAGAAATTGAACCTAGTTTAAGTATTGATAATGAAGTTCGATTAGATGAAGCACAACATGAGAATTTAAATGACGAGGTAATAGAAATGCTTGAAGACATTCAAAATATTCAAGGACCATCTATACATCATGAAGGTGAACCAAGTATAGAAACACACAAGCATTTTTTGCTATTAAGAGATGCGAAAACACCATTATATGAAGGATGCACAGAAATATCTAAGTTCAAATTTATTTTAAAGTTTATTCAGTTGAAGTTAGTAAATGGTTTGACTGGAAAATGAATGAATAGTATATTGTCTCTATTTAAGGATGTATTACCCAAGGATGCAAGTGTTCCTAACACTTGGTATGAACTTAAGAAAATTGTTAAGGAGTTAGGACTTAGTTACGAAAAGATAGATGCATATAAGAACGATTGTGTTCTCTTTTGGAAAGAGAATGCACATAGAATTAGTTGTCCTCAATGTGAGTCTTCCAGATACAAAGATGATCAAGAACATAAAAGTAAGAAGGTGGCATGGAAGATATTACATTACTTCCCTTTAAAAGATAAGTTGCAGTGTTCGTTTATATCAACAAACACTGCTAGGTGGATGTCATGGCATAGTGAGCAACGTTCGTACATATCGAGAGGTGAGATGCGTCATCCAGCCGATTCTCCCACTTGGAAAAGAGTGGATGAACCTTATCCATATTTTGCGTTGGAAAAACGCAAAATTCGTCTTGGATTGGCCGCCAATGGTTTTAACCCATTTGGCAACATGTCTTCAAAGTATAGTGTGTGGCCTATAGTTACATTGGTTTATAACTTACCACCATGGATGTGTATGAAAGTGGCTAACACGATGATTTCATGTCTAATACCGGGTCCAAGAGCCCCCTAAAATGATATCGATATATACTTACAGCCGTTGGTAGAAGAGTTAAGGTATTTGTGGGAGATCAGATTGGAGACATACGGTGTTTTAGTGAAAGAGAATTTTCTATTGAGAGCCGTATTGCTGTGTATCATAAACGATTTTCTAGGTTATGCCAACCTATCCAGATGGAGTACTAAGGAAAAATTATCATGTCTAATATGTAATGAGGAAACAAATTCGGTTCGACTAGTTCATAATCGGAAACAATGTTATTTAGGATATCGGCGATTCTTACCCATAGCACATCGGTGGAGAAAGAATCATTACAGACATCTATTTGATGGCTGACGGTGCGAGAGGGGTACACCAAAGATGCTAACCGGACATGAGATTTGGAGATAACAATAGGAGACTGATCCTATAAGATTCAGAAAAACATTTAAGAAAGATTTAGAGAGCTTGAGAAAGAATTTGACAAAAAACAAAAATTGAAAGAAAAAAAGTATCTTCTTTGAGCGACTGCCATATTCGGGGTCCCTGATTGTCCGACATCACTTAGACGTCACGCATATCAAGAAGAATGTGTGTTACAAAATTTTAGATATGTTCAACTTATCAGGATCGGATAAAGACAACCTGAACTCGAGAAAAGACTTGGTAGAGTTAGGAATCTATCTAGAGTTACATCCACATGAGAGTTCATCTAGATTTCCATATGCTATTTATAAGCTGAGTAACGCACAAAAAACTTGCATCCTCGAATTTGTAAAGAGCATTAGAGTGCCGGATGGGTATTCATCAAATTTGAGTAGGTGCTGTCGACTCCAAAAATGAGTTCTGGATCGGCACCTCAAGAGAAGGTGAAAGATGGAATAGGGGAAAAGGGAGTGAATCGGAAGACACTCGAAAAGTAGTAAAAGGTCCTTACCTTGTTCCCACACTTACATTGATCCTTGAACTTTCATCTCACGGCGTCACTCGAGCACGGAGATGGTTCGGGTCATGTGGGAGGAGAGTGAGGAGGAGATGAACTCAGAACATGAATAAAAGGTGGTCACCAGGAGCCGCGGGCTCCGCTTTATGGAATAAAAGATAAGATTAAGTTGAATTGACCGTGTGTACCTTAACATAGGAGATGATATGTGGGTTAAACCTTCTTCTTCTTCGGCCGGCCGATGAAGAAGAGTCCAACCAGTGCTAGCTTGATAAACCTGTACAACTAGAAGACAATGAAAACAAGTGAAAGAATGAATTAGACTTGAGTGAAGTGTAGTAACTGAAATAAGAAGATGTGAAATTAGCAATTGAAACAGAACTCACTGACTTCGGGGTGAGCCTTAACCCCTTTTTTGTGCTTTTAGTTATGTAAAAATGATGCAAACTTAGCTAAAATATGTTCTAAAATAGTAAATAAACTGAATGAAATGGGTTTAGGAAGCTTATGGAGTGGATCGGCTTGAGTTGAAGCCGAGATGATTGAAACAAGCCTGTTCGGGTAGCCTTGTACCCTCTTAGCGCAACTTTGGTGTAGAGAACTCTACGGCTAACCCTGATGTTGGAATCGAGTTATGTTTGTTTCTATGGATGGGGAACTCAGAGAGGAAGAGATCTCCTGTTGATGGCTTCTCTGAAATCCGTCTGTAAAAGCTTGTAAAAAATCTGAAAGTAGGCGGATATGGAAGAATAGAACCTGGATGCACGCTCTCAGTGAAGCAATCGCCACAGATAGACGGAAAGTCAGAATTGAGTGCCTATGGTTGAAAATGAAAGAGAACGAGGAGAGGAAGAACTCTTCTGTTGAAGACTTTTGCAGCAAGAGTCCCAGCTTTTCTACAGAAGCTGATGAAGTTCGGTTGCTGCAGAACGCACGGATCGGGTTTCTTCTTCGCTTCGGGGTTGATCTCTCGATGTCGGATCGGCTTTGGACGTCGGGACGGCCTTGGGAAAAAGCTTAGATGAACTCAGGACGAGCTAGGCACCGGGGTTAAACCCTGGGTCATTGAGAATGACCCTTAATTTATAGAGAATGGAAACTGGTGCAAAATATAGAAATTGGACCGACCACGCCCCCGTGTTTCAAAGGAGGTGAGGGCGCGCAGGGCCCTTCACCCTGGGGGCGCGGTTTGCGCGCCCTCCCATTTCAAAGAAGGCGGGGGCGTGTTATGCGTCTTATTGCTAAAAGTCGCCAGAATCTTTTGGAAATTACTAAAAATTGACTTGATAAGATGAACGCGCCCCCAACTCGGGGGCGGGGTCAAAATAATCGATAATTAACAATGGAAACCTTCCCAAAATCCGGTTTAGAAGGTGCTAATTGGGGTAATTTTTGATTGTCGGAAACTGACCACGCCCCCATGTTTCAAAGGATGCGGGGCACGTAGGGTGCGCCTCATGACTGAGGGCGCGCCCCCAGGTTGAGGGTGCGGTGACTTTGCCCTCCCATTTCAAAGGGAGCGGGGGTGCGGTACATTCTCTCCTGTGCGCATGTTCCGCGAGCTGTAACTTGCAAACGGTATGTCCAATTCGGCTCCCATTTGTTGCGTTGGAAAGAGGACCTTCAACCGCACCTCCTCAAGTTAATAAATCAGCGGGCATGACTCCCGAGATATTTGCACAGGGCTTTTTACTGGTTTACCCTCTCGTGGAAAGCCAAAAACCGCAGCGTAGATCCGAAAGGGCACGGTTCAGATTGAGGAATCTCGAGTCAACTCGGGATGACTTAAAATGATGACCGAACAAACCTAGTTTGGTTGGAAAACCTGAAATCATCGAAAATTTGAAATTAACCCGATAAACATGAACGAAAGCTCGGAAAAGCCGAGAAACAGTAAAATTGACCAAAACCGCCGTATGGCCCCGGTTGATGAAATATACGGCTAGGATCGACCTGGATGACGCGAAAAGACCCGGTGATCAGCAGAAAGGCCTAACACATGGTCCGGTATAACCATCAGTACAGATTGAAAAGCCATAACGAAGAAACCGTTATAGACTAACGCCTACCGAAATGACTTCTCGGAAACCCTGAATGTTACGGAACACACATTGGACTCCCAAGACCTTCAAGTATGGACCATTCAAGGTTGGTCATTGAGCAGGCTTCGTGTTTTCACGGTTCACGCACGGCTCTCGCTTGAAGGTTACGACATTATTATGAAAATCATTGGTTCATTCCCAACTCACAAGGGGCTCCACCAACGTCCTTAGCTCATCTCCACGAGGTAACATGAATCGGATAACTGTCAAATAAAGGATATCACCAATGGAATAGGAGTCTGGGGCTCCGAATCAGGCTAATTTGGCGTGTCTATAGGTGTGTAGATCTAAGTAGTGGGATCATTAGTGGACTAAAAAGTCATGATTGTCATGTAATGATGCAAGTGATTATTCCTCTGGCTTTTCAAGGAATCGTACCAAAGGATGTACTGAAGCCCATTGTAGAGTTATATCAATATTTTAAAGTCATTTGTGCTAAGGTTTTAGATACTAGTATTTTAAGGGATTGGGAATCAAAGATTGCAATCACAATGTGTAAGTTAGAACAAATCTTTTCACCATCATTTTTTGATGTTTTGGTTCACCTTGTTGTGCATTTGGCTTACGAAGCTAGAATGTCTGGACCAGTTCAATACCGGTGGATGTATCCAATTGAAAGATATTTAAAGAGATTGAAAGATTATGTTGGCAACAAGGCGAGAGTTGAAGGTTCCATTGCCTAGGGCTATTTGGTAGAGGAGTGCACGCTGTTTATTTCTTTATACATGCGACATGAAAACGAAGATGGGAGAGATTGGAACTACGATGGTGGTCCCTATGATGACGATCGTGAGCATGGTTCAACGTTTAAGGTAGTTGGACGTCCGTTAAGATGCACCCGTGTCCCTAGAATGTTGACAGAAAGAGAACAAGCTTTAATCCACTCATATGTGTTAAATCAAATTGATGATATCGATTATTTTCGTTAGAAATATAATGATGCTCTTATTAACGGAGGCAGGAACGAGTGTAGTTTTTCAGTTTGGTTTAGAGCACATGTTACAGAATTGAGAAACACTGGGTCTTCTAGATACAGTAAGGATCTAGAGATTTTATCTCTTGGTCCATCCCGTTTTGCATCTTCATTATACGGGTATATTTGCAATGGATTTAGATTTTGGACGATGAATTCGGATTCAACCAAGTCAACTCAACTATGTGGGGTCATTGTAAGTGTAGAACTTCCATCTGGTTGTGATGGATATTATGGACGAATTTTAGATATAGTTGAGGTATCGTTTGATAGGAATAGTCATTTAGTATTGTTTGAATGTCAATGGTGGGATGTGTATAATAAGGACAGAGGATTTAAGATTAATGAGTATGGATTTATTTCATTGAATACATAATGGCAATTAGGGACAGATGAACTGTTTACACTTGCAAATCAAGTCAAACAAGTTTTTTATGTGGAAGACAATATGAGTAAGGGATGGGTGATACCGGTGAAAACACTTCCACATAACTACTATAACTTATCAGAAGGGAGCTATGATGAAGCAGAACAATAGCAAGATGAACTTGTGAGCGTACCCATCGCATTTGGCGTAGCCGATGAAGAAGTACAACAACAAACAACCTATCACATAGAAGTGGAAATGTGATTGGCCGGAAATCAGCATGGATTGCTTTGGCCGGAATCTAACTTGGATCAGCCAAACCGGCCGATTAGTTTGGAAAAAGTTAAAAAACCCCACCCCAAGGCCGGTTTGCCCGATCCAAGCCGGAATTCAGCTTGGATCGGGCAAACTGGCCGATTAGTTTGGAAAAAGTCAAAAAACCCACCCCATGGCCGGTTTGCCCGATCCAAGCTGGAATTCGGCTTGGATCGGGCAAACCAGTCAATTAGTTTGGAAAAAGGCATGAAACCACACCCAAAGGCCAGTTTGCCCGATCTAAGCCGAAATTCGGCTTGGATCGGGCAAACTGGCCGATAAAATTAGAAAAAGTCAAAAAATTCCACCCCAAGGCTGGTTTGTCCGATCCAAGCTGGAATACGGCTTGGATCGGGCAAACCGGCCGATTAGTTTGAAAAAAGAATGAAGCCCCACCCCAAGGCCGGTTTGCCCGATCCAAGCTGGAATTCGGATTGGATAACGCAAACCGGCCGATTAAATTGGAAAAAGGCAAGAAAATCCACCGCAAGGCCAGTTTGCCCGATCCAAGTCAGAATTCGGCTAGGATCAGGCAAACCGGCCGATTAGTTTGGAAAAAAGTATGAAACCCCACCCCAAGGCCAGTTCTGGCTTGGATCGGCCAAGTCGGCCTATTAGTTTGGAAAACGTCATAAAACCGCACCCCAAGGCCGGTTTACCCGATCCAAGTCGGAACTCGGCTTGGATCGGGCAAACCGACCGATTAGTTTGGAAAAAGGGAAAAAACCCCACCCCAAGGCTGGTTTGCCTGATCAAAGCCTTGGCTTGGATTGGGCAAACCGGCCGATTAATTGGAAAATGGCAATAAACCCCACCCGATGGCCGGTTTGCCCGATCCAAGCCGGAATTTAGCTTGGATTTGGAAAATCTGCAGATTAGTTTGGAAAAAGGCATGAAACCCCACCCTAAGGCCGGTTTGCCCGATCCAAGCTAGATTCCGGCTTGGATCAGCCAAACCGGCCAATTAGTTTGGAAAAGTAAAAAAACCCCACCCTAAGGAAGGTTTCCCCGAACCAAGCCGAAATTCAGCTTGGATCGGGCAAACCGGCCGATTAGTTTGGAAAAAGTCAAGAAACCCCATCCGAAGGCCGGTTTGCCCGATCCAAGCTGGAATTCGGCTTGAATCAGGCAAACCGGCCGATTAGTTTGGAAGCAGGCATGAAACCCCACCTGAAGGCTGGTTTGCCCGATCCAAGCCCGAATTCGGCTTGGATCGGGCAAACCGGCTGATTAAATTGTAAAGTCAAAAACCCCACCCCAAGGCCGGTTTGCCCGATCCAAGCTAGAATTCGGTTTGGATCGGGCAATCTGGCTGATTAGTTTGGATAAAAGCATGAAACCCCACCCCAAGGTTGGTTTGCCCGATCCAAGTTGGAATTCGGGTTGGATCGGGCAAACTGGTCGATTAAATTGAAAAAAGTCAAAAACCCCATCCCAAGGCCGGTTTACCCGATCCAAACTAGAATTTGGCTTGGATTGGACAAACCGGTCGATTAGTTTGGAAAAATTCAAAAATCCCCACCTCAAGGCCGGTTTGCCCGATCCAAGCTGAAATTTGGCTTGGATCACGCAAACTGGCCGATTAAATTGAAAAAAGGCAAGAAAACCCACCCCCAGGCTGGTTTGCTCAATCCAAGCCAGAATTCGGCCAGGCAACTAAAAGGTGGTTCCCGCGTGAGCCACTTTATTTTCAAATCGGTCCCCGCGTGGACCATCCTTTTACCTTTACTTCAGATTTGTCCCTACTTGGACACTCCAAAACAAGTCGGTTCCCACGCGAACCACCTTTTAGTTGCTAGTTGCTAATTACTTGTTTACTTTATCATTGCTTGTCTTGATTTATTTAATAGTTTTCATTCATGTTTGCATATTGATTGCTTCTTATTCTCATACCCTCCATTTTTCATTTTTACATTAGCTTTTTCATCGGGTACCGGACTTGTTCCGATCCATAGGGCATTCGAGGCGGGGCTCTCTCTCCCAACACACCCTCACCCTCCAAACACCTTCTTGGTGGATTCTAACCTCTCTTCTAGGATATTCCTTCCTAGTTGATTTGGTTGTTTCCATCAAGGCCTCCGTAAGTCCCCATCCGTGGAGTATTCCTCTCCGCACGATTGGGCTGGTTGTACCACTTCCCAAAACCCGAAGAACCCAAGTACCTACTCGTGGTGATTGAGTGATAACCTTAGGTCTTGAAGATTGAAGCAATAGGAATCATACCCGTTTGAGTGAACAATTGCTAACAATCTATCTAATCTAAGGTTTCAACCCAAAAATTGTCGAGTAGTCATTTTAAAACCTTGTTTGCATAACTTGCTTGCTCACAAAAATTGAAAACAACCAAAAATTTTTTTCTCTCCTTTCAAAACACCTAAAACAAAACGAAAAAAAATCCTTTTAATTTTTGTGTTCAACTTGCTTGCCAAACAACCAAATTGAAACCAAATCAAATCAAACAAACAATCATAACCAAACAAAAATCTCTTTGCATTTTCACCTTTTATTTGCTTTCTTTCAACCATTTTGTAAGAAAATTTGACAGGATGCCCATGACGCTAAGGTCCGGAAGACACATCGGGATGTCAGACTACTACAGCCAAGAAGAGGAGTACAAGACGGGTCACTACGAGCTTCAGCAACCCATGGTCCAACCAGATGGCCATGTTAATGCCGTGATGGAACCTGAGGTCCAAGATCCCGCTCACCGATCCGCCTCACATAGTATAGAACAAGCTCTCAAGGATCTATCTCTTCACCTTGATCCCGAGACCTTTGCAATTATCCAATCTGCCACTAAGGGCAAGATGCCTGCCAATCAAGATTCGATCGAGGGAAATCAAGCCCCCTCACCACCCCAACCGGCAGTTAGGCCCCAAATCATCTCTGCTCCTGGGCAACCCTGCCGTGTCTCCACTCACCCCGTTGTGGGGCATTCATTTAATTCTATGCCGGTTCCTGTTTCCAACCTCCCTCTTCCAACCCAATCACCTAAACACTTTGCTCCTGTGGCTCAGGAATCCAGCCTCACCTAGGCATTGATGAACAAACTTAACCAGATGGATGAGCGCTTTGAAGAGATGAGGCACCGCCTCGATTCTAAAGCCATCCTGAAATCTCTGTCCCATCCTTCCCAGTTCTACACCTTCCTCCTTCAGAGATACCTGTCTTTCAATGTTACAACGGGACTGGTAATCCTTTCAACCATTTAAAGAGCTTTCTTTATGACTCCGCGTTCTAGAAAAATGACCGCAAGGCACTTGCCTTCCTATTCCATCGGTCATTGGAGGGATCCGCCCTGGACTGGTTCTATTCTCTTGATTCCATTGAGGCGGTGGATTTCGACATTGTCAAGGCAAAGTTTCTACAGAGGTACAAGGATCGGGTGGGGCCAGCCTGCTTGATAACTGATTTGATTGCCGAAAAGATGAGGCCGGATGAGGACTTTGCCAGATTTTCTGATCGGTGGAGGGGAATGGTTGAGAGGCTAGTGGATACCATCTCAGAGGGGGAGCAGGTGAGGATGCTCATCGGGAACACCACGCCCAACCTTCGCAACCTCCTGATCATGCACCGCCCAACAACCATGAGTGAGTTGTGTGATAGCGCCCGCTACCTCCAAGCCCACTTTAAAGACGCATCCACGATCAACCCATTCGACACCAAGCCCCGTAACACTAGAAAGCCTACACCTGTAGGACCCACCACCGAAGGGGTAGTCAACAATGAGAGCATCAATGCCATGGGTAACCAGGGTGGGTATCGCCAAAGCCAATACCGTAACCCACCACCCAACCAACAATACCGCTTAGCTCCTCAACCAGCTCCTCAGCCCCAGCAGCAACTAGCATACAACCGAGCACCACCACAGCAATCCACCTACAACCGAACGCCCCAGCAACCAAATACCTACAACCGAGTGCCTCAACACTCACCCTATTTTGGGGCATTCACATAATTCTGTTCCAATTCTTGTTTCCAACCTACCTCCTCCAACTCAGCCACCTAAACACTTTGCTCCCGTGGCTTAGGAATCCAGCCTCACCCAGGCATTAATGAACAAACTCAACCAGTTGGATGAGCGCTTTGAAGAAATGAGGCATCGCCTCGATTCTAAAGCCATCCCTGAAATCTCTGTCCCATCCTACCCAGTTCTGCACCTTCCTCCTTCAGAGATACCACTCTTCCAACGTTACAATGGGAATGGTAATCCTTTCAACCATCTAAAGAGCTTTCTCTACGACTCCGCATTCTGGAAAAATGACCGCAAAGCCCTCGCCTTCCTATTCCGTCGGTCATTGGAGGGATCCGCCCTGGTCTGGTTCTATTCTCTTGATTCCATTGAGGCGGCAGATTTCGACATCGTCAATGCAAAGTTTCTACAGAGATACAAGGATCGGGTGGGGCCAGCCTACTCGATAACTGATTTAATTGCCGAAAAGATGAGGCCCGATGAAGACTTTGCCAAATTTTCTGATCGGTGGAGGGGAATGGCTGAGAGGCTAGTAGATACCATCTCAGAGGGGGAGCAGGTGAGGATGCTCATAGGGAACACCACGCCCAATCTTCGCAACCTCCTGATCATGCACCGCCCAACAACCATGAGTGAGTTGTGTGATAGCGCTCGCTACCTCCAAGCCAACTTTAAGGACGCATCCACGATCAACCCATTCGACACTAATCCCCGTAGCACTAGAAAGCCTACACCTGTAGGACCCACCACCGAAGGGGTAGTAAACAATGAGAGCATCAATGCCATGGGTAACCAGGGTGGGTATCGCCAAAGCCAATACCGTAACCCACCACCCAACCAACAATACCGCTCAGCTCCTCAACCAGCTCCTCAGCCCCAGCAGCAACTAGCATACAACCGAGCACCACCACAGCAATCCACCTAGACCGAACGCCCCAGCAACCAAATACCTACAACCGAGTGCCTCAACAACAACATGTCTACAACCGACCACAACCACAAAAACAAGCTTACAACCAAGTGCCACCACCAGCCAACTGACCTAGGAGGGGGGGACCCAAGAGAGAATACTATCCTCAACTGCCATTCCCCCTCACCGATATCTTTAATGCATTGATGGCTGAACATCAGTTGGAACTTCCAAAGGAGAGAGAAGGATGGCCAGGAAATGTTGACACAACAAAGTACTGCGCTTATCATCGGTATCCCGGGGCACACAGTGGATGTCTGTTTCCATTTCAAAGACTACATTCATGACCTCAATGATCAAAGGAACATTGATTGGGCACAGATGGGAGAATCTATTCAAGCGATGAAGGCACGTCAGAATCAACCACGGCGACAGCAACCACAACAGCAGCCCGGCCTGGGCATAGTCCAAGATCCGCTCCCGGTACATGCACCCGTACAAGCACTGGCACCAGAACCACCAAACCAACGACTCGGCCTCGTCCACTTCACCATCGAGGAGTCAACCCACCATTCCCAGGGTTGGCAGGTCGAGGATCAAATCACCTCCATGCCCGCCAGACCAACCGCACCTACCAATCGCACCATACACTCCATACCGAGAGCTGCCCCCAGCCCACAAACTACCCAAACACCACTACCCTCACCAACCATTAACCCTCCATGGCTCCTAATCATTAGACTACCGCCAGCCTCCCCACCAGCATCCCAACCACCACGCCAACCTAACCCACCAACCGCCATTAATCCTCTGCGGCGTCTAATCATTAGACCGCCACCAACACCCCAGACATCACCTAACCTACCAATCACTACCACTCCACGACCCCTAATCATTAGACCGTCAGCACCAACACCCCAACTATCACCCAACATACCGGCCTCCACCACTCCACGACCCTTAATCATCCGACCATCACCACCGACACCCCAACCATCACCCAACATACCGGCCTCCACCAATCCATGACCTCTCATCATCCGATCCTCACCACCCCTACCTACCACGGGCTCCTCAACCTACCAACAAACCCTACCATCACCATCATCACCACTTCCCACTACCACGCTGGCGCCGGTACTTCGTAGCAGGAGGATGTTCCAAAGGGTCTTCCCCCAGGTCGGGATGCAACCACAGGAACAGGCAGAAGAGGAGGTAGTGGAAGAACCGTTGCCCGGCACGGCATATGACCTATTGAAGCATCTGGACAAAATGCCGGTGTAGACACGCCAAATTGGCTTGATTCGGAGCCCTAGGCTCTTATTCCATAGGCGATATCTTTTATTTGACCGTTATCCAATCCGGATTACCTCGTGGAGATGAGCTAAGGACATTGGTGGAGCCCCTTGTAAGTTGAGAATGGACCAATGATTTCTGGAATATTGCCGTAACATTCAAGCGAGAGCCGCACGTGAACTGTAAAAACACGAAGCCTGTTCGATGACCGACCTTGAATGGTCCATAATTGAAGGCCTCAGGAGTCCCGCATGTGTTCTGTAACATTCAGGGTTTCCGAGAAGTCATTTCGGTAGGCGTCGGTCAATGACGGCTTTCGTTACGGCTTTTTTGATCTGTACTGACGAGGCTATCCTGGACCACGCGTTAAGCCTTTCCGGTCATCACCAGGTCTTTTCGGGTCATCTGGGTCAATTCTAGCCAAATATTTTCATCAACCAGGGCCATATGGCCATTTCGGTCAATTTTAGGGTTTCCCGGCTTTTCTGAGTTTCGGTTCACGTTTACCGGGTTAATATCAAAATTTTCGATGACTTCGGGTTTTCCGGTCGTATCGGACTTGTTCGGTCATCATTGTAAGTCATCCCAAGTTGACCAGAGATTTCTCGAGCGGAACCGTGCTCTTTCGGATCTTCGCCCCGGGTTTCGACTTTCCGCGAGAGGGTAAACCGGTAGAAAGCCCCATGTGAACATATCGGGAGTCATGCCGGCTGGTTTACCAGCTTGAGGAGGTGCGGTTGAAGGCCCTCTTTCCAACGCAACAAATGGGAGCCGAATCGGACATCCCGTTTGCAAGATACGGCTCGCGGAACACGCGTGCAGGAGAGTGAGTGTACCGCGACCCCGCTCCCTTTGAAAGAGGAGGGCGCGCCCTGCGCGCCCTTAACCCGGGGGCGCACCCTGTGCGCCCTCAAACCGGGTGCACATTCTGCGCGCCCCCGGTTCCTTTGAAAAGCGGGGGCGCGGTCAGTTTCTTTAAATCGCAAATTACCCCGATTAGCACCTTCTAAACCTGATTTTTGGAAGGTTTCCGGCATTGATTTTCGATTATTTGTACCGCACCCCCGGTTCGGGGGAGCGTTACGTATGTCAAGACAATTTTTAGCAATTTCCGTAAGTTTCTGTCGATTTTTAGCAGTGAGACGCATAACGCGCCCCCGCTCCCTTTGAAACAGGGGGGCATGTAGAACGCGCCCCCGAAGTGGGGGCGCACCCTGCACGCCCTTGGTTTGAGGGCGCGCCCTGCGCGCCCTCGTCCCCTTTGAAAAGCGGGGGTGCGGTCGGTCTAGTTTCCATATTTTGCACCGGCTTCCTTCCCCTATAAATTGAGGGCCATTCTCAACGACCCAAGGTTAATCCCCCATGCCTAACTCGTCCAGAGGTCGTCCAAGCTCTTCTCCAAAGCCGTCCCGACGTCCAAAGGCGATCCGACATTGAGAAATCGATCCCGAAGTGAAGGAGAAGGCTCGATCCGTGCGTTCTGCATCAACTATCTTCATCAACTTATGCAGAAAATCTGGCATTTCTGATGAAAAAGTCTTCAACATAGAAATTGTTCCTCTCTTCGTCCTCTTTCATCTCCAACTGACTGCACTCGATTCCGACTTGCCATTCGTTCGTGGCGATTGCTACACCAAGGACGCACATCCAGGTTCTGTTTTCTATATCCACTCACTTTCAGAATTTTTACAGACTTCTACAGGAGGATTTAGGAGAAATCATCAACATAGGAACTCTTCCACTCTGAGTCCTATGTCTACTCCAACAAATGGCACTCGATTCTGACATCGGTATCATCAGTAGCATCCTCTGCACCAAAGTCACGCCAGAAGGGTACAAAGGCTACCCGAACCGGCCTTCTTCAACCAACTCGGCTTCAACTCAAGCCGATACATTCCATAAGCTTTCTAAACTCCCTTAACTCAGTTTATTTATTGTTTTAAAGCATATTTTAGTTTATTTACATCATTTTTACATAATCAAAAATATAAAAAAGGGGTTAGGACTCGCCCCAATCCAGTGAGTTTGATTCCAATAGCTTCTTTCTCATATTCTCTCTACAGTTACTACACTTCCCATAGTTCTAATCATTTTCTTTCACTTGGTTTATTGTTCTAGTTGCACAGGTTTATCAAGCTAGTATGGGTTGGAGACTCTTCTTCATCGGCCGGCCGAAGAAGAAGAAGGTTGAACTCACATCCCAATCTCCCACGCTAAGGTGCACACGGTCAACTTCTTTCTATTTTCATTACATAAAGCGGAGCCTGCGGTTCCTGGCGACCACTTCTTCAATCTTCTCATGCATTAAGTCATCTATTCCTCACTCTCCTCCCACATGACCCGAACCATCTCCGGTGCTCGAGCGACGCCGTGAGATGAAAGTTCGGGGATCAATGTGGGTGTGGGACCGAGGTGAGGACCTTTTACTGCTTTCCGAGTATTATTCGATTCACTCCCCTTTTCCCCCATTCTATCTTTAACCCTCTCTTGAGGCGCCAATCCGGAACCCATTTCTGGAGTCGACAGCCCGCACGGATTTCAATCCTAGAGCTGATTAAAAGGTCAAAGAACCATCAGGACATCCTACAATAATATCTGCAGCGGGTCATGGTCAATGCGGACCTCCCTCCCGAGAAGATCATTACTGTCCTGACCCCGGGGAGTGAACATCCGGCACTCACATTTACACAGGAGGAGTTGGCACGGCCAGAGATCAGAAAGTATGCCTTGCGTGTTGCAGTAGTCATCTGAGGCGAGGAGATTAAATCTTGCTTGATTGACACTGGAGCGTCGATAAACGTCATGCCGCCAGAAACATTGCAACTTTGCGGCATCTCCGATGAAGAAATCGAGCCTTCTGCCGTCACGGTGACAGCCTATGACAACTCCCGGAAGCTGGCACGAGGGGTGGTTACGTTGGAAGTAGGGCTCGGACCGTATGCTACCACCCCCGAGTTTTCATGTTCTAGAACTGGACCCTACATTCAAAGCTATCTTGGGATGCCCATATCTGGAGGCAATAGGAGCTGTCGCCTCCACTAATCATCAATGTCTGAAGTTCCCATACAAGGGCCAGGTGATTAAAGTAACCAACATACCCATTCTGAATGACGTGGATGACCCCTCTTCTGCACTACCAATATCAAAATCTGTCCAGCCATTGGTTTCAACTACAGAGCTACCTGAGGTCATGGTGTTGACGACGCCTCCAGATACAGTTGCATAATAGATGATGAAAGGGATGGGCTATCAGCCAGGAAAGGGGTTGGGAAAGGAGCTGCAGGGGGTTGTGCACCGCATTAAAGCCGTACAAAGACCAAAGAGACACGGGCTTGGCTATGAGCCCAATTTCACTCCGCGGATGGTCTACCGGCCAAAAAATGCCATGGGACTCCAAAAATTCTTCATCAAAGGGGAGACCATGATGATGGCCAGGGATGAAAAAGAAGAACCAGTCAAGAGGAAAAAGGCACCAGAGCAAGAGGAGAAAGTGGACAACCTGAGTTCATCTTTGGCTCGGTTGTTAAGAGAGGAGGAAGAACCAGTCGAGGGCAAGTCCATCTCTAAACAACTTGTCCACTCGAACCCACCTCCAAACAACATCCCGCGTGAGCCGTATCCTACGGTCACGTATTTCAAAATCCTCACTCTGTCCCTCTTGGATTCACTTGATGGGCTATCTAGCCTAATTCCTACTTCTGGGCCAAAAAAAGCCACCTTAACTGATCACTGGGCCATTCCTTGTAGGGCCCGTGAGCCCATTGTAAGAAATCGTCCATTAAAATTTGGCACAGCGGAAGCGACGATTCCTATGGGTTCCTTTATAATCCGTCTCAATCAGAACCGAACGACGAAAACCGAAAACCGATCAAATCGGGTTCAAATATACCTGATAGGGATTCATATAATCCCATGGAGAGGAAGGAGATGATCTTCTCAAGATCTCCAAACCGTTCAAGTGTCCGGTCTCCAGCAGTATCCACACGAACTTCATCCACAGCAGGTTCTCCCTTCGCGCCGGCCTCGGGAACTCTTCCCGAACGGAGCTCCATCGACCATGGACACCTTCTAAAGAGAAGAGGAGGTAGGGAGGAGACTTGGGACGTGGTTTTCACCCTTGGCTTGATGGGGTTTGGCTGAAACCATTGGTATTTATAGAGAATTATGGATTTTTTCATAAAAACCCAAAATCTCTATAAATTACGCCCTTGCCCCTGTACTTCTGGATAAGTCCTTTTGTGTGTGACCCACTAGGCCCAATAACCTATTTTGTTGAGGCCTAAATAAAATAGAACAATTCTATTTAATTTAATTAAATCCGTTATCCGATAACAGATTAGTCGGCCTACCGATCATGAAGGGTACAAGCCACATCCCATGACCCCAAATGGCTATGGGGATAATCTCATCTCCATTGAGCCTTTCCATCATCATTTACCACATGGATATAAACCCTCATCCATCCAATGTCCCAGTCGAAAAGGAGTACGGCATCGACTGTCAACTCCTTAGTGTACCGACTCTATAGGATCCTGTACTTGGAATTGGATCAATTGAAAAACTCCTTTTCCAATTATCCTATCTACCATGGCCAGGGATTTAGAGTACTATCCCATAGGACATTCACTCTCACTTACCGAGAATGGACGATCCCTTGTTGTCCGCTCAATTGCCTCCATCGGATTTTCCTTGTACCCGATCCATCGCTATATAGGACCATCTAAATTGTGATCCATAAGTCAATGGTCAAAGCACAAGTTCCACCCAACAAGGCATCTTTGACGACTCAGGTCAAAGGTCCAACCATGCAACCGTGATGTTAGAAAACCCTGATAGACAGTTCGGTAAGATACCATTCAGGGTTTCTAATTCGGTCAGTTCAGTGAACTCATTCAACTAATGAGCACCTGTATGTGTATCTCAGTGTCTCCACACTAATGACCAATGAGATCGGTCGTCCTCATCACATGAGAAGACATCACATACACTAGTCTATCCGGATCCTTGATGTCCCGTCTCAAGTATCCTATGACTAGGAACATTTAGATCAAATACCTCTAGATGATCAATCTCATTATCATGATCTCATCATGATTTAATCATCATTGTATTTGATCAAGGACTTCATTATGATATTCGCATCTAATAAGAGCTTATAATGAAGATTTGCCTAATTAATTGAATAAGATATATCTAGAAATGTCAAATCATATCATATATGATTGGCTTGTATGGCATACATTTCTATCACCCATTCTTCTCTCTTTTACTTAAGCTTTCTATTTCTGCTTGAGCCGCACTGGCTCATTCTCTTTCTGTTATTGAAAATACCCAAAATACCCAAAAAACTCGCAAACCTAGTTTTCCGTTGAAGAGACATCTCTACTTGTCTCGGAGGGTGCTCCCAACCAGGGACCCCTCTTCTCCAACTCACTAATCGATCTGCTCGATCCTTCACCCACTGTAGATACCACCTTTTCAATTCCGTCTTCTTTAGGAGTAGTTAGGATAGGAAAGAAGAAAATTCAAGGTAAACGTGTGCCAGAGAGATATCTCCAACAATTAGCTCAAAAATGTAAGGAATGTGCAAGGCTGCCAAGGTTTCTGGAAAATGCTATCCAGCTTGACGAAATCCAAAATGAGGATGAATTCAATGTAGATCATACACTAGGAGTTTACAAGATTTTATCAGAAAAGGATCCTGACTTCGAGGATGGAATTGAGGACTTAGCTGATGCGTATGCATCTGGACTTAAAAGGTTTGAAGAACCATCAGCCACGGTGGATGAACCGACAAAAGAACTGAATCTTGGAACACCGGAAGATCCCAAGACAATCCTTCTAAGTGCAAACCTCACTCCCACTGAGGAATAGAGTTTAATTGAAATTCTGGAAGAATATAAGGACACGTTCGCATGGACATACGAAGACATGCCGGGGTAAGACAACTTGTTAGTTGAACATCGACTAACCTTGAAACCTGGAGCTACCCCGGTCAAACAAAAATTAAGAAGATTCCACCCTGATGTTGCACTTAAGATGAAAGAAGAGGTCGACAAGTTACATCAAGCAAGATTCATTAAGGTTGTCCTTTATCCGCAATGGGTGGCAAACATAGTCCCTGTCATGAAGAAGGATGGTAGAGTTCGGATCTGTAGACTTCAGGGACTTGAATCGAGCGTGTCCTAAAGATGACTTTCCACTACCTCATATTGATGTACTGGTTGATAACACTGCTGGATTCGAGATGCTATCATTCATGGATGGCTATTCTAGATATAACCAAATCTGGTTGGCCGAAGAGGACCAGGAGAAGACCTCATTCACTACACCTTGGGGAACCTACTGCTATGTCGTCATGCCCTTTGGACTGAAGAATGCTAGTGCAACGTATCAGAGGGCCATGATGGCTATCTTTCATGACATGATGCATACCCTTGTAGAGGTGCACGTGGACGACCTGGTCGTTAAGTTCAAAAGCCGAGAAGATCACCCGAAAGTGTTAAGAAAGGTCTTGCAAAGGGATAGGGAATAAATTGAATATGAACCCAAAGAAATGCACGTTTGGGGTATCCTTAGGAAAGTTATTGGGGTTCTTAGTGAGCAAAAGGGGCATAGAGATCGACCCAAACAATGCCAAAGCAATCATTGGTATGCCTCTTCCAAGAAATATGAAAGAACTTCGAGGATTAATCGGGAGGCTACAGTTTGTCCGCCGGTTCATCTCACAACACTCCCAAAGGTGTAAACCTTTCTATGAGTTGACCAAGGCGGGGGCCGAGTTCAAATGAGATTCGAAGTGCCAGGATGCATTTGATGGATTGAAAAGATACCTGGCTAGTCCCCCTGTGCTTAGACCACCAGTCCCTGGCAAGCCCTTAGTTCTATATATCTCGATTTTGGAGAATTCTCTTGGGGCAGTCCTTGCACAAGTGGATGAAGAGGGGAAAGAGAGGGCAACCTACTACTTGTCAAAGATCTTTGACCCATGTGAGCAGAAGTATACTGTAGTAGAGAAGACCTGTGCTGCACTAGTCTGGGTAGTTCAGAAGCTTAAACACTATTTCTTAGCTCATGAGGTCAATCTTATTGCCCACATCAATCGCATCAAATTCCTTCTAGAGAAAACTGTTCTAACTGATCGGTTAGGTTGTTGGCAGAGCTTCCTTTCCTAGTTTGATATCACCTATGTCCCCCAGAAGACGATTAAGGGCTATGCCATTGCCGAACATCTAGCCCATCACCCTATACCCCTCTTTGATCCGGTCCAATCTGAGCTCCCGGATGACGAACTAATGTTGATCCGATCTTCCCATCTTTGGACATTATATTTTGATGGGGCTCTGAATTCACACGATAAGGGAATAGGAATCGTCCTTCTATCACCCGAGGGTGTCACCATTCCACAGGCATTTCAGCTTGACTTCCCAGCAACCAACAACATAGCTGAATATGAAGCCTTGCTGGCCGGGCTGGAGGCCGCTCATTTCTATGGTGCCGTGGAATTGAGGGTGATAGGTGATAGCCAACTAATTCTTCGCCAAGTCCTAACCAAATATCGAACCTCTCATCCAAACCTCAAACCTTACCAAGAACTCACCTCTTGCTATATATACTCTTTTCCAAACTCACTTTTGTCTATGTTCCTCGAGCTCAGAACATCCTTGCTGATGCCCTTGCCTCCTTAGCTTCATCTCTATCAGTCCTGCTAGGTAGACAGGTGCTGACTATCCATGTATGTAGAAGGTCGATACCGGCGATTAAGGATGGTCGATTTCTGAAAGTCAAGGAGAGATTTGGCAGGAAGAAATATCTAGAGCAGAAAGAGGAGATTTCTCTGGTCGAGTTGAAAGAGTTAGATGTAGGTGAGAGGCCTTGGTTTGACGAGATTGCAAGGTATTGTCAAGATCAGACATATCCACCTGGATCAAATGCAAAAGAAAAGAAGGCCATCAGGAGAGTATCCCAGAGGTATACAATCCTAGGGGGGGTGCTCTACAAGAGGAGCTTGAGTGGGATCTTGCTTAAATGCGTTGATGAAGAAGAGGCAGAATTGGTGCTTAAGGAAGCACATTCTGGGGTCTGTGGGGGCCATGTCAATGCTCAAGCTCTTGCCAAGAAAATCATCAGGCAGGGGTATTACTGGCCAACCCTAGAAGAGGATTGCTCCATCTTTGTCTAGCACTGTCATTCTTGCCAACTCCATGCCGACAAGATCCATTCTCCCGCATCTTCCCTTCATCCGATTCATGCCCCATGGCCCTTCGCCATGTGGGCTTTCGATATCATTGGCCCTCTAAGTGATCTTAACTCTGAAATCCGTTCCAAATCGTTCATCCTGACGGCAACAGAATACTTCACCAAGTGGGCAGAAGCGGAAGCGTTCGTGGAGATCAAGGCATCAACACTGTGCTCTTTCATCAAACGCAACATCATCGCCAGGTTCGGGATACCCAGCGACATTATCACCGACAACGGACCGCAATTTCTCTCTCAAGATCTGCATGATCTTTGCAACAGGTACCGCATTGCATTGCATCATTCATCTCCTTATTACCCGCAAGGCAACGGTCAGCGAAGCCACCAACAAAACTTTGATTAAAATCATTAAGAAAACCCGTATGTCTAGCAAGTTCACGGATCGGCCGGATAAGCTTGTAGATGCCCTATGGGCTTATCGTACTTCTGTACGAACCCCCACTGGTCAAACCCCGTATGCTCTCGCATATGGGATGGAAGCGGTGGTCCCGTATGAAGTACTCCTTCCATCACTCCGAGTTCAACTCGATAGGGACATCCCTGTCGATGAGAGGCGAGAATCTATCCTTGCACAACTTGAACTCCTAGATGAAAGAAGGTTGGCCGCCTTTGAGCATGCCCGGACTTATCAGAACCGATTGAAAAGGTTTTATCAAAAGAGGGTGGTAGAGAGAAAGTTCGAAATCGGTGAGATGGTAGTCAAACGCATATTCGTTAAGCTGGGTGGTCCCCGCTTCAAGTTGCAACCTAACTGGGAAGGGCCTTTTGTTATAACTGAAAAATATCCAGGCAATGTATATGAGCTAACCAATGCCGATGGAGAAAAATTGAACCATCCATGGAACGACGTTTACCTCAAAAAATATTTTCCTTAGAAAAGAAAATGGAGAATTTCTGGTATGATATTAAGTCAGCGATCCAAGGGTGTTAGCTAGAAGTCAAGGGTAGGCATCACCTTGCACACACAACACCTCTCGATCCCAGAATCTGGATAGCCCAACACTCAAGAGAGGCAAGGTAGAACCCTGAAGGCGGAAAGGAAACCTTACCCTATTCTCTTCTATTCGGTCCAAAATAGGTGAAGGGGACTAGAGGAGGATAGTATCGAAAATGCCCGCCGCCTTAGTAGGAGGCCATATCATAGGGTGCAAAAGGGTACCAAAAGATGGGTAATGAACCCCACAGGTTTAAACAAATATGGACCTGTCTGAATGAGTACCCGGAAGAGTAGAAAATAAAGAAAAGGCACCAAAAGATGGGCAATGACCCCAAAGGTCAAAGACTTGTCTAAGTAAATGCCACATGTAGAAAAGACCCGAAGAGGCCGAACCCCAATGGGCAATTTGGTCATGAGTAGAGAAACCCTCCTCAATACCCCCAAATCCTATCAAAGACTTCCTCTATTAATCTTCTATCTTAAAACCCTAGGGTAGGGTAAATTATCCAAACTCAGGGGGAATTCAAACCGATCAAGAGAAGAGGGCAAGAAAGATTCTGGGTAGGGAACCTTATGTTCACGTGGTGCTTATCGCTTGAATCTCGATTAACACTCAAAGACTGATGAATTGTTTCGATACCGGCACATTCTCCACAAAAATCCAAATAAAATAAATATTTTCAAAAATAAAAAAAATCGAATATTTTAAAAAATTTAAAAAAAGTTGAATATTTTCAAAAATAAAAAATGAAAACTTTCTAAAAATTCAAAAAAAATGCATCATTTAGCTTGGCATAACCTTGATTTTTGCCTTTGCTAGCGTTCATGTTTATTTTTATGTCTTGCATGTTTCATTTTTGCATCGCATATTTATCTTGATTATCACCCCATTAAGAGGGCTCCTCCCTTTGACCTAAGTCAAAGTTGGCCATAACAGGCAAATGGATGAGTCGTTGTGAAGATCTGATTCTCTTTTATCAAGTGTTTTCAGGGACTTTAAAATAAGAGGAGAAGGTTCTCTCAACGACAGGTAAGTTCTCTTAACCATTTCATTTTGGTCATTACACCTTGTTAAGAAGGCTCCTCTCTTTGACCTAAGTCAAGGCAGACAGCAATAGGCAAAGAGATGAGTCATGGTGAAGATTTAATCCCCTGTTATCAAGTGCTTCATGATGCTAAGATTAAGAAGGGTGTGACTCTCACCATAGCAGGTAAGCTTTCTTAACTCTTATCTTATTCATTTTCAGTCATTTTGTTCATATTACCTTGTTAATAAGGCTACCCCCCTTGACATGTAAGCAAGGCAAGATGACAATAGGCAAGGGGGTAAGCCATATAGCAGATTTAACCCTTCTATTAAGTATTTCAGAAAAGAAACACAAGTCAAGGAGGGGTGAGAATCTCGCCAACAGGTATGTCTCTTAACCCTACATCTATTATTTACTTTTATTATTTGCCATCCCTTAGAAGGCTTCACCCCTTGACAAACTTGCAAGGGGCTAAGCCGAAATATGGTACTAACTACCCTTTTGAGCGATGTCAAGCAGATCAAACAAACACTAAAGCAAACAGATGAAGATCTGATTACGCCATTAAGTGCTACAACAAAGAAGAAAAGCAGCTACAACATCAGAAAAGCTAAGCGTGCTACAGAAATCAGTGCCTGCTGCTACCCTCTCCAGGAGAGTGGCCACGTGGAGGAGGCATGGTATCCGTGTCCGCCAAAGCTGCTGCAGCCGTCTCATTGCGGCGACACTCTGAAGAAGTGGCCAGGAATGCAGAAGCACCGTGCTCATGGCTCTGGCTCTGGCCACTCTGTCCCTGCTGGCTCTGCCCGTGGTAACCCCGGCTACGAGCGGCGCCGCCACTCCGGTGCATACCACTCCGATGGGAGCTGCTCTGGTGGGTACGACTCTAGCTCGGCTGTAGAGGGATGCCCTGATGGTAAATCTGCAATGTCGCCTCTGCTGACGACAAACGAACCTGCGCCTGTAGGTACATCTGCTCCAGAGATCGCATGGCCTGGCTATGCTGGCGCTCCATCTCGTGCATGGCTCTCTCGTGCTGAAGGCGGAGATCCGAGACGATCATCTGGGAACAAAGATCGGCTGGGGCAGACCGCAATGTCTCCACCTTAGACTCCAAGGATTGGATACGGGAGGACAAGCTACTCTGAAGCTCCGCAACCTGGAAGAAGAAGAAGAATATGAACCAAGAAAAGTCAACAACCAAAATAGAGAACAATGAAAGATACCTCTGCCTCCTTGGTCGTCAGGGCCTCTCTCGCCTCACTAAGACGCTGGCGGAGCTCAGCCACCTCTTCCCTCGACAAAGAAGGAGGTGAACCCTCGGCACGAGCCTTCCACTGTGAACAGAAGAAAAATACATCAGAGCAAGGCAAGCATATGTTGAAAATAAAAATGAAGGTCAAAGGCAGTGTCTACTGTAGACACGACAAATTTGCCTAATTCAGAGCATAAAACTCATGTTTTATAGGGTAACACGCATGAATGATCATATGATGATGCCGGTCCTTTTAAGTTGATTTGGAGCTTCGCCGAACGAAATCGGATGTTTTCCGAAGTTTTCCGCAAAAAGCCATAATTTCCAAGCGAAAGCCACACGTAAATCGTGTAAACCCGGAAAGTGGCTGAATGACCAATGCCTAATGATCATGCATTGAAGTTTATGGTCATATTCACACTCCGGACAAGTTTTGTTGCATTCCGTGCCTTTCCGGTTTGCCGCCGAAGTCATTTTGACCTATATCGGACCTTCTGTTCACTGCCCTAACTTCCGGATTAAATTCTGAATTTTTGGATGGTGTGATGGCTGATCCGATGCTATATAAAGCTTCTTCGGCCTGTTATCTTTCCAACGCAACAAACGGCGTCGAATTCCGAGTTCGGGAGTGTTCGCAATGGCTTCCGAAAGAAGGACGCGCGAAACCAGTCCCATGCGCCCGGGTTCCTGGTCACATGCGCCTAGGACCCAGGGCACGTGGCCATGCACCCTACCAGTGAGGCACGTGGCCTTGTGCCCTCACTTGAGGGCACATGCGCCCCACCTTTGAGGCACGAGGGACCCAGTTTTTCATCGGGACTCTACCACTGAACCGCCGACCGGATAAGCCATCTTTTCTCGGGATTTGTGCCCATGCGCCCCCACTGGGGGGCACATGCGCCCCTCAGTGGGGCGCATGCGCCCTGCACCAGGGCGCATGGGCCCAGGGGTGGGTCGCAAGGCCCCTATTTTTTAGCATGGATCGCACTGCTCGTTCTCCTATAAATGGACTCTGATTCTGGTCGTTCCAGAGGCATGAGCACAACCCCCCAGGCATCTCAAGACATCCAACCACCCTCCTGCATCGATTTTGTGATTTGTAGAGAGAGAATTTCGAGTTTTAGAGAGAGAAAAGTCGGTTCAAGAGAGAGGAAGGCTGTTCTGCAGGTGATCTGCCAAGTCTCTCTTCTTCGGCCTCTACAGCAGTGTGTGGACGTCTTATGCCAGTGCTCTCTTCATCAAAGTTCTTCCTCTCCAAGATTTCTTGAGTTTTAAATCGACGGAACTTGATTCCGAGGTTGGGGCTGGTCGTGACGAGCGCAGAAGAAAAGTCGCGCCTGATAGATCCTAGACTGCTGCTCGGCTTTTTCGACAACACAGACTCGGCTATATCTTTCTCTATTCAACTCAGAATCTTTCAGTTCTTTTTCCTATCTCTTTATTTAGTGATTATCCATCATCCTATTATTTTTTTACATTTTTTTGCATTACTTTTACTCTGTTAATACTAAAATAAAAAAAGGGGGTTAGAGATAACCCGAATCCGGTCAGTTTCTAGTCAATTGTGTGTTTTATGTTATTCTCTTTACATATACTCCACTTTGTTTAGTTATAATTGTCTATTTCACTCGTTTATTTGTCTAGTTGCACAGAATATCAAGCACCCACCACGTTGAGGACTCTTCTTCATCGGCCGGCCGAAGAAGGAGAAGCTTTAACTCACATTCTTCACACTAAGGTACACACGGTCAATTTTAATTCTATAAATCGGAACCCACGGTTCCTGGCGACCACGTTTATTTCTTCTCACCCTCCTCCCACATGACCCGAACCGTCTCTTTGGTGATCGAGCGACGCCAAGGGATGAAAGTTTGGGGATCAATGTGAGTGTGGGACTGAGGTGAGATTTGCTTTCCGATGTTATTATTCCTTTCTTTTCTCATCCCCTCTTGAGGTGACGATCTGGATTCACGGACTTCCCTGAAAAGGAGAGGACCCCATCGAATTTTCAGAGTCGACAGCTTTGTGGCGACCACGGTGGGACAAGCAATGTCTTCAACCGTGGGTGCTTAGTGTTTTGTTTTGCAACTAGTTCTAGTTCTAGACCGGTTCCCACGTGAGCCTTTCCTTCCTTCCACCTTTCTTAACTTCATGCCATCTCATAATTTCTGATTTCACCCATCTTTCATCAGATCTGAAGTGCCAAGTATGCCATTTAATTTCTGCATTTTATTTAAACCGGTTCCCACGTGAACCACCCTTTTCCTTTTAAACCGGTTCCCACGTGAACCAATCTCTTTCTTTACTTCGGTTCCCACGTGAACCAAAACCCTTTTTTCCAGATCTATCCCAACTTGGATCAGATCTTTATTCACCTTTAATTGGCCCCACGTGGCCCTCTTTTGATCTTTCAAACCGGTTCCCACGTGAACCACCTTTACTTTTTACCCCAGTTCCCACATCGGTCCCCACGTGGACCACTCTTTTGCTTGGCTAACAGATCTGAACCCTCTTCTTTCCATCACTTTTTACTATCTCCATTTGGCTCACATAAGAAACAAGTCTAGATTCTAGTTTCTAGTTGCTTGTCTAGTTTCTAGTTGTTTGTTTGGTGTTGATTGCTTGTTTATTTAAGTTCATGTTTTGCTCATTACTTGTTTTACTACTTGATTGCATTCTCTGCTCCTTCTCTCTACCTCCTTCTTTTACACTTTTTGAGGTGGGAGCTCACTCTCCCATTTACCCCTCCCATCCAAAACACCCTCTTGGTAGATTCTGACCTCTCTTATGGGATATTCCTTCCTAGTTGACTTGGTTGGCTTTCATCAAGGCCTCCGTAATTCCTCATACGTGGAGTATTCCTCTTCACGATCGGGTTGGTTGTATCACTCCCCAAAACCCGAAGCATCCTACGTTACCTACACGTGGTGAGATTGTGTGAAACCTAGGTCATTGGAGATTGGAGTTAGGATCCTAACCCATTTGTTGAGAGAACAATTCTTAACAAAATTCATAAACCTAAGGTTTAATCAAAATCATTGCGTAAATTTGCTTTCAAGTGTTTGCATAACTTGCTTGTCAAACAAAAATTCAAACCTCTAACTTTTTGCAAAATACTAAAAAAACCAAAAAAAGTTCTTTGTTTACTTTGTCAACTTGTTTGTTCCTTGAAGTTCAATGCAACTAAGGTCTGGAAGGCACGTTGGAATGGCGGAACAAGCTGAACATCGAGAACATGAGATGGGTCATCAACCAAATTCGTCAGATGGTCGTGTTAATCCATTGTTTGAGTCAGAAGTGCAAGAGGTCCCTCAACCATCTGCTCCTCGTGATGTTGAACAACTCTTTAGGGAGTTGTCTCTCTATGCCGACCCAGAAACCTATGCCCGTATACAATCCATGGTGAAGGGCAAAGTTGCTTTAGATCAGGCTGAAACCAATCAAATTGCCTTATCTCCTCGTCCTCTGGTTCGACCACCACTCATTCAATCACCCTTTGTTCAACCTCCTGTTGTTCAACAATCTATGATTCAACCATCATTGGCACTAGCACAACCATCTGCATTTCAACCCTCTCTAGTTCAACCGTCTGTGGTCCAACCCTCATTTGTTCAGCCATCTTATTTCAACCATGTTGCTCTCTTGGCCCATCAAGTCATGGGACATTCTTCAAGTCATGCTCCTCAATTTCAGAACCATGTCTCTAACCACATACCCCCACCAGTAAACCAAGAACCTGCTCTCACCAGGGCAATTATGGATCAGCTCACCCAGATGAATGAACGTTATGAAGAGCTGAGATGTCACCTGGACTCCAAGTCAGTTCCTGAAATCTCCATTCCTTCTCTGCCAGTCTTACACCTGCCACCTTCTGAGCTACCAGTTTATCGCCGCTACAATGGTACTGGCAACCCTTTTCTCCACCTTAAAGATTTTCTCTATGAATTTTCATTCTGGAAAGATGATCGTAAGGTTCTTGCTTTCTTATTCCGCCGATCTCTAGAAGGGTCTGCATTGGAATGGTTCTACTCACTCGACTCCTTTGAGGCAGGAGACTTCGACATTGTCAAAACCAAATTCTTGCAAAGATACAGAGACCGGGTGGCACCAGCATGCTCCATCACAGATTTGATTGCTGAGAAGATGAAGCCCGAAGAGGACTTCATAAAGTTTGCTGATCGCTGGAGGGGAATGGCAGAAAAATTGACAGATGTGATTTCTGAAGGGGAACAAGTGAAGATGCTCATTGGCAACACTACACCTGCCTTGAGGAATGTCTTGATGATGGACGATCCTACCACAATGAATGAACTCTATGACAGTGCCCGATACTTGCAAGCCCACTTCAAGGATGCCACAATGATAAATCCATTTGATCCCAAAACTAGAAACCTCAGGAAAACCCCCTTTGCACCAGTTGGTCCTACAACCGAGGGAGTGGTCAACAACGAAGCTGTAAATATTGTAGGGAACCAGGGAGGGAACCGTCAAAACCGATTCGTAAACCCACCACGTAACCCTTCCTATTACCCCCTCGGCAACAAGTTAGGCCACCACAACCACGACAACCACAACAACCCCCGCAACCAAGTAGCACAACCCCGCAACCTCGTCAACCTACCTACAATAGGGCACCGCCACCACCCAATCGTGCACCACGAAGGGGAGGTCCTAGGAGAGAAAACTACCAGCAACTCCCTTACTCCTTGACCGACATTTTAAATGTACTCATGGCGGAGAAACAGTTGGAATTGCCCAAGGAAAGAGAGGTTTGGCCAACAAATGTTGATATGTCCCGATACTGTGCTTACCACCGGTGCCCTGGTCACACTGTAGAAGTGTGCTTTCAATTCAAGGATTACATCCATGATCTGAATGACCAAGGCAGCATTGATTGGGTCCAAATGGGGGAATGCATACAAGCTATGAAGGCTAGGCAGTAGCAGCGGCAACGTCCACCGGCTCAACCTCAACAACAACCTGGCTTGGGGATTGTCCAAAATCCGCTCCCATTACATGCTCCCGCTCCAGCACCGGCACCAGCACATCCAAACCCAGGAATTGGTCTAGTACACTCCATTGTCCAGGGAGATGCCAACCGTGCTCAAGGTTGGCAACTAGAAAACCAAAATGCAACCATGCCTGTCAACCCAGCTAGGCCTCCTGCTATGAACCCTGCTAGACAAATAATCCGTGCACCTTCTACTCCACAACTACCACAAAGCTCAATAACCCAACCACTAGCGGCCACTTCTTCTCGCCGGCCCATCATTAGGCCAGCCCCCTCTCTAACTACACCTCCTTCAACCATTGTTACACACCGGCCCTTGCTCATCCGACCACCACAATCACCACCAAACCTGAACCCCCAGCCTACGAGCTCTACCACTCCAAAACCCCAACCTATCATACAATCACAACCTTCATTAAACTCATCAACCACTTCTGCACCCCGGCCTCTTCTTATCACGCCACCGGTATCACCATCACTACCACCTCCAAATCCTACCCCTCTACCAACTAACCCCATCATCCCAGAACCATCAATCCCATTACCTATCATACCTGCACCTACACCACCTGTTCCACCGTAACCCACCCTGGCTTAACCCGTCACCTCTACCCGACCGCCAAATAGCCCCGGTGCTTCGGAGTGGGAGGATGTTCCAGCGGCTCTTTCCCCAAGTCGGAACTCAACCGCAGGAGCCAGTGGAGGAGGAACAAGTGGAAGAACCATTGCCAGGCATGGCGTATGATCTATTAAAACATTTAGATAAAACATCGGCCCGTATTTCCATACTTGAGTTGATCAAAAGATCAAAGGTACACCAGGAGATTCTACAACAGTAGTTGCAAAGGGTCATGGTAAATGAAGATCTCCCGCCTGAGAAAATAACTACAGTGTTAGCCCCTAGAAGTGAGCACCCAACACTCACTTTCTCTTAGGAAGAATTAGCAGATCCAGAGTTTAGGAGATATGCTTTGCATGTGGCCGTGGTTATCTGTAATATTGAAGTGAAATCATGTTTGGTTGACACTGGAGCTTCTATCAATGTTATGCCGCCCGAAACTTTGCAGTTGTGCGGTATTTCTGAGCAAGAAATCAAGCCATCCTATGCCATGGTGACGGCCTACGACAACTCCAAGAAGTCTGCACGTGGGGTGGTCACTCTAGAAGTCAAACTTGGACCATGTACGGTCACAACAGATTTTCATATTCTAGAATTGGATCCAACCTTTCAGGCTATACTTGGGAGGCCATACTTGGAGGCAATAGGGGCTGTGGCTTCAACAAACCATCAGTGCATAAAATTTCCCTTTAAAGGACAGGTGGTCAAGGTGACTAGCATGCCTATAAGGGATGAGCTGAACGATGCATGACCGCCTCTCTACCAGACACACTGGGATGGCGGATGATGATGAAATTGGGCTATCAGCCTGGAAGAGGTTTAGGCAAAGATCTTCAAGGGATCACTCAGCCAATTGAAACTGTGAAAATGCCACACAGGCAGGGGTTGGGATATGAAGAGGGTTCCATCCCAAGGAGGATCTTCCAGCCAGGATATGCCATGGGACTCCATACATTCTTTATCAAAGGGGAGACCATGATGATGGCTGAAGATGGCAAAAGTTCCGTGATAGCTGTCAAGAGAAGAAAGGCTCCAGATGAAGAAGAAGAAGACTTGGAAGACATGTGCTTATCTTTGACTCGTCTGTTCTCGAGTGGGGAAGAGTATCAAGAACCACCCAAGGGCAGACCAATATTGGATCATCTGGTTGAGCATACCACCCAAGTCAAAACCATTCCACGAGGCCCAAATACAACAATGCCATGTTTAAACCTCGTGCCGTTGTTTCTAGATCTTTTGGATGGGCTTCAGGGCCCACTTACCCACTTTGGGCCCATGTGCCCTCTTCAACCTTCCACTCTTATTGGGCCAGCTTGCCCATTTACTTCCCTCATAAACATTAGAACTGAGGGTTATTTCCAGCATGGGCACACATGCCCATCCACTTCTAAGATCGGGTCCACGTACCCGTTTACTTTTCTCATTAGTTTTGGGTCCATGTGCCCATTTTCTGTTACCATTTGGCCCACGAGCCCCTTTTTCCCTTTTATTCTTAAGCTTTTCTCTATGCTAATTCCATCATCTTCTAGCAAGCCTCGAGTCACTCAAGCTCATTCTATCTTTTTACTTGAGATTTCCAAAAAAAAACGTCTTCTCTAAAACTCACATTTCTATCGAGGTGACGTCTCTACTCATCCCAGAGGGTGCTCCCAATCAGGGATCCCACTTTTCCGAATCATTGATCGATTTACTCGATCCCCCCTCCACTGTAAATACCACCTTTCCAGCTTTATCTCCAGTAGGTCAAGTTAGGTTAGGAAATAGGAAAGTCAGAGGTAAGCGAGTTCCAAATAGGTATCTGCAACAATTGGCACAGAAATGCGCAGAGTGTGCAAGGCTGCCAAACTTTTTAGATAATACCATTCAGCTAGATGAAATCCGATATGAGGATGAGCATAACATATATCATACTTTGGGAGTATATGAGGTGATATCAGAGAAGGATCCCGAATCCGAGGATGAAATCGAGGACTTGGCTGATGCATATGCATCTGGAGTTAGAAGATTTGAAGAACCATCAGCCACAGGGAATGAACCAACCAAGGAACTGAATTTAGGAACCCTGGAAGATCCTAAGACTATCCTCATTAGTGCAAACCTCACTCCCTCAGAAGAACAACATTTGATCAAAGTGTTGGAAGAATATAAGGACACGTTCGCATGGACATATGAAGATATGCCGGGATTAGATAATTCATTGGTTGACCATAGATTAACCTTGAAACCTGGAACTACCCCGGTCAAACAAAAGCTCAGGAGATTCCACCCTGATATTGCACTCAAAATGAAAGAAGAGATTGACAAACTACACCAAGCAAAATTTATTAAAGTTGTCTTGTATCCGCAATGGGTGGCTAACATAGTCCCTGTTATGAAGAAGGATGGACGAATTAGGATTTGTATAGACTTCAGGGACTTGGACCGAGCGTGTCCTAAGGATGATTTCCCTTTACCTCATATCGATGTTTTGGTTGATAACACAGCTGGATTTGAAATGCTTTCATTCATGGATGGCTATTCTGGATACAATCAGATCCGGTTAGCTGAGGAGGACCAAGAGAAGACCTCATTCACTACACCTTGGGGAACATATTGCTATGTTGTCATGCCCTTTGGGTTGAAGAATGCTGGTGCTACATATCAGAGGGCTATGATGGCTATCTTTCACGACATGATGCACACCCTTGTAGAGGTGTATGTGGATGATTTGGATATCAAGTCCAAGAATCGGGAAGATCATTCTGAAGTGTTAAGGAAAGTTTTGCAACGAGCTAGAGAATACAAGCTGAAAATGAACCCTAAGAAGTGTATCTTTGGAGTTTCATCAGGAAAGCTACTTGGGTTCATAGTAAGCAAAAGGGGCATAGAGATCGACCCAAACAAGGCCAAAGCAATTATTGGTATGCCTCCTCCGAAGAATATGAAAGAACTTCGAGGATTGATTGGGAGGCTACAATTTGTCCGCCGGTTTATCTCACAACATTCCCAAAGGTGTAAACCTTTCTATGAGTTAACCAAGGCGGGGGCCGAGTTTAAATGGGATTCGAAGTGCCAGGAGGCGTTTGATGGGTTGAAAACATACCTGGCAAGTCCCCCTGTACTTAGACCACCAATTCCCGACAAGCCCTTGGTCCTCTACATTTCGGTTCTTGAGAACTCTCTTGGGGCAATCCTTGCACAAGTTGATGAAGAAGGGAAAGAACGAGCTACTTACTACTTGTCTAAGATGTTTGATGCTTGTGAGCTGAAGTACACTGTGGTAGAAAAGACCTGCGCTGCTCTTGTTTGGGTGGTTCAGAAACTCAAGCATTATTTCCTTGCTCACCAAGTCAAGCTCATTGCTCGTATCAATCCCATTAAGTTTCTGTTAGAGAAGACAGTCTTGACTGATCGGTTAGGGCGATGGCAGAGTTTCTTATCCCAATTTGATATCACTTATGTCCCACCGAAGGCAATCAAGGGCTATGCTATTGCTGAACACCTTGCCCATCATCCCATACCCATCTTTGACCCAGTCCGGTCGGAGTTCCCGGATGACGAACTAATGTCAGTCCGATCTTCCAATTTTTGGACATTATATTTTGACAGGGCTCTGAACTCTCACGGTAGAGGGATAGGTATTGTCCTTCTGTCACCTGAAGGTGTCACCATTCCACAGACTTTTCAACTTAACTTTACAGCAACCAACAACATAGCTGAGTATGAAGCCTTGCTGGCCGGGCTGGAGGCCGCTCATTTCCATGGTGCCACCGAACTGAGGGTGATAGGTGATAGTCAATTGATCCTACGCCAGGTCCTATCCATGTACCGAACTTCTCATCCAAACCTCAAGCCCTACCAGGAGCTCACCACCTGCTACATCAAGCTATTCTTCAAACTCACCTTTGTCCATGTCCCCCGTTCTCAGAATATCCTCGCCGATGCCTTAGCTTCACTAGCTTCATCTCTATCTGTCCCGCTAGGCAGGCAAGTGCGGACTATCCACATTTGTAAGAGGACAATTCCAGCAATTGAGGAAGGACGTTTTCTAAAGGTTAAGGAGAGGTTCAACAGAAAAGAATACTTGGAACACAAAGAAGAAATCTTCTTGATTGAGTTGGAAGAATTAGAAGAAGGTGAGAGACCTTGGTATGACGAGATTGCGAGGTAATGCCAAGATCAGTCATACCCACTTGGATCAACCACCAAAGAAAAGAAGGCAATCAGAAGAGTATCCCAGAGGTATACAATCCTAGGAGGAGTGCTCTACAAGAGAAGCCTAAGTGGAATCTTACTCAGATGTCTTGATGAAGAAGAAGCTGAGTTGGTGCTGAAGGAAGCACATTCTGGAGTACGTGGTGGTCATGTGAATGCCCAAGCCCTTGCTAAGAAAATCATCCGACAAGGGTATTATTGGCTAACTCTAGAAGAAGACTGCTCCATCTTTGTCCGGCATTGTCATTCATGTCAACTCCATGCCGACAAGATTCACTCTCCCGCATCTTCCCTTCATCCAATTCATGCCCCATGGCCTTTCGCCATGTGGGCTTTTGATATCATTGGCCCCTTGAGTGACCTCAACTCCGAAATGCGCTCAAAATCATTCATTCTGACGGCAACGGAGTACTTCACAAAGTGGACTGAAGCGGAAGCATTCGTGGAGATTAAAGCGTCAACAGTTTGCTCCTTCATCAAGCGCAACATCCTAGCAAGGTTCGGGATCCCCAGCGACATCGTCACCGATAATGGGCCACAATTTCTTTCTCAAGATCTGCGTGATTTTTGCAACAGGTATCACATTTCATTGCATCATTCATCACCATACTATCCTCAAGGCAATGGTCAAGCAGAAGCCACCAACAAAACCTTAATAAAATCATCAAGAAATCTTGTAAGTCTAGCAAGTTTGCCGACTGGCCTGATAAGCTTGTAGATGCTCTATGGGCTTATCGTACTTCTGTAAGGACTCCCACTGGACAAACCCTGTATGCTTTGGCATATGGGATTGAAGCAGTGGTCCCTTACGAAGTATTACTTCCATCTCTCCGAGTTCAGCTCGACAGGGATATTCCTGTGGATGAGAGACGAGAATCTCTCCTTGCACAGCTTGAACTCTTGGATGAAAGAAGGCTAGCCGCCGCTGAGCATGCCCGGACTTATCAGAATAGACTCAAAAGGTTTTATCAAAAGAGGGTGATCGAGAGAAAGTTTGAAATCGGTGAGATGGTAGTCAAACGCATATTCGTTAAGCCGGGGGGTCCCCGCTCCAAATTGCAACCTAACTGGGAAGGGCCTTTTGTAATCACTGAAAAGTATCCAGGTAATGCATATGAATTGACTAATGCAGATGGAGAAAAATTGAATCATCCTTGGAATGGAGTTTACCTCAAAAAGTACTTTCCATAAAAATGGAGAAACCACTGGTATAATCTCAAGTCATCGATCCTAGGTTGTTCGTGAGAAGTCAAGGGTAGGTACCATCCTACACACACAACACTTCCCGATCCTACAATCCAGACAACCCGACACTTGCGAAAGGCAAGGCAGAAATCTAGAAATGGAAAGAGTACCCTTACCCTATTCTTTTCTACTCGGTCCAAGATAGGGAGAGAAGATTAGAGAGGGGTAGTATCGAAAACACTCCCACCCTAGTAGGAGGCCATCTCAGAGGGTACAAAAGGGTGCCAAAAGATGGGCAATGAACCCCTCAGGTTAGAAAAAAAATGATCAACCTGTCCGAATGAGTACCCAGAATGATAGTCAAGGCAAAAGGCACTAAAAGATGGGCAATGTCCCCACGGGTCAAAAGCCTGTCCAAATATGTGCCACATAGAAAAGAACAAGAAAAGAAAGAAAAACCCAAAGAGACCGAATCCCAATGGGTAATTTGAGTGAGAGTAGAGAAATCCCTCTCAACATCTTCAAACCCTATCAAGGACTTCCTCTATACTCTTCCTCCTTAAACCCCTTGGGTTGGGTAAACCGACCAAATCCAGGTGGAACCCAAGCCGATCAAAGGAAGAAGGTTAGAAGGATTCTAGGTAGGGAACTTTATTTTTGCACGCGGCATCTACCACTTGAGTCCTGACAAACTCCAAAGACCGATGAACTGTCTCAAATACCAGCATTTTCTCCAAAAAAAAGATGCATATTTCAAAAACCAAAAAAAATGCATATTTCAAAAACCCATAAAAATGCATATTTCAAAAACCCAAAAAAATGCATATTTCAAAAACCCAAAAAATTGAATATTTCAAAAACCCAAAAAAATGAATATTTCAAAAATAAAAAAAATATATATATACATATTTCAAAAATCCAAAAAAATTGAGTACTTTTGAAAATCCAAATGATTGTTTTCAAGAAAATCCAAAAAAAAAAAATTTGCTTAGTCATGATCATTGCCTTAGTTGCATCCATGCTTATTTGATTGTCATGCATATTTTCATTTCTGCATTGCATATCCATTTTTACTTTAATTACCTTGTTAAGAAGGCTCATCCCCTTGACCTAAGTCAAAGTTGACCATAATGGGCAAAGGGATGAGTCCTGATGAAGATCTAATCTCCTTCGTCAAGTGTTTCGGGCATTTCAATACGGGAGAGGAGAGGATTCACACCATGACGGTAAGTTCTCTCAACCCCCATTTCATTTTAAGTCATTTGTTTTATTCCACCTTGTTAAGAAGGCTCCTCCCTTTGACTCAAAATCAAGGCATACGACATACAGGCAAAGGGATGAGTAATGATAAAAATTTAATCATTTTCATTAAGTGTTTGCAGGAGCTGAAGAAGCGAAAAGAGAAGGGCAATCAGGTACAATTTTTTCTGAAAAAAAAAATGGCCTCAGGGCGCATGTGCTCTCATCTGGGGGCACATGGCCAGGTGCCCCACCCCAGGGCGCATGGCCAGGTGCCCCGATCGGGGGCACATGGACAAAAAAATTAAAAAAATTCAGAAAAATCTCAAAAAATTCAGAAATTGTCTATAATGTTAAAAATGACATTTTTGCTAAAGGAACCATCATTAAAAACTTTGTTTTGACATCTAAATGATGGTTCAAATAGTAAAACCTTCAATTGATCATTTCATGAACAATCTGATTCATATGACAATTCTGTCTGTTGGGTACTAACCAGAAATGTGCAGGCAACCTTTTTAGTCCTAACAGGTGAATTGGCGAGATCAATATTCTCCAAGGAACGTCATGCCAACCTTATGGCAAAAAGAAAGGAAGCACCACCCAGCTGAACATTTTCATGGTGTTGTATTCCGTCAAAAGGCAAGACAAGGATGGACCAGAGATGCTGGTCGATGCACCACGCCTGAAGATTTTACTCAAATCCACATTCTCATCAATCTCACATTACATCATCACCATCACTTCATTTTTGCACTTCACATCACTCCTACTATCTATCACCTAGTTATGTTAGGTCCATTTTATATATATTATATGCATTAATGTTGAAGACCTTGAGAGTGAAGATGACTGGGCTCGAGATCCCCTTCAACAAAATCCACGACGTCTTAGTCATTTCTTCACACTCACGAATAAACCAAAATTGAACATTGGAGGGACGATGGTTCCTAATTGGGTGTCTTGACCTCCAATAGACAATCTATATCTTCAACTATTTCTACATGATTTTCTATGTGTTCACATCCATCTCCTTTTCTTTCTTCATCATTACCAATTCTATTTCATCATGTTTTCTCTTTCTTTTATTTCATCATGTTTTATTCTTTCTTTTATCTCTTCATGTTTTATTCCTTTCTTTTTGTTCCACCATGTTTTATTCTGTCCTTTCTTTTATCCCACCGTGTCTTTAATCCCACCCCACCGTGGCAATTGGTCATGCCATTGTTTCTTCTTTCCCATCATTCTATGTTAGCCTCACCATTATCTTTCATTCCCACTATGGCTTAAATCTGTCTTGTCATTTTCCGAATATCGAGTTTTCTGCTAGAGCGTGATTCATGGTTTTCATGATACCCGAGCAATTTTGTTATGCTTAAATGAACCCCTTTAGAATTTGAGATTATTCCACTCAGAATTAAGCTGAGTATTTTGGTGAAACTTGAATGAACTTGAGATTCCGAATATGATGGATTGGTATTCTTTTCATTTTAAGATCAACTTCTTATTTACAAACTTTAGCCCATCACAGTACAAGAACACTGCAAAGTTCGGGTTGCTGGCTAATGATGAACCTACGAATTCGAGGACTCCTCACCACGCTGAGGGTTGGCTACATCCTTTATCATTTACTTTTTCATCTCTCGTGCCAAGGGCATGTCTTTTACCAGTCAATTATGTGAGGTTTTGATAGAACATGAAAGCGATCTAGAATACTCAGCGAGATTCATTTTGCTGGATCAGGTAGATAAGCGTGTTTATATCTACAACTTGATGCCACCTTTTCAGTTCATCACCATTCCATTCCGCTACATTCATCTACGTTCACTTGCATTTCATTACAGTTCACTACGAATCACTCCGCTTCATTACATGCCACTCCCTTACAAAGCCGACATCAAGGCGAGGCAAGCTGTAGACACGCCAAATTTGCCTAATTCAGAGCATAAAACTCATGTTTTATAGGGTAACACGCATGATTGATCATATGATGATGCCAGGTCCTTTTAAGTTGATTTGGAGCTTCGCCGAACGAAATCGGATGTTTTCCAAAGTTTTCCGCAAAAAGCCGTAATTTCCGAGTGAAAGCCACACGTAAATCATGTAAACAAGGAAATTGGCTGAATGACCAATGCCTAATGATCATGCATTGAAGTTTATGGTCATATTCACACTCCGGACAAGTTTTGTTGCATTCCGTGCCTTTCCGATTTGCCGCCGAAGTCATTTTGACCTATATCGGACCTTCTGTTCACTGCCCTAACTTCAGGATTAAATTCTGAAGTTTTGGATGGTGTGATGGCTGATACGATGCTATATAAAGCTTCTTCGGCCTGTTATCTTTCCAACGCAACAAATGGCGTCGAATTCCGAGTTCGGGAGTGTTCGCAATGGCTTCCGGAAGAAGGACGCGCGAAACCAGTCCCATGCGCCCGGGTTCCTGGTCACATGCGCCCAGGACCTAGGGCACGTGGCCATGCACCCTACCAGTGAGGCACGTGGCCTTGTGCCCTCACTTGAGGGCACATGCGCCCCACCTTTGAGGCACGAGGGACCCAGTTTTTCACCGGGACTCTACCACTGAACCGCCGACCGGATAAGCCCTCTTTTCTCGGGATTTGTGCCCATGCGCCCCCACTGGGGGGCACATGCGCCCCTCAGTGGGGCGCATGCGCCCTGCACCAGGGCGCATGCGCCCAGGGGTGGGTCGCAAGGCCCCTATTTTTTAGCATGGATCGCACTGCTCGTTCTCCTATAAATGGACTCTGATTCTGGTCATTCCAGAGGCATGAGTACAACCACCCAGGCATCTCAAGACATCCAACCACCCTCCTGCATCGATTTTGTGATTTTTAGAGAGAAAATTTCTAGTTTTTAGAGAGAGAAAAGTCGGTTCAAGAGAGAGGAAGGCTGTTCTGCAGGTGATCTGCCAAGTCTCTCTTCTTCGGCCTCTACAGCAGTGTGTGGACGTCTTATGCCAGTGCTCTCTTCATCAAAGTTCTTCATATCCAAGATTTCTTGAGTTTTAAATCGACGGAACTTGATTCCAAGGTTGGGGCTGGTCGTGACGAGCACAGAAGAAAAGTCGCGCCTGACAGATCCTAGACTGCTGCTCGGCTTTTTCGACAACACAGACTCGGCTATATCTTTCTCTATTCAACTCAGAATCTTTCAGTTCTTTTTCCTATCTCTTTATTTAGTGATTATCCATCATCCTATTATTTTTTTACATTTTTTTGCATTACTTTTACTCTGTTAATACGAAAATAAAAAAAAGGGGTTAGAGATAACCCGAATCCGGTTAGTTTCTAGTCAATTGTGTGTTTTATGTTATTCTCTTTACATATACTCGACTTTGTCTAGTTCTAATTGTCTATTTCACTCGTTTTTTTGTCTAGTTGCACAGAATATCAAGCACCCATCACGTTGAGGACTCTTCTTCATCGGCCGGCCGAAGAAGGAGAAGCTTTAACTCACATTCTTCACGCTAAGGTACACACGGTCAATTTTAATTCTATAAATCGGAACCCACGGTTCCTGAAGACCACGTTTATTTCTTCTCACCCTCCTCCCACATGACCCGAACCGTCTCTTTGGTGATCGAGCGACGCCAAGGGATGAAAGTTCGGGGATCAATGTGAGTGTGGGATTGAGGTGAGATTTGCTTTCTGATGTTTTTATTCCTTTCTTTTCTCATCCCCTCTTGAGGTGACGATATGGATTCACGGACTTCCCTGAAAAGGATAGGACCCCGTCAAATTTTCAGAGTCGACATCTACCTCAGTCTCCAGCATTCCACAAAGAGTGGCCACTTCCTGCCGGAGATCAACAATCTCCAGCTGTTGGCATAGCAGTAGAGCCCGAGCCTCCTGAAATGGCATGAAGGTCAGAAGAGAACAACAACACAGAATTGAAGTAAAGTAAGAAGCATTTACCTAACCCTCTGGAACAAACAGGTGGCCGTACGCCTCCGCGTATCGGCGAAGGTAGTCTCGGTTGTCCTCTGCCCAGCCAATAACTACCTCGCTGCCTTCATACCACAAAGTGATCGAGGCATGGTACCTCTCCGCCCAGTCCACGGGGAGGAGTAGGCGCCGGGGACGGGCACCAACTAGGGGAAGAGGAGGAGGAGGCTCCAACCTGTCTTGCTCCAGACCGAAGGCGCGTGCCGAGAACTGAAGCCACAGTGGCGCCAGCTCATTGACGCACAGAAGGTGAAGATCGCGGCCGAAGACACGACCAGCGTGGGCAATCCAGGGCTGGAGATGGTAGTCGGTCATGAGATATGTCCTCCAACACACCTGTGGAAAGAAAAATCATGATGATTATTTCAACAGGAGAATATTGATACACAAAGTTGAAAGACATACCTCGGTGTGTGGGAAGCGGAGAATCTGTGCACGAATTGAAGACAGCTGGCTGTGATGGCCCCCAGTAGGGGGGAGGGGCTCCCAGCGAGCCATCAGAGGGAGGAGGTCAGGGTAGAACTGCTGTGCCCGACCCAGGGGGAAGTAGAGGTAGCTCCAGACCTGTAAAAGGCACAACTCGTCAGAACAATGAAGAGCAATACAAGTGTACAGGAAAGGAAAGATGCTAAAAGTCACCTGGAGAAAAGTAGAGAAGATGGCAACCGAAACGGAACCTTCCTCAGGCTGGAGGCCATAGAACAGATGGGCGAGCATCGCTACCCCCCATGCATACGTGCCAACCTGCTCCAGGTCAGCAAGCAAAGGGAGGAACCGCAGAAGGATGCGGTCCGTCTTCGAACCCAACAGAAGGCGTCTGAAGAAGAAGAGGAGGAAGCGGCGCAGGTCTACATCTGCCTCCAAGGAGCCAGGTAACCCGGTAAATGCCGCTGCTGCCTGGCCGACCATGCGGCAGAAAAAACTGTCCTGGCTCTCGCCATGAACACACTCGGCATTCACCAAGCCTACCATCTCACCAGCCACTAGTCTGGCGATGGTGCGTAGGCCATCCTCTGGGTCGAACTCGGGCTCATATGCAAAGAGGGCCCGGAACTCCTGTGAATAGTAAGAAGAGGTGGCACACACCACCGGCCTACCGTAAACACGAAGACCAGTGGTGTGTGCAACATCCTCTAAGGAGGGTGTAGACACGCCAGATTGGCTTGATTCGGAGCCCTAGACTCTTATTCCATAGGCGATATCTTTTATTTGACCATTATCTGATCCAGATTATCTTGTGGAAATGAGCTAAGGACATTGGTGGAGCCCCTTGTAAGTTGAGAATGGACCAATGATTTCCGGAATATTGCCGTAACCTTCAAGCGAGAGCCGCACGTGAACTGTAAAAACATGAAGCCTGCTCGATGACCGACCTTGAATGGTCCATAATTGAAGGTCTCGGGAGTCCCGCATGTGTTCCATAACATTCAGGGTTTTCGAGAAGTCATTTCGGTAGGCGTCGGTCAATGACGACATTCGTTACGGCTTTTTCGATCTGTGCTAACACGGCTATCCCGAACCATGTATTAGGCTTTTCCGGTCATCACCGGGTCTTTTCGGGTCATCTAGGTCGATTCTAGCTGAATATTTTCATCAACCGGGGCCATACATCTGGTTCGGTCAATTTTAGGGTTTCGCGGCTTTTACGGCTTTCGATTCACGTTTATCGGGTTAATCTCAGATTTTTCGATGACTTCGGATTGTCCGATCGTACCGGACTTGTTCGGTCATCATTTTAAGCCATCCCGAGTTGACCCTGAGATTTCTCGATCGGAACCGTGCTCTTTCGGATTTTCGCCCCGGGTTTCGGCTTTCCGCGAGAGGGTAAACCGGTAGAAAGCCCCGTGCGAACATATCGGGAGTCATGCTGGCTGGTTTACCGACTTCAGGAGGTGCGGTTGAAGGCCCTCTTTACCATGCGACAAATGGGAGCCGAATCGGACATCCCGTTTGCAAGATACGGCCCGCAGAACACGTGCGCAGGAGAGAGAGTGTACCGCGCCCCCGATCCCTTTGAAAGTGGAGGGCGCGCCCTGCGCGCCCTCAAACCGGGGGCGCGCCCTGTGCGCCCCCGGTTCCTTTGAAAGGCGGGGGCGCAGTCAGTTTCTTTAAATCGCAAATTACCCCGATTAGCACCTTCTAAACCGGATTTTTGGAAGGTTTCCGCGGAGGATTGTCGATTATTTGTACCGCGCCCCCGGTTCGGGGGCGCGTTACGTATGTCAAGTCGATTTTTAGCGATTTCTGGAAGTTTCCGTCGATTTTTAGCAGTGAGACGCGCAACGCGCCCCCGCTTCCTTTGAAACAGGGGGGCGCGCAGACCGCGCCCCCGAACTGGGGGCGCGCCCTTGGTTTGAGGGCACGCCCTGCGCGCCCTCGTCCTCTTTGAAACTCGGGGGCGCGGTAGGTCCAGTTTCTAAATTTTGCACCGGCTTCCTTCCCCTATAAATTGAGGGCCATTCTCAACGACCAGAGGTGAACTCCTGGTGCCTGGCTCGTCCAGAGGTCGTCCAAGCTCTTCTCCAAAGCCGTCCCGACATCCAAAGGCGATCCGAAGTCAAGAAATCGATCCCGAGGTGAAGGAAAAGGCTCGATCCGGGTGTTCTTCATCAACCATCTTCATCGACTTCTTCAGAAAATCCGGGGCTTTTGCTGCGAAAGTCTTTAACAAACAAATTGTTCCTCTCTTCGTCCTCTTTCATCTCCAACTGACGGCACTCAATTCCGACTTTCCGTTTGTTCGTGGCAATTGCCACACTGAGGGCGCGCATCCAGGTTCTATTTTCTATATCTGCCCAATTTAAGAATTTTTACTGACTTATACAGGAGGATTTCGGAGAAGTAATCAACATAGTAACTCTTCCTCTCTGAGTCCTCCGTCTTCTCCAACAAACAGAACTCGATTTTGACATTGGGGTCGTTCGTAGTATCCTCTGCACCGAAGTCGCGCCAGAAGGGTGCAAAGCTACCCGAACCGGCCTTTTCTCAACCAACTCGGCTTCAACTCAAGCCGATCCATTCCGTAAGCTTTCTCAACTCATTTAACTCAGTTCATTTACTGTTTTAAAGCATATTTCAGTTTATTTGCATCATTTTTACATAATCAAAAAATACAAGAAAAGGGGTTAAGGCTCACCCCAATCCGGTGAGTTCGATTCCGATTGCTTCTTTCTCATCTTCTCTCTACAGTTACTACACTTCCCATAGTTATAATCAATCTCTTCACTTGGTTTATTGTTCTAGTTGCACATGTCTATCACGCTAGCATCGGTTGGAGACTCTTCTTCATCGGCCGGCAGAAGAAGAAGAAGGTTGAACCCATATCCCGATCTCCCACACTAAGGTACACGGTCAAATCAACTCAATCTTGCTTTTATTTCATAAAGCGGAGCCCGCGGCTCCTGGCGACCACATTTTTCATGCTTTAATTTCATCTCCTCCCCACTCTCCTCCCACATGACCCGAACCAGCTCCGGTGCTCGAGCGACACCGTGAGATGAAAGTTCGGGGATCAATGTGAGTGTGGGACCGAGGTGGGGACATTTTACTGCTTTATGAGTGTTTTCAATTCACTCCCCCTTTTTCCCCAATTCCATCTTTCACCTTCTTATCTTGAGGTGCCGATCCGGAACCCGTTTCTAGAGTCGACAGCTTTTTGGCGACCACGGTGGGACCACCAATGTCTTCAACCGTGCTAGCTTGATTCAACCGTGCAACTAGTGGTTTTCCAACTTGGTTCCCGCGTGAACCGGCTTGTCTTTTATCTTCCATGTCAATTTACCTTTAAACTTGCCATTTACTCTTTCTTTAAGATTGTCCCCCATGTGGACTTAATTTGCTTGTCTTTCATTTCAACCCGGTTCCCGCGTGAACCACTTTTCTTCTTATAAACCGGTTCCCGCGTGAACCACCTTTCTTTTCCAACTCGGTTCCTGCGTGAACCAACTTATTTTCAGATCGGTCCCCGCGTGGACCACCTCTTTATAGAACCTTTATATTGGCCCGACGTGGTCCTCCTTCTATTTTGTCAACTCTTACATCGGTTCCCGCGTGAACCACCCCTTTCTTCATTAAAACTGGTTCCCGCGTGAACCAAACCCTTTTCTAAACCGGTTCCCGCGTGAACCAACTCACTTTCAGATCGGTCCCCGCATGGACCACCCCTTTGCACCAATTAGATTGGCCCCACGTGGCCCTCCTTTCCTTTTTCCAATCAAACAAACCGGTTCCCGCGTGAACCACCCATTTTTCCTTCAAAAACCGGTTCCCGCGTGAACCATCTACTTTTCCAAAACTCGGCTCCCGCGTGAGCCACTTTATTTTCAATTCGGTCCCCGAGTGGACCATCCTTTTACCTTTACTTCAGATTTGTCCCCAATTGGACACTCCAACACAAGCCGGTTCCCGCGCGAACCACCTTTTAATTGCTAGTTTCAAGTTACTTGTTTTACTTTCTCATTGCTTATCTTGTTTGCATTCACTTGCTTGGTTTATTTAATAGCTTTCATTCATGTTTGCATATTGATTGCTTCTTCTTCTCCTACCCTCCATTTTTACTTTTGCATTAGCTTTTTGCATCGGGTACCGGACTTGCTCCGATCCGTAGGGCATTCGAGGCGGGGGTTCTCTCTCCCAACACACCCTCACCCTCCAAACACCTTCTTGGTGGATTCTTACCTCTCTTCTGGGATATTCCTTCCTAGTTGATTTGGTGGTTTCCATCAAGACCTCCGTAAGTCCCCATCCGTGGAGTATTCCTCTCCCCACCATTGGGCCGGTTGTACCACTTCCCAAAACCCGAAGAACCCAAGTACCTACTCGTGGTGATTGAGTGATAACCTTAGGTCTTAAAGATTGAAGCAATAGGAACCATACCCAATTTGAGTGAACAATTGCTAACAATCTATCTAATCTAAGGTTTCAACCCAATAATTGTCGAGTAGTCATTTTAAAACCTTGTTTGCATAACTTGCTTGCTCACAACAATTGACAAGAAAAAAATTCCTCTTTCAAAACACCTAAAACAAAAAAAAAATCCCTTTAATTTTTATGTTCAACTTGCTTGCCAAACAACCAAATTGAAACCAAATCAAATCAAACAAACAACCATAACCAAACAAAAACCCTCTTTGCATTTACACCCTTCATTTGCTTTCTTTCAACCATTTTGTAAGAAAATTTGACAGGATGCCCACTCTAAGGTCCGGAAGACACGTCGGGATGTCGGACTACTATGGCCAAGAAGAGGAGTACGAGACGGGTCACTACGAACTTCAGCAACCCGTTGTCGAACCAGAGGGCCATGTCAACGCCATCAGGGAGCCAGAAATTCAAAATCCTACTCATCAACCTGCATCACTTAGCGTGGAGCAACTCCTCCAGGGTCTATCTCTTCATCTAGACCCCGAATCTTTTTCGCTTGTGCAATCCTTGACAAAGGGCAAGATGCCCGCTAATCAAGATCCGGTCGAGGGAAATCAAGCCCCCTCACCACCTCAATCAGCAGTCAGGCCCCAAATCATCTCTTCTCCTGGACAACCCTGCCGTGTCTCCACTCACCCTATTTTGGGGCATTCACATAATTCTGTTCCAATTCCTGTTTCCAACCTCCCGTGGCTCAGGAATCCAGCCTCACCCAGGCATTAATGAACAAACTCAACCAGATGGATGAGTGCTTTGAAGAAATGAGGCATCGCCTCGATTCTAAAGCCATCCCTGAAATCTCTGTCCCATCCTACCCAGTTCTGCACCTTCCTCCTTCAGAGATACCACTCTTCCAACGTTACAATGGGACTGGTAATCCTTTCAACCATCTAAAGAGCTTTCTCTACGACTCCGCATTCTGGAAAAATGACCGCAAAGCCCTCGCCTTCCTATTCCATCGGTCATTGGAGGGATCCGCCCTGGACTGGTTCTATTCTCTTGATTCCATTGAGGCGGCAGATTTCGACATCGTCAATGCAAAGTTTCTACAGAGATACAAGGATCGGGTGGGGCTAGCCTACTCGATAACTGATTTAATTGCCGAAAAGATGAGGCCAGATAAAGACTTTGCCAAATTTTCTGATCGGTGGAGGGGAATGGCTGAGAGGCTAGTAGATACCATCTCAGAGGGGGAGCAGGTGAGGATGCTCATAGGGAACACCATGCCCAATCTTTGCAACCTCCTGATCATGCACCGCCCAACAACCATGAGTGAGTTGTGTGATAGCGCCCGCTACCTCCAAGCCCACTTTAAGGACGCATCCACGATCAACCCATTCGACACCAAGACCCGTAGCACTAGAAAGCCTACACCTGTAGGACCCACCACCGAAGGGGTAGTAAACAATGAGAGCATCAATGCCATGGGTAACCAGGGTGGGTATCGCCAAAGCCAATACCGTAACCCACCACCCAATCAACAATACCGCCCATCTCCTCAACCATCTCCTCAGCCCCAGCAACAACTTGCATACAACCGAGCACCACCACAGAAACCCACCTACAACCGAGCGCCCCAGCAACCAAATACCTACAACCGAGCGCCTCAACAACAACATGTCTACAACCGACCCCAACCACAACAACAAGCCTACAACCAAGTGCCACCACCAGCCAACCGACCTAGGAGGGGGGACCCAAGAGAGAATACTATCCTCAACTGCCATTCCCCCTCACCGATATCTTTAATGCATTGATGGCTGAACAAAGCTTGGAACTTCCAAAGGAGAGAGAAAGATGGCCGGCCAATGTTGACACAACCAAGTACTGCGCTTATCATCGATATCCTGGGCACATGGTGGATGTATGTTTCCAGTTTAAAGACTACATCCATGACCTTAATGATCAAGGGTACATTGACTGGGCACAGATGGGAGAATCCATACAAGCAACGAAGGCATGTCAGAATCAACCACGACGACAGCAAGCACAACAGCAGCCCGGCCTGGGCATAGTCCAAGATCCGTTCTCGGTACATGCACCCATACAAGCACCGGCACAGCACCACCAAACCAACGACTCGGCCTCGTCCACTCCGCCATCGAGGAGTCAACCCACCATTCCCAGGGTTGGCAGGTCGAGGATCAAATCACCTCCATGCCCGCCATACCAACCCCACCTACAAACCGCACCATACTCTCCATACCGAGAGCTGCCCCCAGCCCACAAACTACCCAAACACCACTACCCTCACCAACCATTAACCCTCCACGGTGCTTAATCATTAGACCGCCACCAGCCTCCCAACCAGCACCCCAACCATCACCCCAACCTAACCCACCAACCACCATTAATCCTCCATGGCGTCTAATCATTAGACCGCCACCAACCCCCCAGACATCACCTAACCTACCGATCCACCGCCACCCCACGACCCCTCACATTAGACCATCACCACCAACACTCCAACCATCACCCAACATACCGGCCTCCACCAATCCACGACCCCTCATCATCCGATCCTCACCACCCCTACCTACCATGGGCTCCTCAACCTACCAACCAACCCTACCATCACCATCATCACCACTTCCCCCTACCACACTGGCGCCGGTACTTCGTAGCGAGAGGATGTTCCAAAGGGTCTTCCCCCAGGTCGGGATACAACCACAGGAACAGGTAGAAGAGGAGGTGGTAGAAGAACCGTTGCCTGGCACGGCATATGACCTATTGAAGCACTTGGACAAAATGCCGGCAAGGATTTCAATTCTGGAGCTGATAAAGAGGTCAAAGAACCATCAGGACATCCTACAACAATATCTACAGCGGGTCATGGTCAATGAGGACCTCCCACCTGAGAAGATCATTACTGTCCTGACTCCGAGGAGTGGACATCCGGCACTCACATTTACACAGGAGGAGTTGGCACGGCCAGAGATCAGAAAGTATGCCTTGCGTGTCGCAGTAGTCATCCGAGGCATGGAGATCAAGTCCTGCTTGATTGACACCGGAGCATCCATAAATGTCATGCCGCCAAAAACATTGCAACTTTGCGGCATCTCCGATGAAGAAATCGAGCCTTCTGCCGTCACGGTGACCGCATATGACAACTCCCGGAAGCCGGCACGAGGGGTGGGCTATCAGCCAGGAAAGGGGTTAGGAAAGGAACTGCAGGGGGTTGTGCACCCCATTAGAGCCGTACAAAGACCAAAGAGACACGGGCTTGGCTATGAGCCCAGTTTCACTCCGCGGATGGTCTACCGGCCAAAAAATGCCATGGGACTCCAAAAATTCTTTATCAAAGGGGAGACCATGATGATGGCCGGGGACAAAGAAGAAGAACCAGTCAAGAGGAAAAAGGCACCAGAGCAAGAGGAGGAGGTGGACAACCTGAGTTCATCTTTGGCTCGGTTGTTCATAGAGGAGGAAGAACCAGTCAAGGGCAAGTCCATCTCTAAACAACTTGTCCACTTGAACCCACCTCCAAACAACATCCCGTGTGAGCCGTATCCTACGGTCACGTATTTCAAAATCCTCACTCTATCCCTCTTGGATTCGTTTGATGGGCTATCTAGCCCAATTCCCACTTTTGAGCCGAAATGGCCACCTAAACTGATCATTGGGCCTGAGAGCCCATTCATATCTTCTTACTCCACTGGGCTTCTATGCCCATTCCAATCCAACAACCTTGGGCCCGCGTGCCCACCAGTCGGGTCTACGTGCCCTTTAGATTTATTTTCTTGCTTTGGGCCCGCGTGCCCACCATTTGGGCCCACGTGCCCCTTAGATCTTTTCACCAGCTTTGGGCCTATCTGCCCATTTCTTGTCATCATCGGGCCCGCGAGCCCATTTTTCTTCCATTTGCTTAAGCTTTCTATTTCTGCTCGAGCCCCATCGGCTCATTCTCTTTTTATTATTGAAAATACCCAAAATACCAAAAAAAAAACGTCCTCTCACAAACTCAGTTTTCCATTGAGGAGACGTCTCTACTTGTCTCGGAGGGTGCTCCCAACCAGGGACCTCTCTTCTCCAACTCACTGATCGATCTGCTCGATCCTTCACCCATTGTAAATACCACCTTTTCAATTCCGTCTTCTTTAGGAGTAGTTAGGGTAGAAAAGAAGAAAATTCGAGTTAAACGTGTGCCAGAGAGATATCTCCAACAAATAGCTCAGAAATGCAAGGAATGTGCAAGGCTGCCAAGGTTTTTTGAAAATGCTATCCAACTTGATGAAATCCAATATGAGGATGAATTCAATGTAGATCATACACTGGGAGTTTACGAGGTCTTATCAGAAAAAGATCCTAATTTCGAGGATGGAATTGAGGACTTGGCTGATGCGTATGCATCTGGACTTAAAAGATTTGAAGAACCATTAGCCACGGTGGATGAACAGACAAAAGAATTGAATCTCAGAACACCGGAAGATCCCAAGACAATCCTCCTAAGCGCAAACCTCACTCCCACTGAGGAACAGAGTTTAATTAAAATTCTGGAAGAATATAAGGACACGTTCGCATGGACATACAAGGACATGCCGGGGTTAGACAACTCGTTAGTTGAACATCGTCTAACTTTGAAACCTGGAGCTACCCCGGTCAAACAAAAATTAAGGAGATTCCACCCTGATGTTGCACCTAAGATGAAAGAAGAGGTCGACAAGTTACATCAAGCAAGATTCATTAAAGTCGTCCTTTATCCGCAATGGGTGGCAAACATAGTCCCTGTCATGAAGAAGGATGGCCGAGTTCGGATCCGTACAGACTTCAGGGACTTGAACCGAGCGTGGCCTAAAGATGACTTTCCTCTACCTCATAGTGACGTGCGGTTGATAACACTGCTGGATTTGAGATGTTGTCATTCATGGATGGCTATTCTGGATATAATCAAATCCGGTTGGCCGAAGAGGACCAGGAGAAGACCTCGTTCACCACACCTTGGGGAACCTACTGCTATGTCGTCATGCCCTTTGGACTAAAGAACGCTGGTGCTACCTATCAGAGGGCAATGACGGCTATCTTCCATGACATGATGCATACCCTTGTAGAGGTGTACGTGGACGACCTGGTCGTTAAGTCCAAAAGCCGAGAAGATCACCCGGAAGTGTTGAGAAAGGTCTTGCAAAGGGATAGGGAATATAAATTGAAAATAAACCCAAAGAAATGAACATTTGGAGTATCCTCAGGAAAGTTATTGGGGTTCATAGTGAGCAAAAGGGGCATAGAGATCGACCCAAACAAGGCCAAGGCAATCATTGGTATGCCTCCTCCGAGAAATATGAAAGAACTTCGAGGATTAATCGGGAGGCTACAATTTGTCCGCCGGTTCATCTCACAACACTCCCAAAGGTGTAAACCTTTCTATGAGTTGACCAAGGCGGGGGCCGAGTTCAAATGGGATTCGAAGTGCCAGGATGCATTCGACGGTTTGAAAAGATACCTGGCTAGTCCCCCTGTGCTTAGACCACCAGTCCCTGGCAAGCCCTTAGTTTTATATATTTCGGTTTTGGAGAATTCTCTTGGGGCAGTCCTTGCACAAGTTGGTGAAGAAGGGAAAGAGAGGGCAACTTACTATTTGTCAAAGATCTTTGATCCATGCGAGCAGAAGTATACTGTAGTGGAGAAGACCTGTGCTGCACTAGTCTGGGTAGTTCAGAAGCTTAAACACTATTTCTTAGCTCATGAGGTCAATCTTATTGCCCGCATCAATCCCATCAAATTCCTTCTGGAGAAAATTGTTCTAACTGATCGGTTAGGTCGTTGGCAGAGCTTCCTCTCCCAGTTTGATATCACCTATGTCCCCCAGAAGGCGATTAAGGGCTATGCCATTGCCGAACATCTAGCCCACCACCCTATACCCCTCTTTGACCCGGTCCAATCGGAGCTCCCGGATGACGAACTAATGTTGATCCGATCTTCCCACCTTTGGACATTATATTTTGACGGGGCTCTGAATTCTCACGGTAAGGGAATAGGAATCGTCCTTCTATCACCCGAGGGTGTCACCATTCCACAGGCATTTCAGCTTGACTTCCCAGCAACCAACAATATAGCTAAATACGAAGCCTTGCTGGCCGGGCTGGAGGTCGCTCATTTCTATGGTGCCACGGAATTGAGGGTGGTAGGTGATAGCCAACTAATTCTTCGCCAAGTCCTAACCAAATACCGAACTTCTCATCTGAACCTCAAACCTTACCAATAACTCACCTCTTGCCACATCAAACTCTTTTCCAAACTCACTTTTGTCCACGTTCCTCGAGCTCAGAACATCCTTGCTGATGCCCTTGCCTCCTTAGCTTCATCTCTATCAGTCCCTCTAGGTAGACAGGTGCGGACATTCATGTCCGTAGAAGGTCGATGCCAGCGATTAAGGATGGGCGATTTCTGAAAGTCAAGGAGAGATTTGGCAGGAAGGAGTATCTAGAGCAGAAAGAGGAGATTTCGCTAATCGAGTTGGAAGAGTTAGATGTGGGTGAGAGGCCTTGGTTTGATGAGATTGCAAGGTATTGTCAAGATCAGACATATCCACCTGGATAAAATGCAAAAGAAAAGAAGGCCATCAGGAGAGTATCCCAGAGGTATACCATCCTAGGAGGGGTGCTCTACAAGAGGAGCCTGAGCGGAATTTTATTGAGATGCGTTGATGAAGAAGAGGCAGAATTGGTGCTTAAGGAAGCACATTCCGGGGTCTGTGGGGGCCACGTCAATGCTCAAGCTCTTGCCAAGAAAATCATCAGGCAGGGGTATTATTGGCCAACCCTATAAGAGGATTGCTCCATCTTTGTCAGGCATTGTCATTCTTGCCAACTCCATGCCGACAAGATCCATTCTCCCGCATCTTCCCTTCATCTGATTCATGCCCCATGTCCCTTCGCCATGTGGGCTTTCGATATCATTGGCCCTCTAAGTGATCTTAACTCTGAAATCCGTTCCAAATCATTCATCTTGACGGCAACAGAGTACTTCACCAAGTGGGCAGAAGCGGAAGCGTTCGTGGAGATCAAGGCATCAACACTGTGCTCCTTCATCAAACGCAACATCATCGCTGTGTTCGGGATACCCAGCGACATTATCACCGACAACGGACCGCAATTTCTCTCTCAAGATCTGCGTGATCTTTGCAACAGGTACCGCATTGTATTGCATCATTCATCTCCTTATTACCCGCAAGGCAATGGTCAAGTAGAAGCCACCAACAAAACTTTGATTAAAATAATCAAGAAAACCTGTAAGTCTAGTAAGTTCGCAGACTGGCCAGATAAGCTTGTAGATACCCTATGGGCTTATCGTACTTCTGTACGGACCCCCACTGGTCAAACCCCGTATGCTCTCGCATATGGGATGGAATTGGTGGTCCCGTACGAAGTACTCCTTCCACCACTCCGAGTTCAACTCGACAGGGACATCCCTGTCGATGAGAGGCGAGAATCTCTCCTTGCACAACTTGAACTCCTAGATGAAAGAAGATTGGCCGCTTCCCAGCATGCCCGGACTTATCAGAACCGATTGAACTGATTTTATCAAAAGAGGGTGGTAGAGAGAAAGTTCGAAATCGGTGAGATCGTACTAAAATGCATATTCGTTAAGACGGGTGGTCCCCGCTCCAAGTTGCAACCTAACTGGGAAGGGCCTTTTGTTATAACTGAAAAATATCCAGGCAATGCATATGAGTTAACCAACGCCGATGGAGAAAAATAGAACCATCCATGGAACGGCGTTTACCTCAAAAAAATTTTTCTTTAGAAGAAAAAAATATGGAGAATTACTAGTATGATATTAAGTCATCGATCGAAGTGTGTTAGCTAGAAGTCAAGGGTAGACATCACCTTGCACACACAACACCTCCCGATCCCAGAATCTGGATAGCCCAACACTCGAGAGAGGCAAGGCAGAACCCTGAAGGCAGAAAGGAAACCTTACCCTATTCTCTTCTGTTCGGTCCGAAATAGGTGAAGGGGACTAGAGGAGGATAGTATCGAAAATGCCCGCCGCCTTAGTAGGAGGCCGTCTCATAAGGTGCAAAAGGGTGCCAAAAGATGGGCAATGAACCCCACAAGTTTAAACAAATATGGGCCTGTCTGAATGAGTACCCGAAAGAATAGAAAATGAAGAAAAGGCACCAAAAGATGGGCAATGCCCCCCACAGGTCAAAGACTTGTCTAAGTAAGTGCCACATGTAGAAAAGACCCGAAGGGGCCGAACCCCAACGGGCAATTTGGGCATGAGTAGAAAAAAACCCTCCTCAACACCCTCAAATCCTATCAAAGACTTCCTCTATTATTCTTCCATCTTAAAACCCCTAGGGTAGGGTAAACTGTCCAAACTCAGGGGGAATCTAAATCGATCAAGAGAAGAGGGCAAGAAAGATTCTGGGTAAGGAACCTTATTCACACGTGGTGCTTATTGCTTGAATTTTGATCAACACTCAAAGATCGATGAATGGTCTCAATACTGGCAGATTCTCCACAAAAATAAAAAAAAATAATATTTTCAAAAATCCAAAAAATAAAATATTTTCAAAAATCCAAAAAAATCAAATATTTTCAAAAATTCAAAAAAAAATAAATATTTTTAAAAAAAATCCCCAAAAAAAAGTTGAATATATTTAAAAATAAAAAATTGAATACTTTCCAAAAATCTAAAAAATAAATGCATCATCTTACTTGGCATAACCTTGATTTTTGCCTTTGCTAGCACTCATGTTTATCTTTATGTCTTGCATGTTTCATTTCCGCATTGCATATTTACCTTCATTATCACCCCATTAAGAGGGCTCCTCCCTTTGACCTAAGTCAAAGTTGGCCATAATAGGCAAAGGGATGAGTCGTTGTGAAGATCTAATCCTCTTTTATTAAGTGTTTTCAGGGACTTTAAAATAAGAGGAGAAAGTTCTCTCAACGATAGGATTCTGAGATCAAGAAGGGAGCGACTCTCACCATAGCAGGTAAGCTTTCTTAACTTTTACCTTGTATGTCATTGTGCATTCTACCTGGTTGATAAGGCTGCCCCCCTTGACATATAAGCAAGGCAAGATGACAATAGGCAAGGGGGTGAGCCATAGAACAGATTTAACCCTTCTATTGAGTATTTCAGAAAAGAAACACAAGTCAAGGAGGGGTGAGAATCTCGCCAACAGGTATGTCTCTTAACCCTACATCTATTACTTATTTTTATTATTTGCTATCCCTTAGAAGGCTTCGCCCCTTGACAAACTTGCAAGGGGCTAAGCCGAAATATGATACTAACTACCCTTTTAAGCGATGTCAAGCAGATCAAATAAACACTGAAGCAAACAAGTGAAGATCTGATTATGCCATTCAGTGCTACAACAAAGAAGAAAAGCAGCTACAACATCAGAAAAGCTAAGCCTACTACAGAAATCAGTGCTGTCGCTACCCTCCAGGAGAATGACCACGTGGAGGAGGCATGGTAGCCGTGTTCGCCAAAGCTGCTGCGGCCGCCTCATTGCGGAGACGCTCTGAAGAAGTGGCCAGGAACGCAGAAGCACCATGCTCATGTCTCTGACTCTGGCCACTCTGACCCTGCTGGCTCCGCCCGTGGTGACCCCGACAACGAGCGGCGCCGCCACTCCGGTGCGTACCACTCCGATGGGAGCTGCTCTGATGGGTGAAACTCTGGCTCGGCTGTGGAGGGATGCCCTGGCGGTAAACCTACAATGTTGCCTCTGCTGCCGACAAACGAACCTATGCCTGCAGGTGCATCTGCTCCAGAGATAGCATGGCCTGGCTATGCTGGCGCTCCATCTCGCGCATGGCTCTCTCGTGCTGAAGGTGGAGATCCGAGACGATCATCTGGGAACGAAGATCGGTTGGGGCAGACCGCAATGTCTCCACCTCAGACTCCAAGGACTGGATACGGGAGGACAAGCTACTCTGAAGCTCGGCAACCTGGAAGAAGAGGAAGTATATGAACCAAGAAAAATCAACAACCAGAATAGACAACAATGAAAGATACCTCTGCCTCCTTGGTCGTCAGCACCTCTCTCGCCTCACTAAGACGCTGGCGGAGCTCAGCCACCTCCTCCCTCGACAGAGAAGGAGGTGAACCCTCAGCATGAGCCTTCCGCTGTGAATAGAAGAAAAACACATCAGAGCAAGGCAATCACATGTTGAGGATACAAATGAAGGTCAAAGGCAGTGTCTACCTCAGTCTCCAGCATGCTGCGAAGAGTGGCCACCTCCTGCCGAAGGTCAACAATCTCCAGCTGTTGGCGTAACAGTAGAGCTCGAGCCTCCTGAAATGACAAGAAGGTCAGAAGAGAACAACAACACAGAATTAAAGGAAAGTGAGAAGCATTTACCTGATCCTATGGAATGAACAAGTGGCGGTACGCCTCCGCGTATCGACGAAGGTAGTCTCGGCTATCCTCTGCCTAGCCAATAACTACCTCGCCGCCTTCATACCACAAAGTGATCGAGGCGTGGTGCCTCTCCACCTAGTCCACGGGGAGGAGAAGGCGCCTGGGACGAGCACCAACTAGGGGAAGAGGAGGAGGATGCTCCAACCAGTCCTGCTCCAGACCGAGGGCACGTGCCGAGAACCGAAGCCACAGTGGTGCCAGCTCATTGACGCACAGAAGATGAAGATCGCGGCCGAAGACACGACCAGTGTGGGCAATCCAGGGCTGGAGATGGTCATCGGTCATGAGATATGGCCTCCAACACACCTGTGGGAAGCAAAATCATGATTATTATTTCAACAGGAGAATATTGATACACAAATTAAACACATACCTCAGTGTGTGGGAAGCGGAGAATCTGTACACGAATCGAAGCCAACTGGCTGCGATGGTCACCAGTAGGGTGGATAGGCTCCCAACGAGCCATCAGGGAGAGGAGGTCGGGGTAAGACTGCTGTGCCCGACCCAGGGGGAAGTAAAGGTAGCTCCAGACCTGTAGAAGGCACAACTCGTCAGAGTAAAGCAGAGCAATGCAAGTGTACAAGAAAAGAAAGCTGCTAAAAGTCACCTGAAGAAAAGGAGAGAAGTCGGCAACCGAAACAGAACCCGCCTCAGGCTGGAGGCCACAGAACAAATGGGCGAGCATCGCTGCCCCCCACGCGTACGTGCCAACCTGCTCCATATCAGCAAGCAAAGGGAGGAACCGCAGATGGATGCGGTCCGTCTTCTAGCTCAATAGAAGGCGCCCGAAGAAGAAGAGGAGGAAGCGGCGCAGGTCTACGTCCGCCTCCAAGGAGCCAGGTAATCCGGTAAATGCCGCTGCAGCCTGGCCGACCATGCGACAGAAAAAGCTGTCCTGGCTCTTGCCACGGACACGCTCGGCATCCACCAAGCCTACCATCTCACCAGCCTCTAGTCTGGCGATGGTGCGTAGGCCATCCTCCGGGTCGAACTCGGGCTCATATGCGAAGAGGGCCCGAAACTCCCGCGAATAGTCGGAAGACGTGGCACACACCACCGGCCTACCATAAACACGAAGACCGGTGATGTGTGCAACATCCTCTAAGGAGGGCACCATGTGCCCCCATGGGAACAAAAACACGAAGGAGTATGGGTCCCAGGACTCACGGAGGACCTGCACCAGTGGTAGGTCCTCCCAAAAAGGAGTCACCCGGAGGATGGGCCCAAACCCCACCTCCTCTAACCGAACCTGCTGGAAGTCCGGTAGGCCTAGGTAGGCAGCATGCACCAGGTCCCACGAGATCCGGGATTTTATCCGGGCCTGCAATAGAATCATTTCATTAGTTCACTCAATTTTTATTGTCAAAATGCAAAGGAGCTAATCATTAAGTGCAGGAAAAGAAAATGTACCTCTCGGACTGCCGGAAGCTCGGGCTCCTCGGAATCGGAGTTGTGGCGGCGAACACGTCTCGGCATCTGTGCCAAAAGGGAAGTTGATATCAAACATTGTTACATACATTTTTATTTATTTCATTCAAAAAACATAAAAAAATAAAAAAAATCAGCCGAACGTGCCCTCCCCTCCTTTGGAGAGGGAGGGCACGCTCAGCGCGCCCTCCATTTGAGGGCGCGCTGAGCGCGCCCTCATGTTTGGGGCGCGCTCTGCGCGCCCCTTCTCGGTGAGGAGAGAGAGGGCGCGCAGACCACGCCCTCCTCTTGGGGGCGCGGACTGCACGTCCCCGAACCGGGGGCGCGCTCAGCGCGCCCCCGGTCTGATGGCGTGGTCAACATTTTGCGTTGGTCGCACCCTCTCAACTGATCGATCCTTACTTTTGAGATAACTTCGTCAAATCAACTCGGAATTGCGTGAAACTTGAACCAAATCGAAGAGCATAACCCGATCTACATTTTTTGTGACAGGGGCACTAACCTTTGACGACGTTTAGGACTCCGGATCTGAGATGGAACTCTGGAGCTTCTGGCGCGAGGAGAGATGGTGTACAGGTGGAAATGAGATATTCTTACCCCCAGGGGGTATTTATAGAGAGTAAAAAATGTGAAAATGGGAGAAATTTGAAAATATCACCCAAGGTTCACAAAATCGAGCTGATTGCAACACCACTGAAAGAATTCCGATCTGATGCACGGTTTGCTCAAAATAATTTTGTGATGAAAAATTCTCTTTAAATTCTCACCAAAAATCCCTCTTTTCACATAACTTTGAATGTCTCAATTCCTAAATTAGCTAGACATATTCATGTTTTTTTTATCATCACTAGCTAACATTTTTCAGGGGTCAGGAGAAAATTCTATACATTTATTAGTCAGAAATGGCTGAAAATGTATTTTTCAGGAGCAAAATTGATAAAAATGGCGAAAATTTCAGAAAGCGCCAAGCTGTTCAGAAAATCGAGCCAATCAAGGAGTCACCGAAAGAAAATTCATCAGACTCACGGTTTGCTCTAAAAAATTACCTAAAGAAAAAAGGCATGTTTAAACCTTTCAAAAATATCTTGTTTCATGTTAAAAAATATTCAAGGTGTTGAAAAATAACAAGGCATATTCATTATAATTGTCAACATCTGTCTTGCATTTTTCCGAAACAAGGTAAATTTCTTTTGAATTTTCACTCAAACTTGCTATAAATAATTCATTGTTTATTCAAAATAAAAACAACATGGCTGACAAGTTAAAGCAGGAAAAGAAGACTCTCAGGCAAGTAGAAGCTTTAACGCAGAGATGTAGCGGCGCTTCCGGTCAGGGTCCTCCTCAATCAGGAAGCGTCGGCGGCACACCCGACTCGTCTCCCACAAGGCAATGACTGAGATTGCCTCCTCCTCGTCATCCGCGGAGCCAAGCTGCCACCCTTGATAGGTGGCAGGTGGGACAGCTTGGGAAACTCGTACAGAGGCAAGCCGATCTGGGAGAGGCAACGGTGAGCGTTTTACAACACAAAGGCCGAACCTGTAACCAGGCGGAGATCAACGCCGGGCACAAAGCACACCTGGAAGTCCTTCTGCATCAAGGAAACAGAAGAGTGCAAGAAGCTAGAACAGTTCATGGAGGCAAAGTGAGCACGCCAGTCCGGCCTCTTCTTCACTGATGCACATCTATTGGCGACTCTCTCGCCGAAGCCAAGCGCATCGGCATATGGGAACAAGGGGCTACGGTGGAAGAGCTGCGACCTAGTGGCCACCTCACCGGCTGGATCGAACTTAAAGTGAAGATTGGCCCAGCAAGCCAGTAGAAGCGCACTGCCGAAGGGAGGACGGCCCACGCAAGCTGCGGACAGTCCGTAATACAAGTAGCCCAAAACTGAAGGCCCCAACCGCGCACCGCTCCAGATGCCGCAGATGCACGAGAGTTGATCAACCTCCAGGAAACCATCCTCCGCAGGAAACAAGAACACCACGGCAAGGCAAGCCGCGAAACCCTTTGCACCGTGCAGAATCCGGTCCTCGTCCAGACCAGGAGCCGTCAGAAGAGAGATTGTCCAAGCCGCCAACTTGGGAACACTAATTCGCTTGCCGGCCAACAAGGTGCTGATCTGCCGAGCCTCGACAAAATCCTGCAAGAATTCCAAGCAAGAGAGGAGTCCTGAAGGGATGAACATACCTTTAGTTTCTCCCTTCTTAGTCCGAGGGAGGCCGAGAAGGAGCTCTGCCTCTTCAAGAAAAACTGTACACTCAAAGCTGCCGAACACGAACGTGTGAGTGTCGGGGTGCCACAACTCAACAAGAGCTCCCATCAAACCGAAGTCAAGGGAGCAGCCTGAATATTGCTTGGCATGGATCAAGAGCCCGGTTAAGCCCCAATCTCGAAGAATCGCTCTTACCGACAAGCCGAGGACGTCAAGCAAGCCCGAAAGCAAGGAAGGAGAGCAATACTGGCGAGGCCCAGGGAAGTTTGGGTAATCCTACACCCAAACAAGAGGTAAGAGAAATTTTTTTAAGAAAAATAAAAAGAGAGTGGTTGAAAGCTAAAATTGGCAGCGAACTTACCAAGTCGGCGCCAATTCTGGCCTTCATATGACCCGGGACGCTTGAAATACCTCGAACCGAGCCAACACGCTGCTTTTTCAAAGGAGGAGCCATCCTGGGTCTTGGTAGGACGATTTGGTCATCCTAAGAGGTGTTTATATAGGGGAAATCGGTCCCGATTTGAACCGGATTCGGATCCGGTCAAAACAGGAAACTGGGATCGAACGCGCCCCCAAAGTGGGGGCGCGCAGGCCGCACCCCCTAACCCATGGCACTCAGGCCGCGCCCCCAAAGTGGGGGCGCACAGGCCGCACCCATGGTTCGGGGGCGCGTTCGGTGAAATTCTTCCAAAATTCCTCAAAAATTCAGAAGAAATCAGAAAAATTCAGGAAAAATCAGAAAAAAATTCAAGAAAAATTGCTAAATTAAATTTATTTATGTTTGGCCTTTATTAAAGTCGAGTGGACATTATTGTCCATTCTAAACTAACATTTTGATGAAAGACAGGAATTGCTCGCGGAAACAGAAGAATAGACATGGGAAACCCCCATAACTTGCCGACTAGCATATATGTCGCTAGTCGTGTATTATTATCTTATGCATTATTTGTTGAAGACCTTGAGTATGGAGAAGACTTGACCCGAGATCCCCTTCATCAAAATCTACGATGGTCGGGTCATCTCTAATGCTCACGGATAAGCCGAAGTTGTACTATGAGGGACGATGGTTCCCAAATGGGTATCTTGACCTCATAGACAATCGATATCTTCAACTATTTGTTATACAAGTGTTGTTTTGTTTTATTGAGCCCAGCATGCATCATGTAGTGTTAATTGCATTACATTTTGTTTTATCATTGAATACATCATTTCCTAAAGCTTCACCTTCTCACTCTCTCGATCATTCTAAATCCCACCGTGTTTTCTAATCTCCATCGTGTTCTCTAATCCCAACATGATCTCTAGTCCCACCAACCTCTCTAATATCCCACCATGTCTATTAATCCCACCGTGTTCGGTAACCACTGTGTCCTCAAATCTTTCATTTCTTTTCACCACTGTGGCCATTGCAACTTCTTTGCTATTCATCCCACCATGGCAGCCAATTCATCCCGCCAAGGGCCTTCTATTTGGTCAGAACTTGCACCGTCAATATCTTCACGGTCTATACTTGAACATTTGCCTTTCAGAATCTGAGATCATTCCATTCCGAATTGAATCTTGTCTCTTGAAAGACTTAAATGAATCTGAGAGCCTGAATTTGCTCGATTGGTATTCTTTTACTTTTTCAAAACAAATTTCTTTAAACTTTAGCCCATCACAGTACAGGAACACCGCAAAGATCGGGTTACCAACTGATGATGAACCTACGAACCCATGTTTCGGGGACTCCCCACCGCGTTGGGAGTTGGCTATCCTTCTCTCGTGCCAATGGCACATCTTTTACCAATCGAACATAGGAAGACTTGATGAAACATGGCGGTTAACCAGGAGACTTGAGGAGATTCGTCTTGCCGAATCTGGTCGTTAAGCGTGTTTATATCTACACCTTGATGCCACCTTTTCAGTCCATCACCATTTCACTCCACTACATTCCACTACGATCCATCTCGTTTCACTACGCTTTCTCTTCGTTTCACTCCGCTCCACTACATGCCATTCCCTTGCAAAGCCGACATCAAGGCAAGGCAAGCTGTAGACACACCAGATTGGCTTGATTCGGAGCCCTAGACTCTTATTCCATAGGCGATATCTTTTATTTGACCATTATCTGATCCAGATTATCTTGTGGAAATGAGCTAAGGACATTGGTGGAGCCTCTTGTAAGTTGAGAATGGACCAATGATTTCCGGAATATTGCCGTAACCTTCAAGCGAGAGCCGCACGTGAACTGTAAAAACACGATGCCTGCTCGATGGCCAACCTTGAATGGTCCATAATTGAAGGTCTCGGGAGTCTCGCATGTGTTCCGTAACATTCAGGGTTTCCGAGAAGTCATTTCGGTAGGCGTCGGTCAATGATGGCATTCGTTATGGCTTTTTCGATCTGTGCTGACACGACTATCCCGGACCATGTATTATGCTTTTCCGGTCATCACTGGGTTTTTTCGGGTCATCTGGGTCGATTCTAGCTGAATATTTTCATCAACCGGGGCCATACATCCGGTTCGGTCAATTTTAGGGTTTCGCGGCTTTTACGGCTTTCGATTCACGTTTACCGGGTTAATCTCAGATTTTTCGATGACTTCGGATTGTCCGATCATACCGGACTTGTTCGGTCATCATTTTAAGTCATCCCGAGTTGACCCGAGATTTCTCTATCGGAACCGTGCTCTTTCGGATCTTCGCCCCGGGTTTCGGCTTTCCGCGAGAGGGTAAACCGGTAGAAAGCCCCGTGCGAACATATCGGGAGTCATGCCGGCTGGTTTACCGACTTGAGGAGGTGAGGTTGAAGGCTCTCTTTCCAACGTGACAAATGGGAGCCGAATCGGACATCCCGTTTGCAAGATACGGCCCGCGGAACACGCGCGCAGGAGAGAGAGTGTACCGTGCCCCCGATCCCTTTGAAAGTGGAGGGCGTGCCCTGCGCGCCCTCAACCCGGGGGCGCGCCCTGCGCACCCCCGGTTCCTTTGAAAGGCGGGGGCGCGGTCAGTTTCTTTGAATCACAAATTACCCCGATTAGCACCTTCTAAACCGGATTTTTGGAAGGTTTCCGCGGAGGATTTTTGATTATTTGTACCGCTCCCCCGGTTCGGGGGCGCATTACGTAGGTCAAGTCCATTTTTAGCAATTTCCAAAAGTTTCGGTCGATTTTTAGCAGTGAGACGCGTAACGCGCCCCCGCTTCCTTTGAAACAGGGGGGCGCGCAGACCGCGCCCCCGAACTGGGGGCACGCCCTGCGCGCCCTCGTCCTCTTTGAAACACGGGGGTGCGGTAGGTCCAGTTTCTAAATTTTGCACCGGCTTCCTTCCCCTATAAATTGAGGGCTATTCTCAACGACCCGAGGTGAACCCCCGGTGCCTAGCTCATCCAGAGGTCATCCAAGCTCTTCTCCAAAGCCGTCCCGACGTCCAAAGGCAATCCGAAGTCAAGAAATCGATCCCGAGGTGAAGGAGAAGGCTCGATCCGGGTGTTCTTCATCAACCATCTTCATCGACTTCTGAAGAAAATCTGGGGCTTCTGCTGCAAAAATATTCAACATACAAATTATTCCTCACTTCGTCCTCTTTCATCTCCAACTGACGACACTCAATTCCGACTTTCTGTTTGTTCCTGGCAATTGCCACACTGAGGGCACGCATCGAGGTTCTGTTTTCTATATCCGCCCACTTTCAGAATTTTTACTGACTTATACAGGTGTATTTAGGAGAAGTCATCAACATAGTAACTCTTCCACTCTGAGTCCTCCGTCTACTCCATCAAACAGAACTTGATTATGACATAAGGGTCGTTCGTAGCATCCTCTACACCGAAGTCGCGCCAGAAGGGTGCAAAGCTACCCGAACCGGCCTTTTCTCAACCAACATGGCTTCAACTCAAGCCAATCCATTCCATAAGATTTCTCAAATAATTTAACTCAGTTCATTTAATGTTTTAAAGCATATTTCAGTTTATTTGCATCATTTTTACATAATCAAAAAATACAAAAAAAAGGGTTAAGGCTCACCCCAATCCGGTGAGTTCGATTCCGATTGCTTCTTTCTCATCTTCTCTCTACAGTTACTACACTTCCCATAGTTCTAATAAATCTCTTCACTTGGTTTATTGTTCTAGTTGCAAAGGTCTATCAAGCTAGCATCGGTTGGAGACTCTTCTTCATCGGCCGGCCGAAGAAGAAGAAGGTTGAACCCATATCCCGATCTCCCACACTAAGGTACACGGTCAAATCAACTCAATCTTGCTTTTATTTCATAAAGAGGAGCCCGCGGCTCCTGGCGACCACATTTTTCATGCTTTAATTTCATCTCCTCCTCACTCTCCTCCCACATGACCCGAACCATCTCCGGTGCTCGAGCGACGCCGTGAGATGAAAGTTCGGGGATCAATGTGAGTGTGGGACCGAGGTGAGGACATTTTTTATCACTTTCCTAGTGTCTTACAATTCACTCCCTCTTTTTCCCCAATTCCATCTTTCACCTTCTTATCTTCGAGGTGCCGATCCGGAACCCGCTTTCTCGGAGTCGACAATGCTCGGGCCAGTCTGCATTTGAATGCCGAGAAGATGATCTCTAAGGAGGATATTCTTTGCAAAGTCACAGAATCTGGTCGAGAAGAATGGTAGAAAAATTGAGGATGTTATTTCAGTGGGGGAGCAAGTAAAGATGCCTATCGGGGAAAACACTACACCTTTCTCGCAGGAATGTTTTGATTACGCACCGTCCTTCTACCATGTATGAGCATTATTACAATGCCCGATACTTGCAAAGCCCACTTAAAAGATGTCATAATGATAAAATCCTTTTGATCCCAAAACCTAGAAACATCTAGGAAAGCTACCTCTACACAAGTCACCTATATCCAAGGGAGTAGTAAATAAATTTGAAGTTGTAAATATTAGTAGAGAACCAAAGAGGAACTGGTCAAATCAAAGTATAAGAACCTACCTACAAAATTCTTCTTACCACCCCCCTCAACAAGTAGGTTAGGCAATGACAATCAAGCAACAACCCTCAATCATTTTAGTGCAACTCCAAAGAACCTCTGTCAACCTACCTACAATTTGGCATTGCCGCCACCCAATCTAAGCACCACGAAGGAGAGGTCCTAGGGAGAAAGAATTGGCCGACAACTCCCTTACTCCTTGACCGACATCTCAATGTACTTATGACAAAGAAACAAATTGAATCTGCCTAAAGGAAAGAGAGGTTTGGCCGCACAAAGAAATGCAGATATGGCATCCTGACATTTGTGTGTTTTTACCACCTCTAGATTCCGGGCACACCGTGGAAGTGTGTTTCTAATTCAAAGATTACATCCACAATCTCAACAACCAAGGCAACATTGATTTAACTCTAGAAAAGGAATGCATGACAAGGCAATGAAGGCTGTAGGCCTAGCAGTTAAATGGGCCGTCCACCTGCCCAACCTCTAACAACGACCTCGGGTTTGGGGATTGTTCAAAATCCGCTTCCATTGCACGCTCCAGCTCCTCCGAGATCGACACCAAGACAACCAAAACCCAGTGGAATTGGCCCAGTACACTCCATTGCCTTGCAGCTTTTCACCGTGCTCAAGGTTGGAAGGGCCTAGAAAACCATGATGCAACCATGCCACAACCTGATTAGACCTCCTACTGTGAATCACATTAGGGATAGATAATCCATACATACCAAGCCTCATCTACAACCACCACCAAGCTAAATATTCCAACCGTTGGCTACTACTACTTCTTGCTAACTCATCATTAGGGCCAGCCCCCATGTTAACTAGCACACTCCTCCCTCAACCACCGCGCATCTCCCCTGGCCCCCGCTTCATCCAAATGCCCACCACAATCACCACCAAGTCCGGGAGCCCCAACCTATGAACCCTATTACACCAAAACCCCAACCTATCATACCACCAACCCCACAACCTACCACTACATTACCAATGCCTTCATCAACCACCCGCACCCGAGCCCTTTCTTAATCAGGACATTACCACTACCATCACTACCACCCTCCAAATCCTAGCATCTCTACTACTCTAACCCAGTTCTCATCCCGCATCCACCAATCCCATTGCCCAGCTCATACTTCTGCACCCAAACCCAATTCGCTCCACTACATCACACACACTAGTTGGACTCATCACCTCTACTCCAACCGTCAAATAGCACTAGTGCTTTTGAAGTGGGAGGATGTTCCAACAGCCCTTCTTCTCAAGTCGTAACTCAACCATGCATGATCTAGCAGAGAAAGAACAAGTGGAAGAACCTTTATTAGGCATGGGCCTATAATGGTTAGAGAAGTTATCTTGGATAAGACACCAACCCATATATCAATACTTGAGCACTCTGGGAAAGATCAAAGGTGCACCAAGAAATTGGTATAGTAGTATCTCGTAAGTAGTGGTCATGGCAGGAATGAAGCAGATCTCCCGCCCGAGAAGATTACTACGTTGTTAGCCCCCTTAGAAGTGAAAACCTCGACATTCACTTTCTCTCAGGAAGAATGAAGAGTATCAGAGAGCAGTTAGGAGATATGCCTGGTACGTGGCTATTGTCATTTGTAATGCTGAAGTGAAAATCTATGTTCAGTTGGACATGCCTCAGAGCTTCCATTATCTTAGAGTGCCACTCGTAAACTTTGCACAGTGCGACATTTCGAATAAGAGATCAAACTATCAATGTGCCATGGTGTTGGCCTATGACAATTCCAAGAAGTAGTTTGCATGCGGGGTGGTTACTCTGGGGAGGTAAGAATAACTAACCAAGGCTACGTATTGGGCTGGCTAACCGATTTTCATATCCCGGAACTAGATCCAACTTTTTAGGCTATACTTGGGAGTCCATACTTGGAAGTAATAGAGCCGTGGCTTCAACAAACCATCAGTGCAAGGTAAAATTTTCCTTTAAAGGACAAGTTGCTGAAAGTGACTATGTTACGCTCTCGCAATGGACAAGTTGAATGGATGCTTCTTCATGCTTAGGACTATCAATACAACCCTGTAAATCTCAGTGGGATGGGCTAAGTTGTTTAAGTTGGATTACATGATCAACTGTCATTTATGTCAGAAACTATGGGATGATTGATGATGATAAAGTTGTGCAATTAGCCTAGGAAATGACTTGGGTATGATCTTCAATGCATCACTACACCCAATCAACTGTGAAAAGGCTACATCAATAAGGGTTGTAGATATGAAGAATATTTCATCTTCATGAGGGTCATCTAGGGCCATGAGATGCCATGGGACTCCACACATATTTAACAAAAGGGAGACCATGATGATTGTAAACACGCCCAAATTCGCCTTGATTCAGAGCATAAAACTCACGTTTTATAGTGGCACAAGCATGATCAGACCTTATAATGATGCTGGGTCTTTAAAAAGTTGATTTAGAGCTTCACTAGAATCTAAATCGGACACTTCGATGTTTTCTCAGGTGCCGTAATTTCCGAGCGAAAAGCCACACGTAAATCATGTAAACACGGAAATTATTGAATGACCAAATGCCTAATGATCATGCATTGAAGGTTATGGGTCATATTCAGAATTCCTGACAAGCTTTAATGTATACCGTGCCTCTTTTCTGTTTGCTGCTCAGATTCATTTTTTAACCCGTTTACCTAGATTTTCTGTTTGCACGCTCCTCTAACTTCCGGACAAATTTCTGGAAGTTTATAAGGGTGTGGATGTGTCTGATCCGATGCTATAGAAATCTTCTTTGGCCTGTTATCTTTCCAACGCAACAAACGGCGTCGAATTCCGAGTTCGGGAGTGTTCGCAATGGCTTCCAGAAGTAGCGCACGCGGTGTACTAAACTAGTCCCACGCGTCCAGCCCTCGGTCACGTACGCCCGGGACCCAGCAGGCACACGTGCCCATGCGCCCTACCAAAGGAGGCACGTGACCTTGTGCCCTTCACTGAGGGCACATGCGCCCTACCCTCGAGGCACGAGGGACCCGGGCTTTTCACCCGGACTCTGTCATCGAATCGCCGATCGGCTAAGGCCTCTTTTTCTCGGGATTTGTGCCCATGCGCCCTCATTGGGGCACATGCGCCCTCAGTTAGGCGCATGCGCCTAAAGCACCGTGGTGCATGCGCTCAGGTGGGGCGCAAGGCCCCTATTTTTTAGCCTTGATAATTTTCGCCGTCTCGTTCTCCTATAAATTAACTTCCTCATTCCGGTCATTCCAAAGGCATGAGCACGACCCCCGCGAGTATCTCAAGACGTCTAAACTGCCTCCTGAATTGATTTTGTGATTTTTAGGAAAAGAGAATTTTGAGTTTTTAGAGAGAGAAAAAGCTCGGTTCAAGAGAGAGGAAGGATGTCTCAGTAGGCGATCAGCCAGGTTTTTCTTCTTCGGCCCTCTATGTGTATGGACTGTCTTATGCCTCTAAGCTTCCTTCATAAAAGTTATTCCTCTCCCAAGTCTTCTTCAGTTTTGAAATTGACATAACTGGATTCCTGAGGTCGGGGACTGGTCGTGACAGTTTGTTTTGTAAGCAAAGTCGCGCCTGGTGATCCTGGACTGCTGCTCTGCTTTTTCGACAACCCGCATTTGGCTATATCTTTCTCTCATTCAACTCAGAATCTTGTTATTCTTTTCCCTATATCTTTTTAGTGATTTTATTTCCTCCTATAATTTTTTTATGATTTTTTTTCATTACTTTTATTCTGTTATCCTTGAAAATAAAAAAAGGTGTTGGGAGATAACCCTAATCCGGTCGGCTTCTAGTCAATCTGTGTGTTTGATGTTATTCTATTTACATATAGCATCCACTTTGTCTAGTTATAATTATTCATTTCACTTCTGTTTGTTTGTCTAGTTTTACAGCAATATCATGTTCCGTTATCGCAGTTGAGGACTCTTCTTCATCGGCCGGCCGAAGAAGTGAGAAGCTTTAACTCACATATCTTTCACGCTAAGGTACACACGGGTCATTTTAATTTATAAATCATGGAACCCGCTGTTCCTCGGCGACCACATGCCCGAATTTATTTCTTCTCACCCTCCTCCCACATGACCCGAACCGTCTCTTTGTAGTATCTTAGCCACTTTTCAAGGGATGAAAGTTTTGGGGGATCGTAATGTGAGTGTGGGACCGAGGCGAGAGAGTTGCTTTCCAGGCGTTTTGTTCCTTTCTTTTTCTCTATCCCTCTTGAGGTGACGATATGGATTCATGGACTTCCCTTGAAGTGATAGTGAATCGGTCAATTTTCGTAGGTCGACAACATGTTTTGTATTTACCACGGTGGGACATGCAATGTCTTCAACCGTGGGTGCTTAGTGTTTTGTTTTGGCAACTAGTTCTTAGTTCTAGACCGGTTCCCACGTGAGCATTTCCTTCTTCTCCACCTCTCTTAAACTTCATGCCATCTCAAAATTTCTGATTTTACACTCTGCATCCTTCATCACTGGATCTCTAAGTGCCAAGTATGCCATTTAATTTCCGTCATTTTATTTAAAACCGGTTCCCACGTGAACCACCCTTTTCTTTTCTAAACCGTGTTCCCCGCTGCGTGAACCAATCTCTTCTTTTTTACTTTTCTCGTTCCCACGTGAACCAAACCATTTTCCCTCAGATCTATCCCCACTTGGATCAGATCTTTATCTGACTCTTTATCATTCGACGTGCACCTCTTTTGACTCATCTTTATTCAGTTCCGGTTCACACTTTTGCTGAAACTACCCTTTTTACTCCAAACCGGCTCCCACGTGAACCACCTTTACTTTTTACCCCATTTCACATCGGTCCCCACGTGGACCACCCTTTTGCTTGGCTATCAGATTACAACCCTCTTCTTTCCATCACCTTTTCACTATCTCCATTTGGCTCACATATACGAAACAAGTCTAGATTCTAGTTTCTAGTTGCTTGTCTAGTTTCTTTAATTGCTTATCTTGTGTCATTGCTTGCTTATTTAAGCTGGTGTTTTGCTCATTACGCAGAGCTATTACTTGATTATATCTCCTCTGCTCCTTCTCTCTACCTCCTTCTTTTGTACTTTTTTTTGAGGCGGGGAGCTCACTCTTCCCATTTACCCCTCCAATCTAAAACACCCTCTTGGTGGATTCCTCGACCTCTCTTCTCGGGATATTCCTTCCTAGTTGACTCTGGTTGGCTTTCATCGTGGCCTCCGTAATTCCCTTTTCATACGTGGAGTATTCCTCTTCACTTATCGGGTTGGTTGTACCACTCTTCTGCAACCCCATATCCTATGTTACCTACACGTGGTGAGATTGTGTGAAACCTAGGAATCATTTGATATTTGGAGTTAGGATCCTAAACTCCATTTTGTTGAGAGAACAATTCTTAACAAAATTCATAAACCTAAGGTTTAATCAAAATCATCGCGTAATCTTTCTTTCAAGTCTTTGCATCACTTGCTTGTCAAACGAAAATTTAAAACCTTCTAACTTTTTGCAAAATACTAAAAAAAAAAAACCAAAAAAGTTCTTTGTTTACTTTGTCACCTTTGTTTTGTTTGTTTTCCTTTAAGTTCAATGCAATTACAGGTCTGGAGGACACGTTGAAATTAGAGTAACAAGTCAAATATCGAGAACATGAGATGGGTCACTGCACCCAAACTGGCCGTCAGATGGTCGTGTTAATCCATTATTTGAGTCACAATCGCAAGAGGTCCCTCAACCATCTGCTCCTCGTGATGTTGAACAACTCTTTAGGGAGTTATCTCTCTATACCGACCAAAAAACCTTACGCCCACATACAATCCACGGTAAATGGCAAAATGGCTTCGCATCAAGCCGATGTTAACCAAGTTGCCTTATCTCCTCGTCCTCTAGTTCCAACCACTACTTATTCAATCGTCCTTGGTTCAACCTCTCCGTTGTTCAACGTATTCGTGATTCAAACCTATCACTAGCACAAACTAATCTCGTAGTTCAACTTGTTATAGTTCAACCATCTATGAACAACTCATCATTTGTTCAGCCATCTTATTTTGGACCATGTTGCTCCCCCGACCCATCAAGTCATGTGGACAATCTTTCGCGCAAATTTGCCAAGTCATGCTTCTCAATTTCAGAATCCATGTCTCTAACCTTTTCACATATCCCTCACTCAAGAAACCAAGAACTCCGGCTCACCAGGGCAATCATGGATCAACTCACCTGCATGAAACGAACGTTATAGAAGAGGCCAGCTAAGATGTCGCCTAGACTCCAAGTCAGCTTCCCGAGATTTCCATTCTTTCTCTCGCTGGCCCTACACTTGCCACCTTCTCGAGCTGTCAGCGGATCGCCTGGTACAATGGTACCGGCAACCCTTTTCTCCACCTTAAAGATTTTATTTACGAATCCTCATTCCGGAAAGATGATCGTAGGGTTCTCGTCTTCTTGTTCCGCCGATCACTAGAAGGGTCCGCATTGGAATGGTCTTTACTCACTCGACTCTTCTTTGAGGCGTAGGAGACTTCCAATATTGTCAAAACCAAATTCTTGGCAGAGAGACTAGAGACCGGCGGGCACCCTAAAGATGCTCCATTACGTATTTGATTGGTTGAGAAGATGAAGCCCCAAGAGGACTTTCACAAAGTTTGCTAATCGCTCTGAGGGAACATGGCAGTGTGAGAAACCGATGTGATGATGATTTCCCCGAAGGTTCAGGCTGAAGATGCTTATTGGCAATACTACACCTACCTTTCGAGGAATGTCTCGACTATGCACCGTCCTACCACAATGAATGAACTATACGACAAAGCTGCCCGATACTTTCAAGCCCACTTCAATGATGCCACAATGATAAAATCCATTTGATCCCAAACTCTAGAAACCTTTAGGAAAACCCCCTCTACACCAGCTTGGGCCTACAACCGAAGGAGTGGTCAACAGTCGAAGCTTGCAAACACCGTGGGGAATCAGGGGAGGGGAACCGTCAAAACGCCAGCTCAGTAAACCCACCACGTAACCCTTCCTATTACTCCCCTCACAACAAGTTAAGCCACCACAACCTACGACAACCACAACAACCCCCACCCAAGTAGCACAACCCCAACAACCTCACAACCTCGCCTACCATAGGGGCACCGCCACCTACCCAATCAAGCCACCACGATGGGGAGGCCCCAGTATATAACTACCACAACTCCCTTACTCCTTGACAGACATCTTCAATGTACTCATGGCAGAAAAATAGTTGAATTGCTATCTAAGGAAAGAGAGGTCAGCTCAACAAATGTAGATATGTCCCGATATCGTGCTTACTAATCGATGTCCTCGGTCACATCGTAGAAGTGTGCTTTCAATTCAAGGATTATATCCATTCAATCCTCGAATGGGAAGGGCAACATTGATTATCCAAAATGGGGAATGCATACAAGCCATGAAGGTGCCAGTGCAAGAAAGAGAGCGGCAACGTCCACTGCATTTTCAACCTTAATAAATAACTCCGGCTTGGGGATTGTCCAATCCGCTCCCATTACATGCTCCCGCTTCCAAAGCACCGGCACTAAAGCATATCCAAACCCAGGGTGAATTGGGTCTAGTACACTCTATCGTCCAGGGAGATGCTGCCGTGCTCTGTGTTGGTACCAGGAAAACCAAAAATGCAGCCTCCAAGGCTCACAACCCAAGCCTAGGTCTCCTCAGGGAACCCTCCTAGACAACATCAGTGCACTGCCACTCCCACAACTACCACAAAGCTTCCACAACTCAACCATCTGGCTTGCTACTTCTTCTCTCCGACTCATCATTAGACCAGCCCCTTTCTTAACTACACCTCCTTCAACCATTGCTACACACCGGCCCTTGCTTTCATCTCGACCACCACAATCACCACAAAACATGAACTCCTTGCTAGCCCACGAGCTCTACCACTCCAAAACCCTAACCTATCATACCACCACAACACCACAACCAATCCCACAACCTACACCTTCATTAAACTCATCAACCACGAGACACACGGCCTCTTCTTATTGGGGCTACCAAAGCATCACCATCATTACCACCTCCAAATCCTACCCTCTACCAACGAACCCAATCATCTTAGAACCACTAACTCTATTGCCTTCCATACTCTGTAGACATTCTACATAATCTACCCTGCTCCGCCCACAACCTACCCTGCTTAACCCGTCAATTCTACCCGACCGACAAATAGCTCCCGGTGCTTCGGAGCTGGAAGGATGTCTTAAATGCCGGCTCTTTCCCCAAGTTTTGAACTCTAACCGCAGGAGCCATGGAGGAGGAAACAAGTGGAAGAACCATTGCTGTGCACAGCTGCGTATGATCTCGTTAAAACAGCTTTTGAGCAGCACACCAGCTCCGTATTTCGCATACTGAAGCTGATTGCAAGATCAAAGGTGCACCAGGAGATTCTACAATAAAGATTTTCAAGGTGCAGTTAATGTCATGGCAGTGAAGATCTCCCACCGAAAAGATAACTACAAGAGTTAACCCCTAGAAGTGAAGCACCCAACACTCTCATTTTCTTAGGGAAGAATTAAAATAGATTCGTACTTTAGGGAGATATGAAGGCTTTGCATGTGGTCACATCATCTCGTGAATGTCAAGTAAAATCATGTATGGTTGACACTCAGAGCTTCCATCAACGTTTATGCCGCTGTAAACATTGCGCTTGTGAGGTATTTCGAACAAGAAATCGAGCCATCATGTGCCATGGTGATCACTTAATGATAACTCCAAGAAGTCCGCACGTGGGGTGGTCACACTAGAAGTCAAATCTTGGACCATGTACGGCCACAACACATTTTCATGTTCTAGGAATTGGGATCCAACTTTTTGGGCTATACTTGGGAGACCATACTTGGAGGCATGAGGAGCCATGGGCTTCAATAAATCACCAAGTGCATAAAATTTCTCTATAAAGGACAGTGGGTCAAGGTAATTAGCATGCTCTTATAAGTGACTCCAGTCGAACGATGCTTCTTTGTCTCTAGGTCTGTCAATAATACAACCCCTGCATCTCAAAGTGGGAGAATTGCCAAGTCGTGATGCATGCACGATCGCCCTCTCTACCGTACACACCGGGATGGCAGATGATGATGAAATTGGGCTATCACCGGGGAAGAGGCTTGTGCAAAGGGATCTTCAAGGGACTACTCTGGGCCTAGACTGAAATCATAGTGGAACAAGGCTATGCAGCAAAAAGGGGTTGGGATATGCGAAGAGGCTTCCAGTCCTTGGGCAAGGAGGACCTTTCCAGCTAGGATATGCCGTGGGCTCCACACCTTCTTTATCAAAGGGGAGACCATGATGATGGCTGAAGATGGCAAAACTTCCATGGATATTGCTGTCAAGAGAAGAAAAGCTCCAAAAGAAGAAGAAGAAGACTCGGAAGTTATTTCATGCCATTTTCGACTCGTCTCGTTCTCAAGTGGGGAAGAGCACTGAACCACTCAAGGGCGTATCAATATTGGATCATCCTCGGCTGGTTGAGCATGCTTCACCTGGGTCAAAACCATTCCACGAGGCCCAAATACAACAATGCCATGTTTAAACCTCGTGTCGTTGTTTCTAGATCTTTTTGATAGTTTCAGGCCCACTTACCCACTTTGGGCCCACGAGCCCTCTTCAACCTTTCCACTCTTACTCGGGCCTCGTCTGCCCATTTGCTTCCTCATCAACTCTAGAATTTTAGGGGTTTTTCCCAACATGGGCTTAGATGCCCATTTATTTTTAAGACGGGGTCCACGTACCCGTTTACTTTTTTGACCTGTTTTCGGACCGATGTGTCCACTTTCTAATACGCACTGGCTAGGTCCGACGGAGTCTCTTTTTTCCCTTTTATTCTTAAGTTTTTTTCTCTATTAATTCAATCATCTTCTAGCAAGTCTTCAAGCTCATCTGTAGCTCATTCTATCTTTTTACTTGAGAATTCCAAAAAAAAAAATTGTCTTCTCTCTCGAAACTCACATTTCCATCGAGGAGACGTCTCTACTCATCCAGAGGGTGCTCCCAATCGAAATCCCTCTTTTTCGAATCATTGATCGATTTACCTTCGATCCCCCTCCGATCGTAAATACCACCTTTCCAACTTTATCTTCGTAGGTCATGTGTTAGGAAGCTGAAATAGGAAAGTCGTAGGTAAGCAAGTTCCAAATAGGTATCTCGCAACAATTGGCATACTGCGTCAGAGTGCGCAAGGCCGCCAAACTTTTTTTGATAATGCCTAACTTACCTAGATGAAATCAAATATGAGTATGAGTATAACATAGATCATACTTTCGGGAGTATACTTTGAGGTGGTATCGTAGAAGGATCCCGAATCCAGGATGTAATTGAGGATCAACTTGGCTGATGCATATGCATCTCGACTTAGAAGATTTGAAAAACCATCGCCCACAGGGAATGAACCGACCAAGGAACTGAATTTAGGAACCCTAGAAGATCCTAAGACCATCCTCATTAGTGCAAATCCTCACTCCCTCGCAAGAACAACGCTTTCGATCAGTGCTTTAGAAAAATATAAGGACACGTTCGCATGGACATATGAAGATATGTCATGATTAGATAATTCATTGCCGAACATAGATTAACCTTGAAACCCGGAACTATCCCTACTCAAACAAAAGCTCAGAGATTCCACCCCGATATTGCACTCAAAATGAAAGTAAGAGGCTCGACAAAACTACATCAGAAAGTAAAATTTACAAGTTCTGTCCTATATCCGCAATGGGTGCCTAACATAGTCCCCGTTATGGCGAAGAAGGGATGGACGAATTCGGATTTCCGTATAGACTTCGTGGACTTGAACCGAGCGTGTCCTAAGGAGCGATTTTTCTTTACCTCATATCGATGTTTTGCTTGATAACATTAAATTGATTTCGAAATGCTTTCATTCATGGATGGCTATTCTCGATACAATCGCATCTTTCGGTTAGCTTCAGAGGACCAAGAGAAGTATCCTCACCACTACACCTTGGGAAACATATTACTATGTTGTCATGCCCTTCTGCTAGCCAATGCTGGTGCTACATATCGTAGGCTATGACGGCTGGGCTCCTCACGATACATGTACACCCTCAGTGTAGAGGTGTATGGACATGATTTGGTTATCAAGTCCAAGAAAGCTTCCGTGGAAGATCATTCGAAGTGCTTAAGGAAAGTTTTGCACCTAGGCTATAGCTATGAGGTTTTAAAAATGAACCTTTGGCAAGTGCACATTTGGAGTTTCATCAGGAAAACTACTTGGGTTCATAGTAAGCAAGGAAGAGGGGCATAGAGATCGACTCCAAACAAAGCCAAGGCAATTATTGGCAGTGCCTCCTCCGAAGAATATGAAAGAGCTTCGAGGGATTGATCGGGAGGTGTCAGCAATTTGTCCGCCGGTTTATCTCACAACATTCCCAAAGGTGTAAACCTTTCTATGAGTTAAATCTCAAGGCGAAAGCAGAGTCGGGCGAGACTAAGTGCCAGGAGGCGTTTTGATGTGGTTTGAAAATATACCTCGGCAAGTCCCCCCGTACTTAGACCACCAATTCCCGACAAACTCCGTCCTCTACATTTCCCGGTTCTTGAGAACTCTCTTGGGCATAGCCCTTGCACAAGTTAATGAAGAAAGGGAAAGAACGAGCTACTTACTACTTGTCTAAGATGTTTGATACTTGTGAGCTGAAGTACACCGTGGTAGAAAAGACTTAAAATCGCCTTAGTTTCGAAGTGGTTCGAAACTCAAACACTATTTTCTTGCTCACTTGTTTCCTCTGCTCATTGCTCGTATCAATCCCACAAGTTTCGTTAGAGAAGACAATGGATCGATCGTGTTAAATAGGGCGATAAGGCAGAAGCTTCTTATCCCAATTTGGATATCACTTAAAATCCCATTAAGGCAATTAAGGGTTATACTATTGTCGAACACCTTCACCATCATCCCATACCCGCCTTCGACCTGTACCTCTGTCAGAGTTCCTGACATGACGAACTAACGTCGTCCGATCTTCCTGAATCTTTGGACATTATATTTTGACGGGGCTCCAACTCTCATGGTAGAGAGGATAGGTACTGTCCTTCTCACACCCTCGAAGGTGTCACCATTCCACTGTGCTTTTTGGCCTTAACTTTCCAAAGAACCAACAACATACCCGAGTAATTTAAGCCTTGCCGGTCGGCCGGGAGGCCGCTCATTTCCATGGTACCATCTGAATCGCAGGATGATAGGTGATAGTCAATTGATCCTACGCTGTGTCCTAATAAAGTACCGAACTTCTCATCCAAAACCTCAAAACCTACCAGGAGCTCACCACTCCGTTACATCAAGCTATTCTCTCAAACTCACCTTTGTCCATGTCCCCCAGCTCTCGGCAATATCCTCGCTAATGCCTTAGCTTCACTAGCTTCATCTCTATCTCCGTCCCGGCTAGGCAAAAGTGCGTTGAATTCATCCACATCTCGTAAGAGGACAATTCCAAAGCAATTGAGGATGGACGTTTTATGAAGGTTATGGAGAGGTTCAACAAGAGAAGGAATACTTAGAACATAAAAGAAGAAATCTCCTCGATTTGTGAAGGCTAAGAATTAGAAGGTATGTGAGAGACCTTGGTATGACGAGATTGCGAGGTATTGAAGCCAAGACGCTCACTGTCCACTCCGGATCAACCACCAAAGAAAAGAAGGCAATCATAAGAGTATCCCAGAGGTATACAATCCTAGGAGGAGTGGCTCAATAAGAGAAGCCTAAGTGGAATCTTACTCGGGGAACGGGATGAAGAAGAAGCTGCAGAAGCAGAAGCTGAAAGAAGGCCATTCTCGGAGTTTGTGGTGGTCATGTGAATGCCCAAGCCCTGCTTGGGCAAAATCATCCGACAAGGGTATTATCAGCTTGGGTCCAACTCTAGAGAAAGACTGCTTTCTCCATCTTTGTCCGGGCATTGTCGTCCAGTGTCAACCCATGCCGACAAGACTCACTCTCCCGCATCTCTCCCCTGTCCAATACCCTATGCCCCATGGCCTTTCGCCATGTGGGCTTTGGATATCATTGGCCCCCGAGTGACCTCAACTCCGAAATGTGCTAAAATCATTCATTCTCGACGCAACGAATTGATACTTCACAAAGTGGGCTGAAGCGGAAGCATTCGTGGAGATTAAAGTGTCAACAATTTGCTCCTTCATCTGCTTGCAATATCCTCGGCAAGGTCTTCGCAGATCCCCAGCCGACATCATCACCGTATAATGGGCCACAATTTCTTTCTCAAGATCCGCGTGATCTTCGCAAATGTATTACATTTCATTCGCATCATTCATCACCATACTATCCTCAAGGGAATGGTCAAGTTTTAGCTACTAATAAGACCTTAATCAAAATCATCAAGAAATTCTTGTATGTCTAGCAAGTTTGTCGATCGGCCTCAGAGTGCTTGGTAGATGCTCTCCATGGGCTTACTGCATTTCTATAAGGACTCCCACTGGACAAACCCCGTATGCTTTGGCATATGGGATGGAAGCGTGGTCCCCACGAAGTATTACTTCCGTCTCTCGCAGTACAAATCGACACAGTACATATTCCCGTTAGCGAGAGAAGAGAATATCTCCTTGGCCACTTGAACTTCCGGGATGAAAGAAGGCTAGCCGCCGCCGAGACATGCCCAGACGGTCGAATAGTACTCAAAAGGTTTTATCAAAAAGAGGGTGGCCGGCAGAAACTGGTGACTCGGTGAGAGAGAGTGGTAGTCAAACGCAGGCCTCATTAGGCTGTGTGTCCTCTGTTCCAAGTTGCAAACCTAACTAGGAAGGGCCCAGTAATCACCGAAAAGTATTCAGGCAATGCATATGCGAATTGACTAATGCAGTATGGAGAAAAAATTGAATCATCCTTGGAAAAATGGAGCTTTGCATCTGTTAATTTTCTATAAAAATGGAGAAACCACCGGTATAACCTCAAGTCATCGATCCTAAGTTGTCACGTGAGAAGTCAAGGGTAGGTACCATCCTACACACACCACACTTCCCGATCCTAGAATCCAGACAACCCGACACTTACGAAAGGCAAGGTAAATCTAGAAATGGAAGGAGTACTCCTTACCCTATTCTCTTCTACTCGGTCCAAGATAGGGAGAGAAGATTAGAGAGGGGTAGTATCGAAAACACTCGCCACCCCTAGTAGGAAATACCCTGTCGAGGGGTACAAAAGGGTGCCAAAAGACGGGCAATGAACCCCTCAAAGTTAGAAAAAGAAAAATGATCAACTTCGTCTGGGCTGAAACTCAGTAATGATAGCGTCAAGCGTTAAAAGTACTAAAAGATGGGCAAAATGTCCCCATGGGTCAAAAAACTTCACATTCCAAAATATGTGCCACATAGAAAAGAACAAAAAAGGAAAGAAAATCCCAAAGAGGCTCAACCCCAATGGGTAGGCTCAAGTGAGAGCAGAGAAATCCCACTCAACATCTTCAAACCCTATCAAGGACTTCCTCTATACTCTTCCTCCTTAAAACCCCTTGGGTAGGGTAAACCGACCAAAATCCAGGGGAATCCAAGCCGATCAGCGTGACAAAAGGCACATGGATTCTAGGTAGGGAACTTTATTTACACGTGGCATCCACCACTTCGAGTCTCTGGCCAAAACCTTGAAGACCGATGACTTGTCTCAAATACTAGCATTTTCTCCACAAAAAGAGGAATATTTCAAAAAAAAAAATCAAGAAAAGGAATATTTCAAAAGCTCAAAAAAAGGGAATATTTTCTGAAACCCAAAAAAATGCAATACTTCTAAAACCCAAAAAAATGCATATTTCAAAAACCCAAAAAAAAATGAATATTTCAAAAATTCAAAAAAATATACATATTACAAAAAAAATCCAAAAAATTGAATACTTTTGAAAATCCAAAATGATTGTTTTCAAGAAAACCCAAAAAAAAAATTGCATAGTCATTATCACATTGCCTGAAGCAGCATCCATGTTTATTTTACTCGTCATGACATATTTCCATTCCTTTGTGATTAAAACTTTTTTGCTTTAATTACCTTGTTAGTGAAGGCTCTCCCCTTTGACCTTAAGTCAAAGTTGACTATAATACAGTAAAAGGGACGAGTCGTGATGAAGATCTAATCCCCTTTTATTAAGTGTTACAAGTATTTCAATACAGAGTTTTGTGAGGATTCACACCATGACAGGTAAGTTCTCTCAACCCTTACATTTTATTTTAGTCATTTGTTTTATTCTACCTTGTTAAGAAGGCTCCTCCCTTTGACTCAAAATCAAGGCATACGATATACAGTAAAGGGATGAGTCATAATGAAGATTTAACTTTATTTTCATTAAGCAAGCTGTGAGGCCAAGAAGCAAAAGAGAAGGGCCATTAGGTACAATTTTTTTCTAAAAAAAAAAAAATTGGCCTCAGGGCGCATGTGCCCTCATCTCTGGGGCACATGGCCGTGCGCCCCACCCCAGGGCGCATAGCCGTGTGCCCCCGATCGCGGGCACATGGACAAAAATTCGTAAAATTTAAAAAATCTCAAAAATTCAGAAATTGTCTATAAAGCTGTTAAAAATGCTATATTTTTATTAAAGGGAACCATCATCAAAAACTTTGTTTTGACCTCTAAATGATGGTTCTAATAGTAAAAATCTTCAATTGATCATTTCATGAACAATCTGGATTCATAGCGACACTTACGTCTGTCAAGTACTAACCGAAATGTGCAAGCAATCTTTTAAGTCCTACTGTAGGAATTGACTAGATCTATGTCTCTGCTGAACGTCATGCTAACCTTGCGGCGAAAAGAAAGGAAGAACCACCCAAATTGAACATTCTCATTGGTAAGTTGTATTCCGTCGTAGGCAATACAAGGATGGACTCCTAGATGCTTCTGCCCATGTACTTACTCCCGAAGACTTCACTCAAATCCACATTCTCATCAATCTTACATCATCACCATATCATTGCATTTTGCACTTCACATCACCTTTTACCACTAATCACCTATGAAGCTTGCAGCCAGTTCATTTATATTATACGCATTAATGTCAAGACCTTGAGCGTGAGCAGATGACCGGGCCCGAGGTCCCCTTTAACAAAACTGCTGACGGCATGGTCATTTCTTCACACTCAAGGGATAAGCCAAAATTGAACATTGGAGGGACGATGGTTCCTAATCAGTGTCTTGACCTCCAATAGACAATATATATCTTCAACTATTTTCTACATAATTTTCTATGTTTTCACATCCATCTCCCTTTCATTCTTCATCATTACTAATTTTATCACTTCATGTGCTCTTATTCCTTTCTTTTTATTCCACCATGTTTTATTTTGTCCTTTATTTTATCCCACCGTGTCTTTGTTTTACCCACCGTGGCAATTGTCATGCCATTGTTTCTTCTTTTTCCATCATCATTCTATGTTAGTCCCACCATTAATATCTTTCAATCCCCACTATGGCTTAAATCTCGTTTTGTCATTTTCCTGACTACCGGGTTTTCTGAGTCCGATTCATGGTTTTCACGATACCCGAGCATTCTTCTGTTATGCTTAAATGAAATCTCTTTTAGAATTTTAGGTTCGTCCTTTCTAATTAAACTGAAAGTATTTTGGTGAAACTTGAATTTGAACTTGAGATTCCAAATATGGATGGATCATATTCTTTTCATTTTAAGACCACCTCCTCTTTTACAAATTTTAGCCCATCACAAGACAAGAACACCGCAAGTTTCTGGTTGTCATTGATGACGAACCCCACGAATTCGAGGACTCCTCGACCACGCTCGAGGGTTGGCTACATCCTTTTATCCTTTATCATTTACTTTTTCATCTCTCGTGCCAAGGGCATGTCTTTTACCAAATTATATGAGGTTTCGATAAAACATTTAAAGCGATCTAGAATACTCACCGAGATTCATACTGTCGGATCGCAAGTGGATATTGGTTTGAGATCTACACCTTGATGCCACCTTTTCATTCCATCACCATTCCATTCCACTACATTCATCTACGTTCACTTGCATTCCATTATAGTTCATCTCGAATCACTCCGCCTTCATTACATGTCATACCCTTGCTAAGCCGACATCAAGGCGAGACAAGTCAGAGATATTTTCCAAATTCGCCTCATTCAGAGCATACAAACTCATGTTTTGTAGGGTAACATGTATGATTGACCTTATAAATATTTTAGGTCTTTAAAAGTTGATTTGGAGCTTCACCGAACGAAATCGGACGTTCTCTCGATGTTTTCCGCAAAGTTTCATAATTTCCAAATCTAAAGCTTACAGACAGAATCGTGTAAACACGGAAATTGGCCGAATCGACCACGTCGAATGATCATGGCTTGTGCTGTTGTAGTCATATTCACACTCTTGATGTTTTGTTGTACATCGTGCCTCTTCCGGTTTGTCATTTGAGTCATTTTGACCTCGTATCTGATCTTCTATTCATCAGCTCTAACTTCCGTGCCAAAATTCTGAATTTTCGTTTCAGGGTGTGACGGCTGATTCGATGTTAAGTAGAAAGCTTCTTCGGCCTGTTATCTTTCCAACTCAACAAACGGCGCTCGAATTCCCAGTTCGGGAGTGTTCAGAATGGCTTCCCAAGAAGGACGCGCGAAACTGGCTCCACGCGTCCCGGTTCCCAGGTCACATGCGCCCGGGACCCAGGGCACGTGCCCATGCACCCTACCAAGAAGCATGTGGACTTGTTCCCTCACTTGAGGGGCGGCAGCCATGCGCCCTACCCTTGAGGCACGAGGGGACCCGCTTTTCACTCCGGGATCTACCACCGAACCGCCGACCGGATAAGGCCTCTTTTCTCGGGATTCGTGCCCATGCGCCCTCATTCGGGGGCACACGCACTCCTCAAAGTGGGGTGCAAGGCCCCTGGCTTTTAGCTCCTTTGATAACGCCGTCTGTTCTCCCATAAATTAACTCCTCGATTCCGGTCGTTCCAAAGGCATGAGCATGACTCCCCGCAAAGTTTCTCAAGATGTCTAAACTCCCTCCTCGCATTGATTTTGTGATTTGTAGAGAGAGAATTTTGTGCTTTTAGAGAGAGAAAAGTCGGGCCTGTTGAGAGGAAGGCTGTTCCGCAGGCGACCAGCTCGTGTTTCTTCTTTCTTGGTCTCTACAGCAACAGTGGACGTCTTCTCGCCCGAGCTCTCTTCATCAAAGTTCTTCCTCTCCAAGAGTTCTTCAGCTTGTACTTGACATAAACTTGTTCCGAGGTCGGGACCTGTTGTGACAAGCGTTACAAAGTCGCGCCGTGCATCCCGGACCGTCGCTCGGCTTTTTCGACAACCCGTATTTGGCTATATCTTTCTCTATTCACTAATTGTAAATGTTAGATTTGTATAATTTTTTTACATTTTTTTTCATTATTTTTATTCTGTTATTCCGAAAATAAAAAAGGGGTAAGCGAGATAACCCTAATCTGCCGCCTTTAGTCAATTGTGTAGTTTGATGTTATTCTCTTTACATATACTCCACTTTGTCTAGTTATAATTATCTATTTCACTTGTTTGTTTGTCTAGTTTCACAGAATATCATGCACCCAATACGTTGAGGATTCTTTCTCTATCGGCCGTCTAAGAAGGAGAAGCTTTAACTCACATTCTTCACGCTAAGGTACACACGGTCATTTTAATACTATAAATCGGAACCCACGGTTCCTGGCGACCACATGTGTTAATTTCTTTCTTCTCACCGTCCTCCCACATGACCCGAACCGTCTCTTTGGTGAGCTAGTGACGCCATGGGATGAAAGTTTGGGGATCAATGTGGTGTGTGGGACCGAGGTGAGAGTTGCTTTCTATGCTTTATTCCTTTCTTTTCTCATCCCCTCTCGAGGTGACGATCCGGATTCACGGACTTCCCCGAAAAGCAGAGGACCCCGGCCTACACTTTCGCAGTCGACAATGATGGTTGAAGATGACAAAAGATCCATTACAACTGCCAAGAAAAGAAAAGTTTCAAATGAACAAGAGGACTTGGGAGATATCTGTCAGGTTCACAGTTTGACTCCGTTTGTTCACAAGGAGAGGTGGAAGAGCACCAAAGAACCACTCAAGGGCAAATCAATTTCAGATCATCCTATCGGAAAGCAAACTACGTCACCTAAGTCAAAATCATCCCACAAGGCATACACAACAATCCCATGTTTAAACCTCGTGCCATTATTTTTAGAACTTTTAGACGCAATTCCCAAGCCCACTTTCTTTTACCAAAACCAACAACTCACTTTGGGCACATGTGCCCTTTCCAAACTTTTATTCTCACTAGGCTTGCTTGCCATCTACTTCTCTCGTCGCCCAAGGATCGAGGGTCCTTTCCCAAAGACAAGGGCTCACACGCCCATCCATATCCGTAATCGAGTCCGCATACCCGCATAAATCTGCCTACACTTTTCATTAGTTTGGGACCCATGTGTCCACTTTCTCGTTAGCATTGGGCCCACAAGCCCCCTTCTTTTCCATTTATTCTTAGTTTTCTCTCACTATTAATTCCACTATCTTCTATGAAGCCTCGAGTCATTCTCGACTCATTCCTTGCCTCTTTACATTAAAATACCAAAAAAATGTCTTCTCTAAAACTCACATTTCCATCGATGAGAGAGACATCTCTACTCATCTTGGAGAGTGCTCCCAATCATGGATCCTCCTCCTCCGAATCATTGATTGATTTACTCGATCCTCCCTCCATTGTAAGTACCATCTTTCCAGCTCTTTCTTCGCAGGTCGTTAGTTTAGGAAATAGAAAAGTCGAGATAAACGTGTTCCAAGTAGATATATGCAACAATTAGCAATACGTAAATGCATAGAGTGTGCAAGGCCGCGTACTTTTTAGAGAATGCTATCCAAATTTCGATGAAATACGTATACGAGGGACGCCAAGATAACATAGACTATACTTTGGGAGTATATGCTTTGTAGGCATCTTAAAAGGATCCCTAAAATCGTAGGATGAAATCGACCGACTTGGCTGATACATATGTATCCGGACTTAGAAGATTTCAAGGAACCATCATCCGAAGGCCTGGAACCAAATCCAAGGAATTAAATTTAAAAACTCTAAAAGATCTTAAGACTATCCTCATCACAAACCTCTACTCCCTCGAAGAACAACGTTTCGCTTTCAAGGTTTCGAAAGAATACAAGGACACATTCGCATGGACATATGAAGACAGCCAGATTATACAATTCATTGGTTGAACATAGATTAACTTCTTACACCTGAACTAACTTGCCGTGTTTAAACAAAAGCTCGTGGAGGTTCCACCCCAATATCAGACTCAAAATGAAAAAAGAGGTTGACGAATTATACTAGGCAAAATTTATTAAAGGCATTGGCTTATCCGCAATGGGTGGCTAACATAGTCCCTAATATGAAAAAGGATGGATGAGT